>CP045898.1:11470153-11481204 GCA_013387185.1 Caligus rogercresseyi | reverse complement strand
ATAAAGAAAATTTTAAAGATGAAAAGCCAGTGGCCCTGACAATATCAAAGAAAAAAATTTTACACTTTGCCCTGAGGAGATTTCCCCCCTTATTTATTAAGAATTGGAGCAGAAATGGAAAAAAGAGGATCGATGCCAGCAGCTCTAACACAAGGCCGAATTTCTCTCATTCCGAAAAGAGGGAACGGAAGTGCTATAAATCATTGGAGACCACTGACCATTCTTAATGAGTCTTATAGAATCATTGCAGGAGTACTAGCTAAAAATATGGAACCTATACTAAATAAAAGTTGGGACCTGAGCATAAAGGCTTCTTGAAAATCGCAACATTTCAGACATATCAAAATATTTGTGCAGCGATCAACTCTACTAAGAATAGAAGAAATTTGGAGCAATAGTTGGTGTGGATTTTAGCAAAGCATTTGACTCTATTTTACATGGTTTTATTTTACAAGCGGTGAAAAAATATCTCCCTAGGCGCTTTTTTAACCCCATTCGTGCTCTTTTATTTAATGGTTCATCCAAGATTATCAACGGCTACCAAAGTGAATCTATCAACTTAGGAAAAAGTTGTCGGCAGGGTTGCCCTGCGTCTCCTTTACTTTGTTGCTGCAATGGAGCAATTGAACACCATATTAAACCGCAAGTTTCGGGGCTTTGGAGTGCAATTAGGTTCCAAAAAACATCTCGTAGATCTATACGCGGATGATATAACCTTAATGGTCGAAGGAAATTCCGAAAAAACATTATAAAACGAGTGGAAATTCTTTTAGCTTTTTTTAAAAAAATTTCATAAGATGTCTGGAATGGAAATTAATTACGAAAAAACTGCTATACTCCCCATAGGCTGCTGGACTCCTGCAGAACAAATAAACATCGGAAGATGCAGAACTGTAAAAACAGTGAAGATACTTGGGGTGGAATGGAATAACAACGGACCCGCGCTGGCCAATTTTCAAAATTTAAATAAACAAGCAATTAGATGGTGCCAAGGATGGAGAGGTCTAAACCTACAAAAAAGAATAGACTTTTACAACACAAACCTTATTTCTCATATGGTTTATATGGCAACGGCTTCTCCTACAATTGGGGAACTACTCATGAAGGAAGAGGAAAATTGGTTGGAGGCTTTATTCTCCCGCCGGTACATTCCTGCCTTGAAACGACGACGATCTCAACTGGGAGGTGGACTGGTGCTTATAAATAATAATACCCAAAATTTATAAAAAAATATTTGCAGAGTTAGTATCAGTTTATAAAGGTGAATGGAGAGAACACGTGGCATCTTCGGGGGTGTATATGACGCTTTTATTCGGAACGGACATCTCGAATAATGTAGTTTCCCAATTTTCGAGAGATTGGGCCGCTGCACAAAGAATATTATGGAAACAGTCTCCAATATACATAATAACAGCACTTTGGATATTATTCACCAAACAGGGGCAAGGAACCTTTTTTTTAAAACCTTTGTCCGCCTGAAGAATTGGAGAGTATGGCTCTTCGAGATAATATTTATACTTTGCATGATTTGGGCGATGACTCTGTTTTTAAAACTGGCCGCTTTTTATTCCCTCTCCAAAGAGATGCTAAAGACATATGCCTCTTTTACCATGGTTTTTAAAATTCCGTGATCAAGATTTTAATTCACACTCTGCAAATTTGATAGCGGATGAACATCTCAAGAGCTTGAAGTTACCGCAAGAATGGAAAACAAGAATTCTGCTGTCCATGATGGGCATCAACGACGGAAAAAAATTTACAGCCCAATTACAAATATCGGCAAGCTTAATTACATTCTCATCACATTGCAAGGATTGCGGACGTATGTACAACAACATTAGCCATGCATTTAGTGACTGCCCAGCTTTGATTATTATAAAGAATTTTTTAGAGATGAATTGTACATATATCACTAATTTTAAAGCCGAATACCTAAGAGGATACATTCTCTTTGGCATTACAACGCATGAAAATAATTGTCAAGTTGAAGAACGTGCAATAACGCCGCATTGAGGAACTGCAAGGCCTATACAGCTCAAAACCTTTCAGATAACGCGTTAACTCAAGAACATAAGCTGAGAGCTATCTTATTGGAGCGGCTGCCAGATATTTGGCATTATCTTTGAGGATCCCAATGTCAACAGCCAAGAATGGACCCCAGCAGCTGCAGTAATTAAATATGTTCCACACCTCTCGCCCATCTACGCCAAATCTCTACAGTTTATTGTAAAAAAATATAAGAAATTCAGGACTTCAAAGACAATTTAGATTTATCTGATATGTGTTTTAGTTTGATATATGTTTTTATTTATTTCTGTAGGATTGATTTTTATTGTTTTTATGATTGTCTTTTTTTAGATGATTTTGAAGTTTTAGGTCTTAAAAAGGAAATTAATTTTAAACTATAATGTTTATTTATGTTTTTATAAACACAATTTTTCCTTTTATATTTTTCCTTTTATATATTACATATAGTGTACTTTTTTGTTCTATTTGTATATATAATTTGTTTTAATAAAGACCTTGTTGATGAGAAGAAAAAAAAAAAAAATAGTGAATTCCCTCCCCCCTTCGATAATTTTTCTTTTTTGAAATCCTGTTTTCTGGCTAATACGCTCAAATTGGTAATTAGATACTAAGTCAAGGTTCCAGGAATATTCACTTTTGCGTGAGGAATCTAATCTTATAAAGTGTTAAGTTAGTGCGAGGAGGAGGATCTTCCCACAAAGGATTCTCAATTGATCATCTCTCTGATAATCTTGCCGAACGACATCTCTCCACGGTTACAATGGATCCTTATTAACACACTCCGGATTCCCACTGCTCTGGATCCCCAAAGCACTCTCGGGATCCCTACAATTATTCGTATACTAGGGCTGATCTCCATGAAAGCCCTATCAGGAGGAAGTAACTCTCAAGCCCACAAGATGTACAGAGCTAGTAGTAGAGGTCAATTTCAACCTGAGAGCACCAGAGCTAATCAAGTTTAGGCGGTTGTGGTATTTTGACTACATGTGCAGTGCTTGGCTGAATCCCTGCTCGACGAGATAGGACGTGGGGAAAGCGATGAGGAGAAGGTGAACTCTCGCCCACAACTGAGGGAAACGCTGTCCATGAATTATCCACAACGCTCACCAACTAGAGGTTTGGAACGTGACCATCGCCTCGGCATCGTTTTGGAGGTCAATAAGGCTCTCTTGGATAGCCTCCTCACTACTGGCAACATCTTGCTGAGGGGCTCCGTCACCCAATCGGGGACGGCCAACTGGTCCAAATCTCAAAACGGACCTCCATATCGCCTTAACTGCCTTCAAGTGGTCCGTGTACACCAGCAGATGGCCATTTGTCAGTTCACCCAACACCTGAATGTAAGTAGTAAGTAGGCTACAGTAAGTTATTTATTACTAGATAGATAGAAACTTTATTGATCCTCTTTGGGAGATTCAAGGAAATTGTATGTGAAATTAATTAGCCTACCTTGGCCAATTGTGGGAAGGTGTTCAACTGACGCCTGCTCAAATTTTGTGCATACAGCTCCAGCTTTGCGATAAGACTGCGTATGGTGGCCCTCGAATGGATGAGCGTTACATCATTCCCTGGAGTTTCAGCGACACCTCATTCATCTTCCCAAAGAAGTCCGAAAGATAGAACACATCGTGGCGGCAGGACCATTTGGGCGGAGTCGCGTCAGCCTTTTCTAAGAATTCGAGGGCCGAGGAAAACAGCTCACACAGCCTGGCCAGGCAGTTCCCCTTTGAGAGCCAGCGCACATTTGTGTGGAATAGCAGGCGCTGAAAAGACTCACTTTTTCTTGTTGTCCGCCATTTGTTTGTGTTGTGTCATTTAAGCTGAATACGTTACATTGTGTAGATTTTTTATTATTTTTATATAGCATGTAGGAGTGTGAGTCCGGGCGTGTGCAGGTCATTGAGCAACAGTAAGAATGTAGCTGAGACGGTAGAGGCAAAGAAACCGTCTCTGGTAGAGGGGTAAGAGTTAGACAAACATAATTTATTTCAGGTTGTCTTTTTAGCACCAAATTTTGAAAACTATGAGAGTTAAAAATATAAAAACTTACGTTCCCAGCGCCCCCCTAGGTTGTACGAACGCCCCCAGGGGCGGTCCCCCCCCCCCCCCCGTTGAGAAACCCTAGTTTATAACTTACTTTTTATTATTTTATTTTTCTGACTCATGTCCATGATGGGGGAGAAAATGAAAAATATCATCTCGGGCCCATTAAATATGTTAATGCAGATAAAACTGAAGCAAAAAAAAAGCAAAAACGATTTGCTAAAATACAAAACTAAAATAAATTTGTCATCAATAATCAAAACATAACAGAAAAAAGTGTTTTTTTGTTAACTTTGACAAAAAAATAGTTAAAATTATTTTTAATACTCGAAAAAATATCTCTGCTACGTTTTAAAATTATCCTTTTTCTATAATCTACCCAAGATACATAGAGATAAGGTATATCAGAGAGAAGGAGTTCAGCCTGATGGGAGAGAATGGGGGTATGACGTCACTAATATACTCTTATTTAATAAATTTTGATAAGAGTTACTAAATATGTTTTATTAGTGTTTTTCAAAATAAATCTAAGTAAAAATATGACTTTATTTTCTAACTCTTATCCAAATTGATTAAATAAGAGTATATTAGTGACACCATACTCCCCATTCCCTCCATCAGGCTGAACTCCTTCTTTCTGATATACCTAATCTCTATGTATCTTGAATCTACCATATATAGATGGAATATACCATCTTTACAAAAAAAGTAAAGCTCTAATGAACCTATTGTTACATTTTATTTAGCAATAATAATAATTTTTCTGAAGAAACATGATATAAACTTTTTAGTTTTAATTCACGTTAGTCATTTTTTGGATTATATTGCCGAAAAAAATATCTACAGAAATATTGTTTAAGCAAAATATCCAAAAAAACCATAAGCTTTAAAGATTTATGGTAGTTGAAATCGTATTACTGCAGTTCGTATTTTTATTAACATACAATTTAATATAGAAACTGATCAATTCAAATCTAGGAATTACTTTTAATTTCTTTAATGCTGTAATGTATGTTCCATTTTTTACAATTTTTACTATCCACATTAATTAATATGAAGATAAAAATATACCAAGAATAATATATAGCATGAATATGAATATTACCACTTGGCAGGGGAATAAAAATTAATTACCTTTGACATACTGTTGCAACGATGAAGGTAAGTGCATAATATGATATATAAAGTATACCAATATCAATATCTAAAAATATAACATTATTAATCAAGATCGAATAAATTTGGCAATATCTAACAACTTGTAAAATGAATGAAAAGCTGGCAACTAGTTTTTTAAAATATCTGTCATTTTGAGTAATAAAAGTTCCGAATGTCAACAATATTGCGGCGATACCTGAACGAAAGAGAAGTTGTATCTTGGCCTCCTAATATTTAACATGAAGGCATACAAGCCATGCCCAATTATATTATATAAAATAAAGATTGGGTCTGAATACTACAGTACAATGCAGAAAATTGTCAAATTCTCTGTGATGACTAAAAAACCAGTAATACACGATTCTACTGCTCTTTTTACTTTGTATCTCCTGTTACAATTGAAATAAAGACCTTATAAAAACAATTGTTCTGCCAGGACCAACTTTCACAAATATATAAAGGTATTTAGCTATAAAAAATTTGTCAACAAAACAGTATACCTTTTGGTAGACCTCTACCAACTGATATAAGGTCAAGTTCTGCTGATGTAGGGCGTATCTGAGAGTGAAAAAAAATTCTCGGAGCTGAATATTCACATTAAAAAAGGGAGTTTTTAACTACCTAGAAGCACTGATGACGTAAATTTGACAAAAATCAAGAAATACCATATTTTAGTAATATTTAAATCAACATATATATGTGACGGATATTTGAATACAGGATTTTTTTTAGTGAAAATGAACTTGACCTATAATAATATTCTTCATTTACTCTTCTCCATTTTGTATTGATATTTTTTTTCAATTAGCCCTCTAATTGATGCGATATTTTTGGAATAATTGTCGATGAAGAAGCTAATCAAATGAAAAATTGGCCAGGAATGTTGGATCATCTTGCACGCTCTTGTGGTTTTAACCAATCATATAACGTTGTTCATAGTAAATGTACGTTTTCTAATATTAAAATGGAGTAGGTAGTAGTCTCCCTTTTTCCAACCTCTTTTTTAGTAGATTCACTACTTTATTAAAACTAGGACAACATAGCTAAGGACGTAAAGGCTCTCAAAAGAATCAAGAAACCTCTAGCAGAGTAGATCCAAGGCGGGGAGGGCGGGTAAAGAGGAGGCACAACAGCTGCTGCTCTGAAAACGTTCCCTAGAAGATAGTTCGTCCGCCATGGGGAAGAAGTGCTGTGTCCGGGCTACCCGGCGTGGTTCCTTCCGTGGTGAGCGGGAGCTGTGTGTCCTCGAGCACGTCTTCAGTATCCCCACCGACTGCCTCCTCACCCTCTTCCGTGTCTCGGAGCGTGTCCGGTTCCTCTCATGCGGAGGTGCTTACTACAGCGGCCATGTGGAGTAAGGAAGTCTATCCCTCTTCCTCCGAGGGACTCGTGAGCTAGCTTCGACTCCCGGGAGCTCCCCCTCTCATGCTTCCCTTTCTCCTCCGTCCGGAGCCACCCGGGGACGCACAGCTTAGCATCGGGGTGGAAGTCCTCAACACCGCACGGGACTCGGAGGCCTTTGGCTGTTAGCCCGCACGCGTAGAGGAGCTCCGGAGCAATGTGGCCGTCCTCTGCAGCTCAACTCCGCCGGGGAGCTCCCGGGCTTCAACCAATGGTCCACCAGGACCGCTTTCGCCCCCGATCCAACATGCCACACATCCAGGACAAGGACTTTTATTCCAATTTGGATCCCGCTGCCCTCGGAGATGAAGGACAATTACGCAGAGGACGAGGACTCCCACGCCGTCTTTGTCAAGTCCATCAACGCCTGCTCCGTCAAGTACGAGCCCGCCAAGCGGTCTCTGCGGGTCGTGAGCACGGACGAGGACACGCAGCGGAAAGCCGCCATGATCCAGGGCATGCACTTTCGAAACTTCACACAGAAGGTCCTCCTCAAGAGCAAGACGGAGGAAGTCGAGCGGCACCTGGAGGCCACGCGGATTCAGAGCACCTACGGCTACACATAGGAGTTTCACGTGCCCAGTGAGCTCATGGGCCTAGCCATCGGAGCCCACGGGGCAAACATACAGCAGGCCCGGAGCGTGGGCTGCATCATCAACCTGGAGCTCCAGGAAGAGACCTCGACCTGTCAATGAAATGTCAAATAGAGCTCAAGTGTGCGAAAAATTGCTAAACTGCAGTCTTAATTGCTGAATTTACCTGTAATTCCTATATTTTTACTTAAATACTTTAATTTTACTTCGTTCTTGGACAAACTGACTGAAAATATACTGTTTTGATATGTGCCTAACAAATTTATTTATTTAGCGCGTTCATTTTCCCTTCTGTTTTTAATGGACCTAGTATGCAAGCAGCTCTCGCAGCCTTTCCGTCCGTATATATGTTGTCCGTGATTAAAGCGGCATTAACAATAGTATTATTCAAATTCACTATTTGCTTCTGCTTTTGTGATTTCTATTTTCGTGGATTTTCAACCATTAAAATGGATAATGTTGACATCGTACTTCGAGATTTGGATGAGGAGGAGCTTCAAAAGATTAATCAATTTATACTCAGTCGTTGCTTCTGTGTTCTTTGTCCTTTGGATATAAATGGGCAAAAGACGCCATGTTTTAATTGGTTCAATCGAGAAGAAGTCGTCTATTGACGAGAACAATGCCTTGAAATGTCTTTCATATCTCCATCGAGCCTTGAAGCATATGCCTTAGGACATTTTTCAGTAATTAATATAAGCGATAAAAAGATCAAATTCCAAATTAGTGGTCAAAGAGTTTGTTTATCCACCTTTTCTTTTCTTCTTGGGATGAGTATCGTATCGAGCCGGTTCCCCATCTTCAAATTCAATGTGATAATTTTGGGTATGGTGATGATCATATATATTAAGTTTTATTAGTTAAATATCAATTTTATTTTGCAGAGGCCAAAATAAAACTAATATTGGATTCGCTGCATTTATGGTGAAGTGTGACCTATTTGAGGAGATATCTATTCATTTCCTCGTTGAAAATCACGCTAAGTTTTCTCCCGACCGCAGCTTTGGAGTTATATCAAAATCTTATTATAATTATCAAAAATCGAGTGTGTTGTAAGATATGATAGATATGGTTGCTAAAGCATCTGCGAAATTCAATGTCATATCTTCGAAAAAGAAAGGATGCCCACCAATTCAGTGGTATGACTGGAAGAATTTCCTTCATCCCTACTTCCGTCCTATTAAAGGAATGAAGAAATTTCATGTATTTACTGTGAAGTCAGCACTTCCTGGAATAGTGACATTAAAGGAGTGGTCAGATAGCTCAGAAAGTGTACAAATGAACTTTCTGAAACGTGGCATTTGTTATTCAGATGTACCTACATCAATAAATGATGATTTCTTATTGGAAAAGCACGGTTTATCGAAGGAAGGGAAGGAATACCTTATGAAGAATGTTGTTCCTCTAATATCTTCTGGAACCAAGAAACAGCTTTTCATCAATTCTATTGCCAGTGTAGATGACTCGATCAGTCAAGAACATCAGACCAACAGTAAAACTAAAGAAAATGATAGTTTGATTGAAAGTAAATTCATAACTAACATAGCAATAAATTATTCTAATCAAGTCTTTTTTTTAGTTGTAGATACTTCTGTGTAAGCTGACAAATCTTATGGTTCTTCTGAATCATTTAATGTGGCATTAGAATCAATATCCAACGAAGATTATAGTATGATTGAAGGTAAATTCATAACTAGCATAACAATAGTGTATTAAAATAAAGTATTTTTCTTTAGTTGTAGATCATTCTGTAAGTGCTGTGGAGGCTGACATATCTTATGGTCCTTCTAACTCATTTAATGTGACACTTGAATTAATAAACAATGAAGGTGATAGTTTGATCGAAGGTAAATTCATAACGGACATAGCATAAGTATTATAATCAATGCTTTTTTGTAGATACTTCTGTAAGTCCTGTGGAAGCAGACGGAGCTTCTGGCCTTTCTGATTCGTTCAATGCGGACAAAGATGGACAAAAATTTAGATGTTTTAATGTAAAGGTTGCACTTTATACAAGCAACGTTTAATTAAGAAAATAACCAAATGTTATAGGTGCAAATATTGTCGTAATAAACATTTTAAAAAGCAATGCAAGAAATTCATCTGTTCTAAAGGCTCGACAATTTAGACAAGAAATCCTATGTGAAAAATTAATAAAATAACGTAAATTTATTAACATTGGACCAAAAATGTGTTACAAAGTATAATTAATAGTTAAATTTTTTTTAGATTATGTTTGATCAAATGAAATAAACAAATACAACAAAATACGCACATATAGCTTATTATTAGGTTGAACCATGAATAGTCTGGCCCAGTAAAACTCATTATTTTCATCAAATTAATATTAAAAAACACTTAAATTAGAAAATACAATCCCCTCCGGTTGCAATGACGTCGTAGCAGTGCTCCCAGAGCCTCTTGAGTTGGTCGAACAGCTCGTCTTCGCTCACCCTCTTCATCGCCCGCTGCACAGCAGTAGTGGCTTCCTCATGCCCCCCAAACTCGTCATTACGGAGCAGATGCTTCAACTTCCGGAACAGGAATCGGTCAAAGAGGTTCAGATCTGGGCTGTAGGGGTTCTGTTTGACCGGTTTCACGTCCCTTTGGGTCAGAAACTCCCTTGTTTAAGCGGCAGCGTGAGGACGGGCGTTGTCCCACATCAGGAGACAATCCTTGAGGTGAATCCTGCGTTGAGGTTGATGAAGTGTTTCCCGGTCGTCTTCAGGTACTCTCTAATGGTCTTCCAGTCGGCTGTGGTCCCTCCCGAGAGATAGTGCCTCAATGGAGACTCGCTTCAATTTGCAGCTGAACCCCATCAGGATAATCGTCTTCCTCGTCGTCAGCTTCACACGGGGGGGTTGAGATCCGAGCCCCATGGGATCCATCCAGACCTGCCTCCGCTCCGCCGAGTCCAAGTGGAACCAGGACTCGTGGATTCGGAGGCACCTCCGTTGTGCCGGAGGACGACGAGGATGGGATCACCGGGGAGTATGAATCCTGGAGGGGGAAGAAGTCCTCGTCTCCGAGCGCCAAGCCCTCCATCGCGAGCGGCACGTCCTTTTTGCGAGCGCAAAGCCTTCCTTTGTGAGCGGCACGTCCACGAGATGAAGGATGTACTGGATTCTACTGGATGGAATCTCTGCATAGCAACACACAATCAATTCGACAAAATACAATCCACGATTGGATTCCGAATTGTCTATCCAATTTGATTCGAAGTACATGAGAATAACTAATTAATAATGATGTATTAACAAGAAATACATGACGTATTGTTTTGAATTTAGATCCCCTTTCTTTTTCTTCTCTCTTAAGCATAATAGCCATTTTTTGTTGGAGCATGTGATTGGTGGAGATTCATATCGATGCGCAGGGATACCAGCATAAATAATTTGTAATGATTCCACGACAAATTACGGCCTTCCATCTTTTGGAAGGATATTGCGCATTGAAAACCCTTTGATTGTAATAAACAATCGAGATAAAACAAACTACAAACACCCAACTAATATGATCGAAAGTCATATTTTGTTTTTTTTGTACATAGAACGTATAATTTCAAATCATAAAAAATGGAAGCATCATCGTATGAAGTAAATATAGCCAAAATACGTATAATAGTTTTTCTCCTTTTCTTATATTTCGTTCTGTATTCAAATAGTGTTCTCACGTCACATAGATACATATATAAATTATATAGATATATATACAGGAGTACACGTATAATCTGGACTAAATTTGATAGTTATGTCGTCTTGTTTCTTGAGTATTGCAACGCACTATGTACGTTTCTGCGCTTGCATCTTATCTATCTGCCAAAAAAAA
>CP045898.1:11394992-11470053 GCA_013387185.1 Caligus rogercresseyi | reverse complement strand
ATTATTAAAATATTCTTATATAAGTACGTAGAGTCTCTATAGAAAAGATTGAAAGCTGCCCACGTCTAGAGCGAGGAACAATGGCAACTCTTCGCTTCAAAACTTCTTGAAAAACGATTGTGAAAATCTTCGAAAGTATTTCTGTGGGGTCCGTAATTTGTGACCATGCTCAATAATTTTGTAATAAATGAAGCTGAAAATAATCCTTTTGAAAGAGTTTCTTGAGTCTAAAATTAGCATGGGTTCCAACTTGATGTTACATTTAAAATCAACTTCCTTAATTTCCATGAGACGATATAAGTTGGTGGTGTCAGAAGTAATTGAACGTAAAAATAAAGGACCATTATTTAAAACTTCTTCGATTTCTTCTTGGAATGTATTTGATGCACGGTGTTTTTACGAATAAAATAGATGTCAATGACTTAATTGTATTGGTTAAAATAAAATGATGTTTCCTAGCGTTAAAAGAGGGGTTAAACAGATAGGTTAAAAACAATTTCATTTTCTTAATAAAAGATTCGTCCATGATTAACCATTTGGGGATTCTAAAACGCTTTTTGGGTCTAGAGTATTGAATATCAATAAAAATAGCTTTATGATCAGAGCTTGGTTGGGGTCGGTATCGTGCATCTTTGAACAAATGTCAAAATTAGAGGAGGAGCCAAGGCCAAATCAATGCGCGAAGATTTATTACCAGATCTCCACGATTACACTATCATTGGATTTAGTTTTTTGATGGTCAAATAACTAATTAGTTCCATCATTAATTTCGACAAAATTTGTTGATTGGGTATCCTGTTTTGTCCATGTCTACATTAAGGTCTCCAATCATTAAATGAGGATAAATATCGTGCTTACATGCATTAATAATGGCTGGAAGAAGCGTGTGTAACTTCTTATTAGGACCATAGTGTTTAGAAGATAAATCCTCCTTCTTTTGTGGGAATAAAGCTTCTTGTGCCATTCATTTTCGGACTTGAATTCCTAACAATTGAGGATCTCGAATCCGTTTAGACAACAGAGAGAGAATTCCGCGATGAGTACCGTCACCCGTGAAGAAGCTGTGGTAATCTTTTGGGGCACACAAAGTGCAAGATATTGAGCAGGACGAAGATGTATGATCTTATGTCCTGTAGGCACAATATATCAGGGTATACCTCATTAAATGTTTCATGAGAGAATGGCGATTTAATTGATTTTTTCCTCCCCTAGTGTTCAAAAGAAATGATCTTTCCGATCCCCATACTGAGTTTTTTGGGTCGAAGAGTACGGTTGTGAAAAGTAACGTCAATTATTTTTGTTTTAAGGATGGCATAATGACAGTAGTAAAAAAATATATGGAATAGTCGGAGACTATTTCTTTTTTACTTTACTTGGGGTCTGGACCTTTTGAGGCGAGATCCCAGAGATGGAGGAATTTCTTTTTGATAACGACCCCGACCTTGATCTTGAGGTAGAATAAGGTCTGGATTGATATGTGATTTTATAGGTTTCATTCGGGATCTTCGTGAACACCCTCTTCTACGATTGGTTCATGATCTACCGGCAGTTGAGGGCATTCCAATCGTCTTCTTCAGTTGCCTTGTCAGTTGATATAGGTAAGCAAATTTGTTTCCCAATGAATCATACCAACATCATATTATTTCTATGTTGGTAGGGTTATTAACTACATTTGAATTATGCTCAGTAATGTTATTTTGAACAACCTCTGTAACTTCTACAATTGGGGATCATCATTCGAGTCTTCAATTACAACTACTTCGAGGGCTGGCTCAGATCGCCCCGTATTTTCCGTTGAGGGTCCTCTGTTTTGAAGAGGAGCCGAATCGACAATTTGACCACCGTTATCACTTGCCTTATTTTGGGCAATGAGCTGTTATTGCCTTTTTATATATCCTCTAAATTAATTCTAGCATTATTTGCAGGAATGTTAGTATGGACCAAGGCAAAGGCAATTTTGACACTGAAGCTTTGATCCCTTAAAACTTCAATCTTATGAGTAGTCCCTGTAAGGGGACAATCTGGGGCAAATTATTAGGGTCAACAATCATTTCCACAATATAGTCCCCGTCTCTCCATATGTCTTTGTAGCTTCTGTATTTCAATTCAGACGCTTCGTTCGATGGATTTCTTTTTGGGTAATGGTCCGTGACCTCCCCGAATTGCTTCAGCCATCGGCTGCTTTTCCGTCATCTATTCTTTTAAAGGTGTTGATCAATAACAGCGACCTTTTTTTTTCAAGTTGTCTCTATTTGTCGAGCCCTTTTAAATCTTAAAGTGACGTTCATGGGTTTGCCAGAAAACAGTTTGAACTCTGAATGGGTGTTTTTCCTTCAGCTCTACTATTCTTCCACGGATATCAATGGGATGTTTCGTGTAGAAACAAGCCTGGTTGAGGCCAAATTTGGGGGTTTGCCCCAGCCAGTTCGTGTTCTTTAAAACCCAAATAGAACGGGCCATGTCATATATATCCACATGTCGTAACCTTTCAACGCGAAAGTGGGATCTTCATTTTTTCAATGGGACAAAAAAAATCTCCCAAAAAAATCTCGTTCCAATGATAGCTTTATATGCTTCAGTTGTTGTCTTATTCCTTCCCTTTATTGACTGCTCTAGAGTAGAGGGGACGGGTACGCTCCTCTTCAGGGGCTTGTCAGGCGGGCGCCTGACATCATTCAACTCAGCACGTTTATAAAGGGAAAAGAAAATGTCTTCTTTTTACCTTAAAAATGATGTAATCGATATGACCTTTGTCTTCCAGACCAAGGGATTGATCCAAAAGGGGATAAAAAAGCGTCCTCAGAAAGTCCTGGAGATCCAAAAGAAATCCCGAAAATCCTTAGGAAAACACAATGCACTTAATTTTTTATTTAGAAAATTACATAAAACAAGAGCTTTTGTGTAATTATCACACTAGCTTTATAAGAGGAGAAGCGTACGCGGCCACATCTTTCTCTTCTTCAAGGTTATTAGCTATTAAAAAATTGTCAACAAAAACAGTATACCTTTTGGTAGACCTCTACCAACTGATATAAGGTCAAGTTCTGCTGATGTAGGGCGTATCTGAGAGTGAAAAAAAAATCTCGGAGCTGAATATTCACAATTAAAAGAAGGGAGTTTTTAACTACCTAGAAGCACTGATGACGTAAATTTGACAAAAATCAAGAAATACCATATTTTAGTAATATTTAAATCCACATATATGTGACGGATATTTGAATACAGGATTTTTTTTAGTGAAAATGAACTTGACCTATAATAATATTCTTCATTTACTCTTCTCCATTTTGTATTGATATTTTTTTTCAATATCCCCTCTAATGATGCGATATTTTTGGAATAATTGTCGATGAAGAAGCTAATCAAATGAAAAATTGGCCAGGAATGTTGGTATCATCTGCACGCTCTTGTGTTTTTAACCATCATAAAACGTTGTTCATATTAAAATGGAGTAGGTAGTAGTCTCTCCCTTTTTTCCAACTCTTTTTTAGTAGATTCACTACTTATTAAACTAGGACAACATAGCTAAGGACGTAAGGCTCTCAAAAGAATCAAGAAACCTCTAGCAGAGTAGATCCAAGGCGGGGAGGGGGGTAAAGAGGAGGCACAACAGCTGCTGCTCTGAAAACCTTCCTAGAAGATAGTTCGTCCGCCATGGGGAAGAAGTGCTGTGTCCAGGGGCACCGGCGTGGTTCCTTCCGTGGTGAGCGGGAGCTGTGTGTCCTCGAGCACGTCTTCAGTATCCCCACCGACTGCCTCCTCACCCTCTTCCGTGTCTCGGAGCGTGTCCGGTTCCTCTCATGTGGAGGTGCTTACTACAGCAGCCATGTGGAGTAAGGAAGTCTATCCCTCTTCCTCCGGGGACTCGTGAGCTAGCTTCGACTCCCGGGAGCTCCCCTCTCATGCTTCCCTTTCTCCTCCGTCGGAGCCACCCGGGGATGCACAGCTTCAGCATCGGGGGGGTGGAAGTCCTCAACACTGCACGGGACTCGGAGGCCTTTGGCTGTTAGCCCACACGCGTAGAGGAGCTCCGGAGCAATGTGGCCGTCCTCTGCAGCTCAACCTCTGCCGGGGAGCTCCCGGGTTTCAACCAAGTGGTCCACCAGGACCGCTTTCGCCCCGATCCAACATGCCACACATCAGGACAAGGACTTTTATTCCAATTGGGATCCCGCAGCCCTCGGAGATGAAGGACAATTACGCAGAGGACGAGGACTCCCACGCCGTCTTTGTCAAGTCCATCAACGCCTGCTCCGTCAAGTACGAGCCCGCCAAGCGGTCTCTGCGGGTCGTGAGCACGGACGAGGACACGCAGCGGAAAGCCGCCATGATCCAGGGCATGCACTTTCGAAACTTCACACAGAAGGTCCTCCTCAAGAGCAAGACGGAGGAAGTCGAGCGGCACCTGGAGGCCACGCGGATTCAGAGCACCTACGGCTACACATAGGAGTTTCACGTGCCCAGTGAGCTCATGGGCCTAGCCATCGGAGCCCACGGGGCAAACATACAGCAGGCCCGGAGCGTGGGCTGCATCATCAACCTGGAGCTCCAGGAAGAGACCTCGACCTGTCAATGTCAATGAAATGTCAAATAGAGCTCAAGTGTGCGAAAAATTGCTAAACTGCAGTCTTAATTGCTGAATTTACCTGTAATTCCTATATTTTTACTTTAATTATTTAATTTTACTTCGTTCTTGGACAAACTGACTGAAAATATACTGTTTTGATATGTGCCTAACAAATTTATTTATTTAGCGCGTTCATTTTCCCTTCTGTTTTTAATGGACCTAGTATGCAAGCAGCTCTCGCAGCCTTTCCGTCCGTATATATGTTGTCCGTGATTAAAGCGGCATTAACAATAGTATTATTCAAATTCACTATTTGCTTCTGCTTTTGTGATTTCTATTTTCGTGGATTTTCAACCATTAAAATGGATAATGTTGACATCGTACTTCGAGATTTGGATGAGGAGGAGCTTCAAAAGATTAATCAATTTATACTCAGTCGTTGCTTCTGTGTTCTTTGTCCTTTGGATATAAATGGGCAAAAGACGCCATGTTTTAATTGGTTCAATCGAGAAGAAGTCGTCTATTGACGAGAACAATGCCTTGAAATGTCTTTCATATCTCCATCGAGCCTTGAAGCATATGCCTTAGGACATTTTTCAGTAATTAATATAAGCGATAAAAAGATCAAATTCCAAATTAGTGGTCAAAGAGTTTGTTTATCCACCTTTCTTTTCTTCTTGGGATGAGTATCGTATCGAGCCGGTTCCCCATCTTCAAATTCAATGTGATAATTTTGGGTATGGTGATGATCATATATATTAAGTTTTATTAGTTAAATATCAATTTTATTTTGCAGAGGCCAAAATAAAACTAATATTGGATTCGCTGCATTTATGGTGAAGTGTGACCTATTTGAGGAGATATCTATTCATTTCCTCGTTGAAAATCACGCTAAGTTTTCTCCCGACCGCAGCTTTGGAGTTATATCAAAATCTTATTATAATTATCAAAAATCGAGTGTGTTGTAAGATATGATAGATATGGTTGCTAAAGCATCTGCGAAATTCAATGTCATATCTTCGAAAAAGAAAGGATGCCCACCAATTCAGTGGTATGACTGGAAGAATTTCCTTCATCCCTACTTCCGTCCTATTAAAGGAATGAAGAAATTTCATGTATTTACTGTGAAGTCAGCACTTCCTGGAATAGTGACATTAAAGGAGTGGTCAGATAGCTCAGAAAGTGTACAAATGAACTTTCTGAAACGTGGCATTTGTTATTCAGATGTACCTACATCAATAAATGATGATTTCTTATTGGAAAGCACGGTTTATCGAAGGAAGGGAAGGAATACCTTATGAAGAATTTTGTTCCTCTAATATCTTCTGGAACCAAGAAACAGCTTTTCATCAATTCTATTGCCAGTGTAGATGACTCGATCAGTCAAGAACATCAGACCAACAGTAAAACTAAAGAAAATGATAGTTTGATTGAAAGTAAATTCATAACTAACATAGCAATAAATTATTCTAATCAAGTCTTTTTTTAGTTGTAGATACTTCTGTGTAAGCTGACAAACTTATGGTTCTTCTGAATCATTTAATGTGGCATTAGAATCAATATCCAACGAAGATTATAGTATGATTGAAGGTAAATTCATAACTAGCATAACAATAGTGTATTAAAATAAAGTATTTTTCTTTAGTTGTAGATCATTCTGTAAGTGCTGTGGAGGCTGACATATCTTATGGTCCTTCTAACTCATTTAATGTGACACTTGAATTAATAAACAATGAAGGTGATAGTTTGATCGAAGGTAAATTCATAACGGACATAGCATAAGTTTTAAAATCAATGCTTTTTGTAGATACTTCTGTAAGTCCTGTGGAAGCAGACGGAGATTCTGGCCTTCTGATTCGTTCAATGCGGACAAAGATGGACAAAAATTTAGATGTTTTGAATGTGAAGGTTGCACTTTATACAAGCAACGTTTAATTAAGAAAATAACCAAATGTTATAGGTGCAAATATTGTCGTAATAAACATTTTAAAAACCAATGCAAGAAATTCATCTGTTCTAAAGGCTCAACAATTTAGACAAGAAATCCTATATAAAAAATTAATAAAATAACGTAAATTTATTAACATTGGACCAAAAATGTGTTACAAAGTATAATTAATAGTTAAATCATTTTTTAAAGATTATGTTTGATCAAATGAAATAAACAAATACAACAAAATACGCACATATAGCTTATTATTAGGTTGAACCATGAATAGTCTGACCCAGTAAAACTCATTATTTTCATCAAATTATATTTAAAAAACACTTAAATTAGAAAATACAATCTCCTCCGGCGCAATACCGTCGTAGCAGTGCTTCAGAGCCTCTTGAGTTGGTCGAACAGCTCGTCTTCGCTCACCCGCTTCATCGCCCGCTGCACAGCAGTAGTGGCTTCCTCATGCCCCCAAAACTCGTCATTACGGAGCAGATGCTTCAACTTCCGGAACAGGAATCGGTAAAAAGGTTCCGATTTGGGCTGTAGGGGTTCTGTTTGACCGGTTTCACGTCCCTTTGGGTCAGAAACTCCCTTGTTTAAGCGACAGCGTGAGGACGGGCGTGTCTCACATTAGGAGACAATCCTTGAGGTGAATCCTGCGTTGAGGTTGATGAAGTGTTTCTTCAGGTACTCTCTAATGGTCTTCCAGTCGGCTGTGGTCCCTCCCGAGAGATAGTGCCTGAATGGAGAGTTTGCAGCTGAACCCCATCAGGATAATCGTCTTCCTCGTCGTCAGCTTCACACGGGGGGGTGAGGTTGAACCCCATGGGATCCATCCAGACCTGCCTCCGCTCCGCCGAGTCCAAGTAGAACCAGGACTCGTGGATTCGGAGGCAACTCGGTTGTGCCGGAGGACGACGAGGATAGGATCACCGGGGAGTATGAATCCTGGAGGGGAAGAAGTCTTCGTCTCCGAGCGCCAAGCCCTCCATCGCAAGCTGCACGTCCTTTTTTGCGAGCACAAAGCCTTCCTTTGTGAGCGGCACGTCCACGAGATGAAGCATGTACTGGATTCTACTGGATGGAATCTCTGCATAGCAACACACAATCAATTCGACAAAATACAATCCACGATTGGATTCCGAATTGTCTATCCAAGTTGATTTGAAGTATGAGAATAACTAATTAATAATGATGTATTAACAAGAAATACATGACGTATTGTTTTGAATTGAGATCCCCCCTTCTTTTTCTTTCTCTCTCTTCAAAGCATTGTTTTGTTGAAGCATGTGATTGGTGGAGATTCATATCGATGCACAGGGATACCAGCATAAATAATTTGTAGTGATTCCACAACAAATTACGGCCTTCTATCTTTTGGAAGGATATTGCGCCTTGAAACCCTTTGATTGTAATAAACAATCGAGATAAAACAAACTACAAACACCCAACTAATATGATCAAAAGTCAATATTTTTGTTTTTTTGTACATAGAACGTATAATTTCAAATCATAAAAAATGTAAGCATCATCGTATGAAGTAAATATAGCCAAAAAATACGTATAATGTTTTTCTCCTTTTCTTATATTTCGTTCGTATTCAAATAGTGTTCTCACGTCACATATGTATACATATATAAATAATATATATATATATACAGGAGTACACGTTAATCTGGACTAACTTTGATCGGTTATGTCGTCTTGTTTCTGAGATATTGCAACGCACATATGTACGTTTCTGCGCTTGCATCTTATCTATCTGCCAAAAAAAAAAAACAGATTTAAAATCAGTCAACATTTAGCCATGGAAGAGGAGAAAAGGCATGCAATGTTCGCTTCCTTCTGTGCGGGAGGAGTCCAAAGGAGGTGATAAGTTCTTCAACTACCCCAAGTCGACCGTTTACGACGACCAGTGGAAGGCTGGTACTCTTTCAAAAAGAATGATGATCATCGCAAAAAGCGTTCTCCGTCCCTGGGGCCACCAGGACCGACGATTTGTCGCCGAGGTGAGAGGAAGGTCAACAAGGACGGCAAAAGTCCTACACCAATTTGGCCGCCGAGATGGGCTGCTCCAAGCAAACCATCGCCAACACCATCAACAAGGACTAGGCTACAGTTCGTACAAGAAGATGATCTTGACGGAGGGGACAAGGGCGTCCCAGGAGGGTCAAGGCTCCTACCATTGGAGCCCGGACTTGTTGCCCCCCAGCTCCCCTGACTGCAACCCCCTCGACTATTTCTTGTGGGGCATGGTCGAGAACAAGACCAACAAGCATGCTCATAAACCACTCCCGACTCCTCAGGGCTGCAATCGTGGAGGAGTTCGGCAATATGAAGAAGGACGTCGTCGCCAAGGCCTGCAGGCCGTTTCAGGCACAGCCTAGAGTTGGTCGTCGCCGCTGATGGGGGCTATATTGAAAAATAATATCTATTTATGTGTGCCTTTCATTTAACAAAAAATTGTAGAAAAATATTGATAAATAAATAAGTTATCAACATATCAAAATTTGTTTTAATTAGTCCGGATATACGTGTACTCCTGTATATTCGGTTGACATAAACCGAATGTCAAGAAGTTTTAAAGGATATATATAATTTAGTTAATATTTCAGACTCTTATATGTTGTTCAAATAATTAAAATTCGGCAAAATATTAACAAAAACTATCTGAAGGTACGCCATCAAATTAATGAACCGAATATAAAATACTGTCAATAACCCATCACCAAAATATTTTACAAACTTACATGAATAATATAAGAAATAAAGTTAAAGGGAAAACTTCAAGGAGATAGATAAAACTTTTTTCTTGTACATAGTTTATCACTATGTGTAAGTTAAAATAAAGTTTACTAATGTGTCAAGAATTAACACCCAAATTATATATTATGAAATAGATAAGAAAATCTTTTTTTACCAAAAATAAATATCTTATATGACGAATAATAAATATTTCTATTAATGAAAGTAATGTGTTTGTTAAATAAATATATATATATATATATATATATAGTATATAAGATATATATAATATATATATATACGGTGTGTGGTCCTTTTTCAAACTTGTCTAGATCCCAATTATCATGGATCAAAGTTGTAGTTTGGTATTGGTAATAATAAAGTTTGTTTAATTGTTGAAAATCAGTTGTTTTGTCTTAATTACAATATAGTTTTAAATTTCCTTATAACTTTCGGAATTTTATCGCCATATTTTTCAATAAATACAACTAATTTGCAGCTAAACCATATAAACAAAAAATATTTTATTGTCTAGACATCCAAAATCAAAAATAAATATATATTTTCTACACATAAAGCTGAATAAAATTTGAAAAAATATGAATAAATTTTCTAACATTTTATTACAACTATAACTAAATACAACTAAACAATACAACAAAAAATATTTATTCTATAGACTTCTAAAATGTTTAACATAATATAAAGACATAATGGTGGGAGAAATTTGAATAAATGTACTAATTTAAAAAGTCGGATTTCGAAAATGTTTTATTTAACTGTGATCTTGAATTGTGTGTTACAATTAAATGTTTATGCCTCGTATTTTGATCTTCTATTTCTTGGGATTTTCTAGTTGTCGATGCTACAAATCTTTCTACGTTTTGTGAATGACATGGAATATCTGGTATTTGTAAATCTTCACCTTCGGTACACTTTAATAATTCTTCTTCAGTAAAGTCAAACGTTAGAGGCGTTCTGTTTATAAGTTTTTGGTATTGTATTTAAATTAACTAAATCAAAAAAACTTTTGGCAGCTAAGTTTAAAAATCTTTTGGAGGAACAAATTGCCTAACAAAATCTGTGCATTTGGTTTTTCTATCTTCTAAAATAATTTTAACAGCTTCTTTTCGTTTTCCCATGTCCGAATCAAATAAAGCACATAAGAGTACATTTTCTGGATGTGCAAAGAATGAATTTGTTCTAAATGTTGCTGTTATAGCGTTTTTTTTTCTTGCGAGTTTAAATGTTTGTTTGCTTGGTTAATTAAAAAGAAAAAATGTTTTGATCCATGTTTTACATGAGGATTTTTTATTATTTGAAGAAATGTAGGGGCATATACATTTAAAATTATGATTACTAGTCTTTTTAATTCCTTTGATGGTTTCTTTGATTGTATATATAGTCTTAAAAGAGTTGAAGCGGTTGTAATCCATCTAGCATTGTGAATTTTACCGGGATGTTTCTCAAGAAATGTTTTCGGTACATGGTTTGGTCCGTTATGTATCATATTGCAAATTTGAACAAAATATTGTTGATCGTTACTTAAGCATTTAAATAAGCCTTGATTAATGTCTAAATTACTTCCTCGGACAGGTTCAAAAGAAACTGGTACAATTTTACAAGAAAAATTTGTTATTTGAGAACCAATTTCGCCCTTTAAAGAATTTGGACCGGTCGTTTTAGCTTCATAATGAATTAAACAAATGATCCATTGTAACGGCGATTCTAATGTTTGCTCCAAATGTCTTATGACGCCAGCTTGGTATCCTGTGTTCACTGGAGCACCATCACTTCCAATAGCTCGGAGAGAATCGGCACTATCAGATTCTACAATTATAGAATGCAATTCATTGGCAATGTGGATTGCTTTTCCAGATATTGGTGTGAAATGGTTTACATAAGTTGCTTGCGGTTCCGAAATCACAGTAATGTGTTCTTCATGTTTTTCTTTCTTGGAAAATTCAGTTGAACATCTTGTTAAGTCTTTGCGTCCATCAAATTTGATACAGATGAAGCCTTTGTTTTCTTTATGTAGTCTCAATGATTGATCACAGTACTTTTTTGCTTGATAATAAACTTTCGATGGAGATAATAAATTTTCCTGAGTAGAGAGATGTAGGTCATTCAATAATGCGTTTCCATAGGCAGTAGCCGCTCTAACAGATAGACCATATCTCACAAGCACTTGACTTGATTCTGGGAGAAAATTTAAGTTTTTTTTCACTACATTTTTTTTTTGCAATACCAAATTCCTCTTCGTCATTAGGAATTATATTTTGTTCTTCCAAATCTTCAATATTTAAGTCTTCTGTGCTTTTCTTTAAACATTCTTCATTATCAAGTCTTTCTTTTTCCTTTTTAACTTGCTTTAGAATTGATTCCTTTCTTTTTTCTTTTTGCTGAGATCTTAAAGTTTGTATTTCATAATTTAAAGATGTTTTTTGATCAATTCCATGTCCTATGACGAGTCTTCTTCTAAACGTTTGATCCACATAAAATTGAAATTCTTCCTTTGGTATTTTCTTTGCCGTTTCACAATCACAGTTCTCCAATTTATATTCCTTCAAAGTTTTATTTTTGAAGCAACAACAGGCAGCAATGTCAAAAAGTTTTGAAATATTATCCACAAAATTGCAGTCCAAATGAGTTCTCTTGACGTCCTTCCATTTTTCCACTTCATGAAGATTACTCGTCACGAATCTATCCAATTTTACTTTGAGGTACTTCATGTCGGAAGATGGAATACTTGCTCTATCCCATAAAATCTTCACATCCGTTGAAATTACATTGATAATATCAAGATGGAATTTTCTATTTAGTTTGCTTCCTTTGATACGGTTATTCTTTTATATAGATAATATTTCAAAATATCCCATTTTGAAGGTAAAGTATTTAAAGGCAATTCAGATGGTTTACCAAAAAGAAAATGCCCACATGAACTCCTAGTGCTTGTAGCCATATTCCTTTTTCACAGGGACACAACACAATTACAACTTATGATCAAACACTTTTGATGAACAAAGAAAATAAACGCACGTATGTTACTATTATACTTTCATTGTTTGATTTCATTTAATTGCGACATATTTTTAACAAACAAGTAAATAAGGTTTAAATATTGAATATTGTTATATTTCTACATTTTAGAACATAGTGATGTGAATGTGAATCAAGATATAAGCCTATAAAAACATATAATTCCGACTATTAATTTTTTTTAAAGACAAAAAAAACGACTGACTTTAAGCATTTCAAAAACTTTAATCAAAAAGTCGAAAAAAATTACAAACAAATCGAAAAAAAATATAAAATAAGTTTTTCATTTCATAGGCCATAATTATAAAAAGATTTTTTCTTTTTCGAATTTGATCGCTTTTTGACGTACTTCCGCGGAAAATACCGGAACTTTGACCGGAAGGAGGGAGTTGGGTTTTGACCGGAGAGGAAAATTATTTTTTTGGGGTTATTACAATACCACAATACAACTTTTGATCCATGATAATTTGGGATCAGACAAGTTTGAAAAAGGACCACACACCCTAAATACCTATATATAGATATATATATATATTTCAGTACAATCTGAGTATACATCATATGATTCAGAGCCTGTATTGACCTATAGAAATCGATTATGAAAAAAAATAATGTGTTTTTTAGATTTGCGTCAAGGTATCCTCTCAAAATTTTACTTTGTCTCTGACGCATTATAATCCATTATATGGCGTCATTTTGTACTCGAGATATGTTTTTATGTACATATAACTCTCCACTTATTAAATTGACATGATAGTATACCAAAATATTAAAGCTGGTTTACCAAGATTTTGTTTGATATGTTTGGTGTTCTAAAAATCACAATATTTTAATAGAAATAAGCAAATACATTTTTGCACGTACTCTCCCATAAAAATTGGTCTTTTGATATGAGAATATACAATTACCTCTTGGTAACCACTGTTACCTGGATAGAAAGAGAAAGAAAAAAGAGGAGCGAGAGAGTATTTTGCCTCACTTTTCTCGCTCCTTTTTTTCTTTCTCTGGTAACAGTGGTTTACCAAGCGGTAATTGTATATTCTCATATAAAGATCAATTTATATATATATATATATCTATATATATATAAATATATATATATATATATACCTAATAAATATATATACGTTTGTAACCGCAGTGGAGATGTAGCTAATCTATACTAATTTATTTATGATTAAATATAGCATGAATGACGCTGCAAAAGATCTAATTTTGGGATCTATAATTATCAAATAGTACACACTAATCTCTATATCTCAACATTAGCTGAAAACTTTTTCTTATCATTGTTCTAGTTTTGATTCATCGATGTAATATTTTTTTGTTGCTTGAATCTTTTTTGAACTACTATTTTATGATACACAGATGAATTAAATATTAATTGATTGCTTTTTGTTCCCAAACGTCCTCCATTTTTGGTTTTATTTCATTTTTTTATATGTTTTTTACAACTGAGAAAAAACCATATGTTTATTTAATATTTTTTTTAAATTATTATAAGGTCTTTATTTAAAATTGTAGTACATAGAATATACGTATATAGAATATATGTTTATTTAGAATTTTTTAAATAAGGTCTTCATTTAAATTGTAGTACATAGATATACATAAAATACAGTTATAAAATAGTAGGTAGAATTGCATAAAAAATACATAAATAAACGTTATAGTGACATAAGTAAACATTATAGTGACATAAATACACATTATAGTATTTAGTATTTAAGATTTATTTGAGGTTAATATCTTTCTAGTTTGTTTGGCTACACGAAATAAATAAAGTAAATATAAACTATTTATCAAAAAGTATTATAATAAATGAAACTGTTTAACAAAAGTATTTTAATGAATAAAACATATATAATTATTATATTTATCGATAATATGAAATAAAAAAAGACTTCAGCATAATTTACATGTGTGGCGTCATAAAAGATAATAGTATTAGTTTCTAATGATTGGAATGAATGATAACTTTTTTTTACCTGTATGGTTCTATAGAATTGCATCCACGACCGGATATAAATAAGGGATACGGTTACTTTGATCTCTACCTGAGTTAGAAACAAAGAGAAATCACACTTCAACACGGCCATTGTGCTAACATTCCTCACAAACCTCTCTATTATTGTACTTATTATAGAAGAAGAAGGAAAAAAAGTATTCGTCATCCAGAGTGCTCCTGCCTTGTTCTTATTATTGTTATTGCTTACATTGATTCATCATTGCTTGGGATCAAATTTCTCGAATGGGAGTGGACGGGTGGCATGATTCCAGTCATTATATTTGCTCCGTCTCGTCTCATCCTCGACCTCAATGATCGGAGGAGGAGACGAGACGTTTGGGAGCTCCTTCATCAATGTGATCGCTCTTAGCACTGACTCGGCTCATGAATATGTTCAGCGGGACTTGCGGATCCAGATCCTTCTATAATAAGTACAATAATAGAGAGGTTTGTGAGGAATGTTAGCACGATAGCCGTGTTGAAGTGTGGTTTCTCTTTGTTTCTAGCTCAGGTAGGAGATGAAAGTAACTGTACCCTAAATAAGCATACTAGCATTAAAATGAGTCACTTGAACCTAGGATCTTATTAATTAAGGTGACCAAAAATGACCATCCCCTCTCGGGAGTATCGAACATGGTCCCCCAACATTATTGAGAGATGAACACGCCTTAACACTAGATGGACGGCAGTCATACAACTACCTCGGTTACCCGCTCCGGGTTATTTCAACCCGCTTAAAAAAGTCCTTTATTTTTAAGCATACCGTTATTAGAGCTTATAAATGTTTTATATAATTTTCAAGGATTTTATCATGTATTTTATATATTTTGCATTGTTTTAGTGTAATTCAGGTCAGAATCTGTGTAGAATTTAAGCTATATATTGAAGTATTTCGTTATTTACATTAAAACAAGGTTTTCAATATAGTCCTATTTGTTACTACATTTGTATATTAATATATCCTTCATAGCGGACATTAGTCACAATACATGGTTACTCTACATAGGTGCCGAAAAATACAATAAATTGCTACTAACATTTCTTATATTACTCTTGTGTGCGAAGCACATTTTTACAAACCGGGCGCTTACATCTTCCACAGCGGTTTTTTTTGTTCCTAGATTTTCATGTACAGTTCATTGTACAATAGGAGAATACAATCAGAATCAGATTCCTCCTAAACATCAGAACAGCAAGTACTTTTAGTTCGAATATTAGTTTTATTAGATAATCTCTTCTTGAAATGTTAGCACTGGTTACATCTTTGTACCACACAACCTGCAACGGTCAACGACGAGAAGATACCTAGGTGCTGTATAATCTCGCCTTTTGACCAACAACATAAATTCCATACTTTGTTTGGTTTATAATATTTTACTGATTTAGGAAGCTTCTTCGGACCAGTAGAGATTGACACATCAGTGAGGAAGATGACATTTTTACGGGTTTGGCTTCGTTACAGTTAGGGTCAAATTCTTATTCTTCAGGACTGTTGTTTCATGAAGAGACGCCTTCAAAATTTTTATCTAGGGAGGATTTTTTTTCTAATTCGGTTCGGTTATATTCGGCTCCATCTGATTCATCCATGGTGTTGCTAAAAGAAGTTGTTGAATTCGTCGACAGTGAAACGTTTTCTTCGTGACATGTTGGCAGGCTGTTAGCACAAAAGCTCTGAGATGAAACAAAAGCTGCTTACTCTATTTACATGAGCATCTGTACACACTTTTCCAAACATACTAATTCGTTTGGAGTTGCGGATGTTTAACAAAATCTCTACACGCCCGTTAGAACTTTGTTACCCGTACACAACACTAGATCAGTAATATTTTACGTTTATTTTAATTTTTATATGGCGGGTTCAAATGGCCCACTCGTCTTTCTAGGTGTAGTTAATAAATTAGTGAACAATATAGATACATGTTTAAATTTTAAACCCATATAGTGCTTTATATACATTAAAAGACCAAAAATTGGGACTGTTACTACATAATGTAGAAAACAGCACCTTAAAAAAAATTGGGGTAAAATGAACCCGCTCGTCCACCTATTTAACTTCACGGCTATCCCTTCCCTTTATCAGCAACCCTATTTATAATACAATCCGAAGTAATTTAGATACTTGCTTTGACTTTTGTGTTTTTTAGTTAATTTCCTCTGTAATAGTTAGGATATTCCTCGGAGCTAACTGGCAATTGAGTAGCTCCTTGGGAAATTCCATTTTGTTTTCTCAACTCATCCGCGGCGCAGTCCTCAGTAGTATGTCCACTAAGGCTGGTCACTTTCTGGGTCTTTTGCTGAATGGCGTTGACATTCTCAACGTTTACAGTTGAGTTTTTTTTGTAGTTGGATTCATCCACTGTTTCCTCATGGTTAGGGTGTTTTTCGGGCACGTCTTCTTCACGTTCTTCTTCCGCTTTCTGGACAGTCGGTGCTTTCCGAGGGTCTTGAAAGATAACTTTTCCAGCGGAAGCAATATTTATAATGAAGTTTACAGATTTTAGGCTTTCAAATGCCTCTTTGTCAACTTTCAAGTATAGTACTTTTCCGAGCTGTGTGATGTCAGATTTGATGACATCAACTTTGCCTCGGATCTTATTAACATTGCATTGATATGCAATGAACTTGGCGAGTATTTCATCAACCACCTCCCCTGTGACTCCTTTTATAAAGCCAGTAAGGGTTTTTCCCTTTTTCTCCTCTCTTATCTTTTCCAGATCCTCCTGTGAGACTGGCAAGAAAGGTGTTTCCTCCGAAATAACTTTTCGGACGTGCTTGTATGAAGTAGCGTCGCCAACATAAATCAAAGCTCTTTGATTTGTGTATCGACGACCTTCGTAGTTGGGAACAGATTTCCCAGCTGTCCCACACATTTGACGATAGTAGTCTGTGTCGAGAATTTTTATTGTTTGATTCCATTCGACAATGGAAATATGATCACCATTTTTTCTAACGATGATGATCTTGGTGGCTTCTTTAGCTATTTCCGCATAAATAAACTTTTTCATAGGTTTTGGGTTAGGTGCTTTCGATTGCGAAGCCTCCTGCTTTGGTTTTTGTTGTCTCTTTGAAGGAGGAATGTCACCCAAATTGGCTTCCCTCCGTCTTTTCATGTCATTATTTTTTCCAACAATAGGGTTTTTAACACAGGTTTTATTTTTATCTTCAGGCCCTTTTGATGCCTTATTTTTATCGGTGGGATGGGCTCGTACCCTCTTATTGTAATTCACCGTTGTCCATTTCAGGTCACCGGCATTTTCTTTATTTCCAGGCAAGAGCAAATCTTGCTTGTTTAAAGTCCCTGAATTTCTTTCCTCAATCATCTTCACGTAAAAGAAGACTTCAATTAATGAAATAAATCGAGGTTGGACGAATATCAATAATGTAATGTTCCGCTTGATTTTATGATGAAATGCTCATCTCAAGGGGAACAATAACAAGATGACGTATCCTTAGCTGGAGGCCCAAAGAGAGCTTTCAATCGACGGAAGTCCTGGCTTGGAGCAGCTGAAGACAGGCTTTGATCTTGGGGAGGACGTGGGCAACATGCACAACACTTTTTGGTGCCATAAAAGGCCAGAAATCACTTGTAACCTCTAGAAAAAATTATTTTCTAGGAGGGCGTGAATGACGTGTTATCACCTTGAAAGGTAGGAAAGAACTCCCTCATTACCATCTTATTCATCCTGAAATTAACCTACTATGTTTGCGGTTGTGAGCAAAGGGATGTGATACCCCTTTCTCTTCATTAATGTCTAAAAGTCATAAAGAGACACAAATTTTATATGATCAACAGCCTTATCAGGGCTATTCATCCTCCAGCATCTTCAGATTCTTAACGAATACTGACGTGTGAGGCTGGATGAATAATATTTCATGCTTAGAAAAAAGTATTGGACAGACTGCAGTAGGAGAACCAACTATTGTGAGGGCACCACATGGTAAAAATGTTTTTACAAGTTCACGACCTGATTATATGTCTATGTTCATATGTACCTATATAAATCTTGTGTAGCAAGGAATATATTTCTTGTTTCTTGTATTATTATGAAGAAACCTTTAAATTAATAATAAAACTTTCAATTGTTTTACAGCCAAAAATTCTGAAAGCTTATGCATGAAAATATAATTTGAATGTATAATTATTCTTGTCCTTTTATTCAAAAAAAGTATATATATATATTGTAAACCTTAGATGTTTTTATCAACTCCATTTATGTAGGCTAACATCTAAATAATTAGATAAAACACTTATTAAATGTTGATATCGAACTGAAGCTTTTTTATTCAAGCTAAGAACTGTTAGTTTCATTTTTACAATTAGGTACTGGAAAAAGGTGAGATATCTGCAAAATAAAAGTAAACTTAAATAACTAAAAAAATACTAAACATTATAATGTCGACCTCTCGGAGGGATAGCTTACTTCCACAAAAAGGGAGTAACAAAAGTAATAACAAGAGCCAGAAAGATCCCTAACCCCATAACACCGTGATGTTGTCAATTATTTCCTTCAATGTAAACTCAATGGCCGCCCCAAGTCGTACGAAGAAGATTTTTGAGCACCTAAAATTTCTTCAGCTTCCAGACATAATAATTCTAGTGGACACTCGTGTAAGAGATAATAAAGTACTATCTCAACTAATTCCAAAAGGCTACCTAGTTTTCGGGGCAGAAGCTTTAAGCTTGTCCTCACATCCCTCTCGAGGAGTACTAGTACTAGTAAGAGGTGTGTAGTCCCGTTCTTGTGAAAAAGATACACAAGGAAATTATGTGTTTGTTGATGTCACGCTACATCAAAATCGTTACAGAATATTTGCTATTTATGGACCCAACAAAGATGAAAAAAACTTTTTTTCAAAAGTGGTATTTGATAATACATCTATTGATCTAAACAATATCATAGCAGGGGACCTAAATGTAAAACTTAACGCGAAAACAGATGCCATACCAGGCTCAAATAATAAACGAAACTTAGATGATCTAAAATACGTTATACTGCGGTTGCTACTAAAAGACGTAGCCACACAAGAAAAAAACCATCCGCCTTCAATGACATTCCATGAAAAGACTAAATTCGGCAAATATTTTGGTGGAAGACTCGATTATATACTTGTGTCAAAGCCATTAATTAAAAAGTTAAAGAGTTTTTAGACTCTCCCAAAATACATTTCAGACCATTGTCCTATAATTGCGTCTTTCACTTGCCCTCTTAAGAGAAATGAAAATTTCTGGAAGTTAAATGTAGACTTGCTTAAAGATAACGATTGCCAAAATCAAATAAGGAAAGTAATTGCTCAATACCAGCAAAAAATTGAGATCGGTACTCATAGCTCAACAGGAGCATTCAAGGAAATATTATCTTTATCAAGGCATTTCTTCAAGTGAAAAGGAGCTGAGGAAAAAAAAAAAAGAATTGAGAAGAAAAAAATCCTTGAAGAAATAAAAGAACATGAAGAAGATTATGCATTAGCGAGGGAGAAATTTCAGGAGCTTCTGGATCAGGAGGCAAAAGGAGTACTCATTCGTTCTAAACAAATTGAGATAGAGGGCTTCGTTAAGGGGAGAAATACATTCAAATATATTGAGAAATATCGACAAAATAACAAAATAAGCAGCATAAGACTAGATGACGGCTCCATTGCTTCTAATCCAAAAATAGTGGTTCAAAAGTTGGGTGACTACTTTAAAAATATATTTAGATGTCCGGACTGCCCAATGAACGAAACTTGTAAGTTATGTTTCCACTGGAGAATACAAGGAAGGTCTCCTTATTCTTGGATTGACCAGAGGAACAGAGAAACTGCTTGGCTTAAGACGTTGGATAAAGGAAAACTCGAACGGTTCGGCAATATAGGGTCCCCAATAACTAGAAAAGAAATATTTAGCTACATAACAAGATAAAAAAAGATAGAAATCACCTGGGCCATCTGGTTTCCCTTTTTGAGTTTTATCAGCATTATGCTGGCATCCTTAGTCCCATTTTGGAAGGAGTACATATATCGGGAAATCTTTAGCAAGGGCTTTGTTCCGGAGTACATCAACGAAGGAATCCTGACTTTGGTGCTAAAGAAGGTTAAAGACAAAGAGGAAATTAGCAGCTACAGACCCATCACGTTATTAAATACGTCCTATAAATACTGACTGGAATCATAAATGAAAGGTTGATTTTTCTGCCACATTTTATATCGGAAAAATGTTTTATGAAAAAAAGATCCACAGAAGAACTACCCTTATCAATACAAGAACACTTTGATTATAATCATCAAAATAACATTAAGTCTGTGGCACTTTTAGTTGACTTTGAGAAGACGTTTGATTCGCTCTCGCACAGACACATTCTCAGTGATTTAATAAAACCAAGCTTTCCTACAGTTTTTATAGACATGATAGGAGTCATTTTAAGAGGTTCAACAACTCATATTGAAGTATTAGGCTCTACTAGTAGTTTTATTAGTAGAAAAGGCTGTCGTCATGCCTCTCCCCATCACTTTTCATCATTGGAATAAATTGCCTCAGTAAAGACATTCAGTCTCACCCACAAATTAAAGGAGTGAAGTGCACATCAATGGCGTACAAGACACTCATGTACGCAGACGACCTCACAATTGTACTGTCTGGTTCCGATATTGAAGTTCAAAGGAGTATATCGGAGTCTTTAAAAGTCCTAGAAAATTTAAAAAGAATTAGGATTAAAATAAATATTAACAAATCTGAAATACTCACATCTGATTCAGACTTGATGAAGAGTCGCTTCCCCTCATTGAAGTGCACAAAAGCAGCATCTCTCCTCGGGATATTTGTGGGTCCCTCAAGTGGCGAGGCATGCCGTCTAAACTTGGAAAACATAATCGATAGTGTTAAGAAAACAAGATTATATTTCCCAGCAAAATTGAACATGATAGATAAAATATATGTCTGGAATAAATTAATTCTTCCCAAGATCACACACCTACTAATATATGTGCCCTTTGACAATCACACAAACCATCAAATCGAAGATATAAGGAAAAGCTTCTTGTGGGGGACCAAAAGACCTTACGTATCAGATGAACGGATCACTCAAGCACAATATCGCTGGGGCTTAGGCTGTAAAAAGTCGGATACGGATGGAAAATTTTAAATATTTACTGGCTCAAGAAACTACGTCTTAGCTGAGAATTGTGGGCCGAAAAAATAAAAGTATCTTTCAAGTTAAAACCCCCTTTTAATTTTAGCGAAGAATAGCTATGGGCCCCCTTGAGCTTATTAATATACTCAAAAAAATTACACCTAATAGAAAAAAATGGCGGAGTCCTGGAAAACCCTTTTGGTCCATATTCTTCCTTTGCTGGGGCCAAATGAACCAGTAAATTTTAATCCTAGAATCAGTAATTCTGATATTCTTTTAAAAGAACATTCGTATACGACAATTGACCAACTTAGGAGCTCAGAATCCAAGGCAATACTTGGCTTCTCATACGTGCAAGTGAAACTAAAGTTCGTTCAAGAAAGAGGGAATACATGGGTCCTCCAACCCCAGCGGTTATTGCCATTGAAATTATTCAAAACAAGGACATTAGAAGAAGTGTGGATAACTTTAAAATTCAAATGGCTAAATCTCAAACAGACAGTCCAAAATCAACACCAGCCTTTTAGTGAAAAGAAGACTTGAACGGCTGGAGATAAGTGACAATAAAGTTATCCAAGAGACAAAAATATACAGACTCAAAATCAAAATGGCTTAGATATAGACTAGCGACATCCAGCCTATTTACCAACAAGTCAAAACACAAAGAGGAGGAAGGACCTATTCGTATTGTGGAAGCACCTCCGAATCATCATTCCACCTTTTTTACGAGTGCCAAAAAATAATCAACATTAGACAACAAGTGGAGGACAAAATCCAAAATACTTACGGAATTTCCTTATCCAAGTCGGACTGGCTTGTGGCAATATGCCCAGAATCAGAGGGCCATTACAAAGTGGACAATATCCTGGATCTATGGAGCGAGGCAAACGAGGATTCTCCCATTCACTCAGGGTCTTCTCAAGGATGGTGGAACGAATGATGGAGGTGATGGATGGGTTCCCTTGGCCACGAGTATAACCCGTAGCCAATATTCATTTTACCCTATTGTGTTGGATGTTTTTATGATCCTCAAAAATCTTTGTTTTTAATAACTCTCTTTTGTTTATTATCTACCTCACGTGCTTGTTTTTATTAAAGTTCTTAGTTTGCGTCAACTCCCTCCCTCCCTATTTATTATTGTAAATCATCCCTTTTAAACTGTCCTGAAAGAACGCACATCAGAAGAAGGTTTTAAGTTTTTATAATTCTATTTGATTCGAACCTAATAGTATTTTGAAAATGTATTTTATATGCGTATAGAAAAAGTGAAATATAGAAATAAGTGATTAAAAATTAACTAAGGGGGAAAAATACAGGTTTAGTACGTAATTTTAAATTCAATTCAGTCAAATAGGTTACAAATATGAATAAATTTTCGTGTATTCGTCGTTGATTTAATATACTTTGGTTTGTAGTGATTTGGCTCAGTACATAAGCATGCTAAAATCTCAAGGTTGATGGCCCAAGACAACCTATCGAAAGGGGAAGGTCAAAGTTGCATCAGTCTGATTAACAAAATCTCAGACTATATTGAGTAATTTTAACGAAATATCCACATAGATCAACCCCAATCGGATCATATGAAGCAAAACAACAAACACAGAGATCCTTATCTCAGGCCCAGTAATTATGAAGCATTAATTGTTGTGTATGATTTCACTTATTTCTTTGAAATTGAGATGATGTTAAAAAACTTTATTGCTTTTGTTGAGGGATCAGATTCGCCTCTTTAAAGTGGAATGCCAAAATTGATCAAACTTATTTTTTTAAAACTTGATTCAATTGAATTGTATGTATTTGATAATGCTCTTTAATATCCTCACAGATGAAACATAACCTAACTGTATAAGAAGAAACAATTATCCCGTATTTGATTGAGTAGTTTTAATTATTTCAAGTCTCAGTGTATACGCACAGATGAAACCTAATTGGATCACATAAAAAACCCCATAAATTGATGGGGAGAAATAAATAGTGAAGGTGTGTTTAAACTAAGTTTGTGCTTATACCCTGCAACTCTCTAAAATATAATATATTGATTTTATTTAAAGTGCACTACGAATTGTGAGTAAATTTATATAAAACGAACGAAAAAACAATAAATAACTTGTTAACACTTTTTATATATATATATATATATATGTTTATATAACATCATATTCATTAAGTAGTATTGCCATAACCTTAAGCCACATGGCAAGGTACTTTTTAGCTTTCCTTTCCCCTAAAATTGAATGAATGTTTAAATATAGAATGTAATACAAAAAAGAAAAAGTACTTTTGAAGCTAAAAAACCAGATAAATAATACTAATATTCCTATGAAATATTTCTGGGAACATCTCATTCATAGGAAGAATCCACAAAATATAACATAAATCAATTTATTTATTTCTTCCTTGAATCCCCTCAGGAAAATATAAATGTCAGAAACAAATAACTTAGGAGCCTAGAAATAATCCAGAGAAAAAACCTACTCTTATATAAACATGTATATATATATATATATATACAATGTATTTTTGATCCCTGAGGATCCCATCAATAAATATTTTTTATGAGTATAAAGAAAGGAAAGTAAGGGATAGCAAATAATTATTTTCATAATTGTAAATTGTGACACGGTTCAGGACTATGAATAATAAGTTTTTGATTATCCATGTCGGTTGTGTTAAGGAGTTTTATTTATGTTTTTTACATAGACAACTACAATTCAAACACACAAACAGACACACACACACATATATATATATATATATATATATATATATATATATATATATATATATATATATATATATATATATATATATCGCTTTATGTTGTCAGAATCTGGTAAACAGCTTACTATGCCATGTTAGTTATTTCTTTCATTGTTGTTGTATGTTCATTGGATCTCCGCAACACATGATTTTGCTTATTTGGTTTGAAGAAATTGCCTCCTTGGTGATATTACAATACACACTTAAATCCAACTAGGGCCTTATCAATAGCATAAATCGCTATTGGCCTTCCCCACTCGGCTGATAGACATGCATCCTCATCATTGAGAGTCGAGAGCACTCACTTTAAATGAATTCTAGCTTTTTGTCAGTTGATAAATGATACATTTCATTATTCCTACTTATAAGGAAAATGTTATGTTGTAACAAATTTAAAAAAGAATATTTTTTTGAAAAATTGATTTGAATTTTCGCCTTAAGGAATAAAGCATCCAAGACACTCTAAATAAGTTTAGAAAATTATTTCTAAAATACATAGTTGTCAGAAGATATAAAAAAACACAAATTGTAACTATTTTTTCAACTTCAGTATATATTATTCGATAAAAAAACTCTTTTTTGATTAAATTAAATTATAAGGAAAAATTATTTACTTAAGGAATAAAAGTTTAATCAAACTTGTTGGTGGTGAATTTTCTAGATAGGAAGTTATTAAATAAAATATATACTTAAATTCAGTGCTCCAAAATTCGCTTTTTTACAAAATAGGACATGATCACATAATTTTCTAAAAGTTTGCTCGCAAATCTATATGCTTAAAATATTTTGAAAGTGCTGAAAAGTACTCTAGATTATTTTAAAGCACAATATTTTTTTTTACACTAAAATTCACACTACAAAACAGTATGCAATAAAAATAATGTAATCCTATGGATTAAAACAAGAAAACAGGTAAATATAAAAAAGGATTTAAGTATGACAAAAAAATGAGGTTGTAAAAAATAAACAAATACACCAAGAAGCCGTCCAGGGCAGAACCAAGAGGTGTGAAGCTCCATCAACTCCTCCCTCAAACACAGTACCATCGTTGGGGAGTGGGGACATCGTTGATGATGTCCGTGCATTTTAATTGAAAGTGTTCGATACCGAGCGCAAGACCTCTATGTTTCTTGAGACCACACGATAAAGACCCAAAGGGAATCCCCCACAGTTTAAAGCACAATAATTGATAGAACTGTGTTTTATGTCTTTAGAGTTTTCGACATAATTAAATTATGATAGTTTGAAAAAATAATATTGCAAATGGGGAAAAAGTTTTGGTATATTTTATATTATAAAAGCATTTCCTTTTTCTGAGCATTAAATCATGTTGCTTTAAGTCTGGAATAAAGTTATATTATGAATGTTTACCAAGTTTAAAGTTTTTTATTATTTTTTGAATTATGGGAAAAGTTTAACAATTATGGGCGTATATATAATTTGATTAAAAGGCATTTGTAATATTATAAAGATGTATTCTTCTAAGCATTGTTTTGAGAGGAATTTCTTAAGAGTTGTATTATAGCTTCTTTTTATAAATATACATCCGTTTTATATTTTATTTCATTATGGATTATGAAAAGGTTGATTCAAACAGATCTTTGAATAAATGGACCTATGTTCAAATAAAAATAAACGTGTGGTATCAATATATGCATTCTATAAATATATTGTTTATTAAATACCACTCTTCTGATTTTTTGTATTCTTTATACAATGTTATATAAAAGTTGCTACGGTTTGTGAACCATTTTATTCGATAATACGTTTCCTTCTAGAAGGCAACTTCATAATACCTCCTTTGTAAAAGCTCCCTTCCTTATTTACTAAAAACTTGGAGGGCCACTTATCATAACTCTCTTTTGAACTCGAGTATACATCACCAAGGATGTTCACCATGGACGGAAAACCTCCCATACAAGCTCCCGTAGCTTCTGACTAGTCGTCAACGAAGTGTATGGTCTTTTCCTGTTGGCCAATTCTGGAGGCTTCTGATCAATCATTAACTTCAAGCGGCCCAGTTATCCATATTAGTTGATAGAATCAAGCGTCTGATCAACTCATACTGGATGATTCTTTCCTGATCCCATAAAATATTTAACAAATCCTTCCTTGCCTTAGATTCCAGATTAGGATGATTCACTGGCTTTCGACTCTGGCTAATTTGCTTCATATTGTCGCATGTCTTCCATTTTTCCTTGACAATCACCATCCGCTTCAAAATGAGCTTAATTCGATCCGTTTGAACATCATATCGCAGGTGTTGATTCGATTCATAAGATTTTTTTTGTGTCACATCATTTTTTGTATTCAACCTTTGATGGTTTAAAATGGTTAGGTGACTAACAACAATCTCCAGAGCGATTTAACTCAATGTTGTCTATTTTTGAACGGTAGTTGTCGTCACAGGTCTTCCAGCGACAGGCTTATCCATGTTATTGTTTTCACGGGCTCTGAATCGTCAAAACGATTTCTCCGAGGTTAGAAGGGGTAAAGTATCATCCTCCTAAACGGGATCCGGTATAATCCCTCCTGGACTCCTCCAGCAAATACCCACCCAAAAATTATCCCCTGATAAATTTCATCCACGGAAAACTCCCGCCCGGAAGACTCCGACTCATATAAATAAATATCAACCTGATTCGAGTTATAAGTTGCATTTTCGGGGGGTCGAACCAAAAAAAAAGGCTATTCCAATCAGGATAATGGTATTTGAGGTATTAAACTCCCAAATACGCCCTCGGGTTCCACAAATCCCATCAATGATCTATTGGGGGTTGAAACCCACTGCCATTGTTTAATTGGGTTCATCAATTCGCAGGAATAACATAATTGAGTTTCAGAACCTACTGCCAACAGGTCATCGGATTCATCCAGTTACACCAATAACTTATTTGGGTTTCAGAACCATCGCCAATGGGCCCTGCAGTTCCACAAATAACAACAATGACTTATTGGTGTTTCAGAGCCACCCCCAATGAGCCCTCGGGTTCCGCCTTTAACACAGATAACAAAATTGGTTTTCAAACCCAACGCTAGTGGACTCACGGATATTTCCAATTACATCAATGACTTATTGGTGTTTCAGATCCACCGCCAATGAGCCTTCAGGTTTCTCCGTTCTCACCAATGACTTATTGGGGGTTCAGACCCAACGCCTGTGGGCCATCGGGTTCCTCCAGGCACACCTTTAGGTTTCAGATTTTGTCAATTACTTTTAGCTATATGTTTATACTTCAGCAAAGATATAAAAAATCTACCACAAATACTACAAATCTACCGATTACTACTTGGAAGTCTAAGCTCTTCATTATAATTTTATTCTTGTTAGGGAAACCGGTATCAGGACAGTCCCTCCCCAGTAAAACCAATTCATTACTTGCATCTTTTAATATACATTCAATGATTTCAGTCTTTAAGTCTAGTCTTCCTGTAAACTCCAATGTTGTGTACAACCGATAGAATAATATCAACGCATTTGGAAACAAAAAAATTGATACGAGAGAGTTTCCTTTGTGATGCACATTAAATATATCCACATTTTTCAAAATACTAATAAATGACAATGGTTTAATTGGATTTCATTCATTCCAGAACCCTCCCCTCATAAAATTTATCAATGTAATTTATATCTAAGAAAGAGACGGTATTGTTATTATTATAACTTATTATGACTAAAATAAATGACAGTATTCGAGATACAATAGATTAAGGGAGGGTGATTACTCAAAATATTACATTTCAAAACTTTATATCTATTTTACAGAAATATTTGAATCGGACCCGATTTCTCATATCTTTAGGGTTTTTTATTGGTCAAAATATTTATCACGATTTCTACTAAAAACTATTTCTAATATAATATTATAAATATATACTGAAAATATTTTCCCTTCTTTGTAAGGTTTTGTTATTTAAATGTTTTTACTGAAATATAAATATAGTGAAAAGTAATTGACAAAATCTGCACCCCAATATGTTAAAGGTGTACCTGGAGGAACCGGGTGGCCCACAGGCGTTGGGTCTGAAACTCCAACAAGTCATTGGTGAAACTGGAAAAAACCGAAAGTCCATTGCTGGGGGATCTGACACCCAAGTAGGTTATTTTTGTGAATGGCAGAACCCAAGAGTCCATTGGTGGCGGGTTGGAATCCAAAATATGTTATTGGCGTAACTGGAAATACCTGAGGGCCATTAGCGGTGGTTCTGAAACTCCAACAATTATATATTGGCAGGAACCGAGGGCCATGGTGGAGGGGTAGAAACCCTAATATGTTATTTCTGTGACTATAGGAACCCGATGACCTGTTGGCGGTAGGTTTGAAACCCCCAATTATTTATTGTTGTACTCGGGGTGGTGGGGTTAAATCCCCAATTTGTTATTGGTTTGATCGGCTGAACTCAATTAAAAATTGCGCTTGGTATAACCCCCCCAAAAGCTCATTGATGGGATTTGCAGAACCCATTAGGGAATTTAGCACCCCAAATGCAATTAACCTGATTGGAACAACCCTTTCTTCGGTTCGACGCCCCGGTATGCAATTAATATTTCGTATTAGGTCTATATTATTAATATGAGTGGGAATTTACCGGAGGGGGGAGTTTTCCGGGGGTTGGGGGGAATTTCCCAGGTGGGAATTTTCTGGGTATGAATTGAACAGGGGGGGGGGGGGGGAATCGTTACTCGTGCGGATTTTCCTTCAACAAAAGAAAAGCTTCAAAATTCGCAAACTTTGGCGTTAGTGATCTAAAGTATTAAATGCTATATTGTTGAACTCTATGTCCAAACTAATATTTATTGAGTCGTTTTTTTGTAGGTTATCCACAGATCTTTGAAATAGTGTACAGTATGGTCAAGCAAGTCAAGTACTGTCAACTTTAAAGCATTTTGTTCATAGCAGCGAAAAATATTATACAAAAAGGTGAGACGGAGATATTTGATAGTCTAAATGATTGAAAGAAATATCAAAAGCAATTGTTTTAGTTAATACTTATTACTTTATTTATTTTTTAAATAAAATTTACAAAGTTTTATTGTTGATTCAATCAAACTGCGTTCATAAATATGAAAATTTAAATTGAAACTATGATTGACTATATTTAAACTATAATTTAATAATGTATTTTTTTTCTATTATCCCCATTAACGTTACCTACATTTTCATCGGTTTGTTTTTACTTATTTTTAATTAAGGTATTCATGAAAAACAGATATAAAAGTTTTCATATATGGATATTTAACGGATTCATCTACTTTAATATGTAAAAATAATAAAAATTATAGAGGCTTTTCTTACTGTTCACGCCATTCTATTTGTAAATGATACGATGAAATTATTTTTATAAGTAATACCCATACAATTAAAATGATTCAAAAGTATATGCGTAATGCATGTATGATCATTTATCATTTTCTAAATATTTTTCGCTTTGTGCACGTGGAACCTAAATTAAGTTGTTGATCATCGTGTCTCCTAAACCATATTCCATTTTTTTATTCTGTCTATATCATACTATCATACTTATTGAATCAATTATGTAGAATGATTGTTACATATAACATTAATAATTACCTCCGCCGAAGGAGGTATTGTTTTCACTGGCGTTGGTTGGTTTTTGGTGGTTGGGTTTTGTCAGCAGGATAACTCAAAAAGTACGCAACAGATTCGGATAAAACTTTGTGGAGTTGTTGGAAATGCCAAAGAAACAAGTGATTAAATTTTGGCATCTCTGAGTGCAGAATTTAGATGCAAATGAGCTAAATACTAATAAATATTTCAAATTAGCCTACTCTACCAATAGATGTCGCTGTGCTGTGAAATCGGTGCGGGGAGCGTCTTCCTCTCGAATTTCCGTCGAGGGGCACCTCCCCGTCCCTCTACGCCGCCCCAGTCATGAAAAATCCGCCTCGGAAGGCTCATAAGGACCCCGTGACGGCGGAGGTTTGCACTCTCTGAGAGTATATATGCCTCTAGTTTACTTATTCAATTAAAGCTTTAAAAAGAAGGAGAATCCATTTAGGGGGAACATGATACAACTTTCTCTTATAGTTCCCAACATGTACTTAAAACTCATCCGTAATATATTCCAAAACCCTCTTGTAGAGTGGCGCAGATCGGTTTCGTTGAGTGATGTTTGCAAACCAGTTCTCTTTCACAGGTCTGGGGTTGTGCCCAAATAATTTTATGGAAAAATGTTCCTGTGTTTGAAGGAAACTGCATTAATGATATAATCAAATGCAATTCAGGCAAAAATATTTTTTTCAGGCAAACTGAGTTGTCCGAAGTCCTCGAGGAGATGGCCATAAAAGTAACATACTATCAATACATGATGAGAATCCTGTGGGTCCTTTTCGTGATGACATATTTCTATTTCCTTTATCAAGAGCTGCTCTTGGTTATCAGATGCTCAGACTCTGGTATCTTAATATGACTTCCCCCATTCGTTCCGGTAGTGAAGAAAGTTTGAGCATATGTCAAAAATATGTTGAGCTCCTCAAACTTCCAGTTTGTTGGAAAATGAAAATTCTTATATCTCTTATATAGGGATTGCTGATGGGACAAAGTTTACGGCACAGCTGCAGATAAGCAGATAAGCGTCATTGAACACGATGCTTATCTCATGACTAATAATAAATTGTTTGAATATATATAGAAGACTCCTTTTTATTATTTTTTAAATGTCAAAAAGCCAAAGAAAATCAAATCCTAATACAACTAGATGAAGTACAAATATTTCATTTTAAAGACATTTGTAATTTCAAATATTGTTAATCTTTTTTTAAACTGCATTTATATCGTCCAATGTACTTCCAACCCTATAAATATTTACTTTTTCAATATTACAACTTAATATATATGCAAGTTGAATTGAAAAAATATCAATATTCGTTGGAAAGTCGCTCATTCATATGAAAATCCAATAACTGGGAAGTATATTCTTTTCAAGAGTTTATATTTCAATCAATAACTATTAGTGTGCCATATGCTCAACTTCATTGAGAGTTGAGAAAGGTAATCTGATAACCGGTGTGAAAGAACGGGATATTTGATATCCTCTTCTACATAATCATTCATTCAAAGTATACATTTTTTTGTCAATGGGATATTATTATGTTTCAATTTTTATGGCATATATTTTCGTGTCCTCATTTTTTGTGTGTGTACTACTAAGGGTCTACAAGTTTAAAAAAATAAAGTATATCAATGCGACAAAACCAAAACTTAATCTTATATATTAAAATGCTATAGACATTAACCAGTGCAATATCAGCTATGGACCTCAAAAAACTTATCCTTCGAAGAACTCTTGAATTTCGGCGTCAAAAGAAATAAACACTTCCCGTCCCTTGCCTCCATCCACCAAAAGAATATATTATCATAATAATAAAAATGATTTAACTTTGTCAACCACATAATTTTTATGAATGTTGGGTGTAACGAATGAATTAATAATCTAGCTCACAATTATTTGAGGAATAAATTATTTAATTTTTTATTTCACCGATTTTTTAATGTAGTATTATTAAAATACATTTTTTTTTACATATTCAACAACAATGAAATGATTTTATAAAATTTATGAAATAATGTCGTTAATGTAAATAAGGCAAAGTTTAAGTGTATTTACAACTCTGGAGAATATTTGAAAGTTTTGTTCTAAAAATATATCTCTAAAGTAATATGAAAACAAAATTTATATCCAGTCGGATGCAATTCTATCGAACCATATAGGCAAAAAAAAAAAAAAAGAAATACTGTACTTTATGGGATATTTTTTTGTATATTAAAAGAGCATTAAATTGCGTTAATGTCGTATTTAAGTTCATATATTTAATATCTAAGTAAAAATATATAGTGGACGGTGTAGTTTTAATCATCAATTTTTAAGAGGTCAAGATAATTATAGATAATCAAGGGCAAAAGGCCATTCAGACCAATGACAAACATTCCTCGAAGGATAAATTGCGAAGACACGTGCATAAGCGGTTAAAAACAAAAACATATTACACGGAGATATTTGCATTGCATTAAACCATGTAGTTTATTATTAGAATTCAAACATTGGCAGAAGCTAAACGAGCAGTGTATAAAATTTGCAACCTGGACTTTTCAAACAGTGTATACTATTTATTAAATCCTCTTCAGCGGTTGGAGACGTCGATCAGAGTTTGAAGGATGTAACGTATTACCTAACAGAGTTCACGAATCATTACGGACGTTATGGATCCTTTAAATCTAAAACATTTTTTTATCAAAAAGCATTATAAATTCAGAAATTAAAAATGAATTGGCAAATAAACTCACAAAAACGTTGGTCACATTTATTAATCATATTTGAGACATTTAATTAAAAGCACACAACCTCATAAATTTATTCCTGGAATGGGTTCCTTAAAAATTACCCGGCGAGTTGGAATGCACAGACTGGGGACATAATATATCTTTATTTGTTGACTAGAATAAGTTGCTCATATTGAGAACAAAAAAAAAACACATTTATGGGAAGTCTGCCACAAGAGTAAATATTGATAATACGCAGGGGTTCCATTATTGCACTATACAATAGGCTTTGAGTAATTATGGAATGAAGACTCTTGTGTTATATAATGCTATAAGTATGTACTTAGCAAAGACTACATCTATTTTAGTTTTTATTGTGCTTATGATGTTATAAAAGCATAAATATATATATATATATGGGCAACAAACATGTAATTGAGGCCAATTACAGTAGTTTCCATATAAACTGACCATTACTTCCGGTGCATTTACGATAGAGCAATCAAAAATAAACACAGGATGAACAGCATACCAATCAGTCATTTTTGTTTTATTTGAAATTTAAAAATTTAATAATAAAAAAGTGACCGTAATTCTCTTTTAAAATAATAAAATGAGAAATTTTGTTAAAAGTTCAAATTTCTCCGTAACTTAGTGTTAATATTTTAATTATATAATTCAAAACTAGCGACATTTGGGATTTTAAAACTGTTTTCAGAGTTTTGGGGATATATATATATATATCAGAGCTGGGAATCGGTAGAAAAATCTACCCGCCGGTTCGATATTCGGTATATACCTTCTACCGATCGATATCATTATTCGGTAGGTTTTATTATATATCTAGCAGTATCGATCGAAATTCGGTACGGTAGATTCGAAAGAGAGAGAAATGTATTTATATATCTGCTTTTAATTCTTCATTTGCATTTCATATCGGACAGTTTATAACAAAGGCCAATTAAATACATCATTTGTTAATTTTTCTCAGAAATTATTGGAAATTCCATACAAACTAATCTTATAAAATTATATATTTACTTGCATTTTGTAGGAAGTGGAAGGTTATAGTTTTTTTTATTGTCTCTTATTGTCCGATATTAAATTCACTTTCAGGTACTCAAGTATTTAATGCATAGCATATGCTTATATTGAATGTCTATTTATGTATCTGCTCTATAATATTATAAGTTATAGTTGTTTATTTATTTCGAAGTTCAAATTCTTCACACAAGGGAGCGCTTGGGCAAAGCGACAGTTGAACGATGTTTCTCCGCTATTGAAGGGAATAAGCTCTCTATATCTTTATGTCTCTATGTGAATGCTACAAAAGTCATACTTTCAAATATACTGATTGTCAATCAGTACGGTATTCGGTAGTTTATACCGAATATCGTATTATCGGTTCGATATTTGAAATCGAATATCGAATACCGATTTACATTCGGTAGTTGCAGCTCTGATATATATATCAGAGCTGGGATTCGGTAGAAAATCTACCACCGGCTCGGTATTCGGTAAATACCTTCTACACATCGGTATCGCTATTTTGTAGATTTTATTATATATCTACAGTATCGATCGATATTCGGTACGGTAGATAAAAAAGAGAGATAAATTTATTTATGTATCTGCTCTGTGACTTCTTCATATGCATTTAATAACGGACAATTTATAACGAAGGGCAATTAAGTACATAATTTGTTATAATTATTAGATATTATTTTAAATTCAATACAAACTAATCTTACGTAAATTATATATGCACTTGGATTTTGTAGGAAGTGGAAGGCTATATATATTTTTTCCATTTACTGTCTCTTATTATTCTTAGTCCGATATTAAATGCACTTTCAGGTACTTTAGTATTCAATGCATAGCGTGTGCGTATATTGAATGTATACTTATGTATCTCCTCTATAGTACTATAAGTTGTTCATTTGAGCTACGTAGTTGTTTATTTATTTTGCAAAGTTCAAGTTCTTCATACAAAAGAGCGCTTTTACTTGTACCTTAGTACGTAGAAAAACAAAACGTAAATTTCATTCAAATATTTCAAAATGAACGCCTCCAAACCGCAGCTCCTCATTGGGTGGTAGTGCCAAGACGGCTAAGGCCAACAATTTTACCATTCTAATAGATCGAGAGGATGTGAGGACATCCGGACAAATGAGCTCCATGGAGTACCGTTTGATAGTGCTTTCTCCACCCATTCTCACGAGACCAATGTGATGCGGTCAGCAAGACAGTGTGGGCACTGATTAATCTCCTTTCGTACCACCTCCCACGCAGAGAATATTTAATACTGGCCAGAGTTCTTTTAATGGGTCGAGTCAGCTACGCTGCTGATGTGACTAATGTACTTCGACTAAAAAACGACCTAACTGGTCCATTGAAGGCTGCAAGATCGATCCAGGTTTCCATAAACAAGCAGCTAGATCTTTACTTTGCGTAAGAGCTAGCAGTCATATGTGGATGTATGCTCTGCTCCACAAGGCCAGACTTCCATCGCTCAATGGGATATCAGTTCAGGCTGTTGCTATGTAAACCTGGAAATGCTTTGAAAGCCGGGATAGTAGCAATGGCGATCGACCCCGTTAGGCAAGATATTATTCGGTGCCCAAGGTAGGGTCGGATACATTCTTTCTCGGACTACCGGCCTCATTCGATCTCTCCTCTCCCTAAGTCAGTGGGCACATTCGTCATCAGTGCTGCAGCTATTTGGAATAGCAGCCCTACACTACGCACGCCAAAAAAACCATTAGGGAAGCATAGGAAGTTGCCAGGTCTATGGAAAAATGTGCCCCTATATAGTTTATAGCAGACGGTAGTTTTTATTTATTTTTAATTTAAGGTTGTTTTTTCATCAAAAAAAACTTTTGCTTGTAGTATATATTTATATTTTATATTTGTTTTAATTTATATATATACATACATTGTATTACTTATTTTATTTTTTTGACACCCCAGACTAGCCAAAGTGCTTGGATGTTTCATGGGGAAAATATAGACGATTATACACACACTGAAATGTTTATAAATTGAATATTCGTGATTGAATAGAAATTAATTCAACATTAAAAGTTGTCAATAAAAATTTCAAGGCAGCATACAAATATAGAAAGCAACATAATCTCTCCAACTGAGTATTTGTACTCTTAGCCCAAGTTTCTTCAACATATTAAGGACTCTACTACAGGCAAAATAACACATAACCTAATAGGAATCATTCATACTTGTCCCATTATGTAGAAAGTTGTCAGTAATTTCGTGCGAGAGAGCATATTACAGTTATGGGCACTCCCCCCCCCCCCCCCCATCTTTTCATCTTCCTCTAGTTGCTGTACATAAAGCAAAATAAATGGCTATATTACAGCCAACCAAACACATACATACACACATATGCATAGTATCAACTCACATATTGGCAAAAAATGAAAGGAGATTATTGCTTTGTGATGCTTATGGATATAAGAGAAGTTATTGACTATATCAGATTATTAGCTACTTTTATATATATATATATATATATATATATATATATACATATATAGTTATATATATATATATATAAATAACTATATATATATATATATATATATATATATATATATACTATATATATATATAGGTTTAAAAGTAAACCTTCGAATTAAAATTATTCAGTTTTTTTTCGCCATTTAATCGCCTCTCCTTTCTGCAATATTTCAAAATGATTGAAAATGGTAGGTAAGTTCTCAGGTGCCCCAAATAAGATTTTAACTTATTTGAACTAATATTCTCGTTTTTATTAATTAGTTATGGGGATTTTTTTTTATAATGGTTAATTAAAATTAATTAATTGCATATATGTATATTCAAAAAATTTTATCATTCAACATGGTTTTGAGAGTGTTTTCTTTAAGTACTTATTCCCCCAAACCAGTTCGTTTATTATGTAAATAAATAAAAATGAAACTTTCACATAAAACCCAAAGCAAATGTGTTATAAAGCATAAATAAACAATATAGTTTAAATTTTTTGCTCTGGGAGGAACACTAACAATAAAATATTATATAAATATAAAATAAAACAAATCGTCTTTTAAAATCATTTTACAAACAATTACACAACTTTTAAATATTTTAAAACTCTGAACAAAATGCTAAGAATTAACATAGAAATATTCACAAGGCTATATATTACTGTAACTTCTTGAAATAATTTTTATTAGTTTTTGATGTTGGAGGGAGAGACTTGGGAAATACTTTATGATTCTTCCGGCAGACGTCCACGTTGCACCTTCTTCCAGCGAAGGGATTTTCAAGATAAAGCTGCATATCTTTCTGCTGCCGACAAAAATATGTTCCTCAGCTCGAAGGGATGCAGGGGTTCGTTGAGGGACAGCTTTTGGCATATCAGGGCCTTTGAGTTTAAAATACTAAAGGTAAGTGCCTTGGACTCCGGTGATTTGTTGTTCTTTTCGAGGCCGAAGAGAACAATGCCTTTCCATGCATTTGAAGATTCACAACGGAGGTTAGGTGAATTTAGAAGAATAAAATCTTTTAGAATTTTCACCACACGGCACTCCACAAATACATGAAGTGTCGAATTGAATAAACGCACACAATCCTTACATGGTCTTGTAAAAACCAAAAATCGGCCGAAATCATCAATTGAGAAGCGAATTTCCTTCCATCATGATGCCAAGTAATGATTCAAGAATCCGATTGTACTTTTATGAAATAAACTAAAATTAATTTGTGTGTTGTCCTTCTACATTTCTCAAAATAAATATTAAGAAAGATCACGAAATAATAATTTACTTCTTAAGAAACTTAATATTCCAAATAAAAATTATTGTTGACAAAACGCTTTTAAGTTAATTTACATCCATTTTGTTTAGTTTTTTATGACTCATTTAACATTTTTATTACCATATATTTTTTGTATATTGGACCATTTCGAATAATCAGATATAAAATAATGTCTTCTGTAAACGATCTAATGCGATTAGATTGTGGAATTTTATATTGTACACTCTATACTTTCTATCTTCACAAATGTCGTCATATTGATTATATACTTGGACAAAGTCCAGTGTACTTGAGCAAATGAACAAATCTAATATTTAATATTTAGTGCATGTATCTAATAATATCAATACGTACAGATATTTTCTGAGATAAGTCTTGTACAAAAAGACATTATTATATCTAAAAGTGTTATGTTTTGTTAAGTTGATGCATACATTTTCTATGTCTATGTTCCTACTTTCCTTTCACTTCTGACTTCTCTCTGTTCAAAATCAGGCCTTTTTTAAATGTATATATCTACACATAATTACATTTTATATACCTTTAAAAGTATATATAATTTTTCTTCTTTTCCGTTTCATTTAGTTAAAATGTCAGGAACAGACGTCACTAATTTATTACCGGCAGGGAACTATATTTTTATATATATTTTTCATTAACGGAGAAATACTCTGATATATTTTTTTAAAAGCTACATCTGTATAAAATATGGGTATACATTTACTCTCTTTTATGAAATGAGTCCTGGTAAAAATTGAAAAGAGTATCAAGGCTATATATACCATATACGATTGCTATAATGTTTGCTTTCAACCTCTTTTGTATTTTTGTTGTTTAAAAATGTGGTTTTATAAGAATCCAATTAGTAACATTAATTTTAGTGTCAATATTGGCCTTCTCGAGTTTTTGAGAGCAAAAACATGATTGGCCTACTTTGAGTCGGGCAATTTAGTTTCGGATATTCGGCCAAATGAAAATGGCTTCTTATTGCATATAACAAGACAAGTGTTTGTAAATAAACTGTATTTTTAAATAGGAAGTTGCAATTATTTAGAATAAGGCGTATAAATATTCAAGTACAACATGCAACAACAAAATGATCCACTATATTAACGTTTTTGGTCCGAATTTGACGTAGAAAAACATAATAGTTTTATTTAAATTAAAACTTCCAAAAGTATTAAATCTAGCAGATTGAATCCGTTTTATTACATATATCTTTTAGCCAGGCTCGGGCTTATATCTGTCATACTTTATCTTGTGTTTTTAAGTCATTCATCTTAACTTTAAGCAAACATATTGATATTTTAATAACTTAGCACTTAATATTTGCAATCAAAAATACCCAAAATATGGTATAAACTTGGGGTTTTAAGTTACTATCAATATATGAGAGTGATTATTTCAGAGATTTGAATCTTTATAACTGAGCCATTTTTTAGAGTTCTACATAAAAAAAATACAAAAAGTATTTAGACTTTCAAAAAAGGAAAAAAGGAAGAATTATGTTTAAATATAATTCATATAATTTATAATAAGCTGGTTGGCTTCAGTACAAAATCTTGCCCCTCTGAGAACTTTAGAGGAATTCCAGACTATTGCAAGGCTTTGGGCCGCCAAACACTCTGTTTGACAGGTCTTTTGAGGTTAGACGCTGCTTCATGTATCCTTGCATTATATTTCACAAGGTACGGCCACAGGGTTTTAGATGTAGTTGAAAACTTTCCAAGCTGCACAAATTGTCCATACTCGAATTCATTCAAGGAAGACAAGCCAGCCCTGCTCAGGAGATCATGTCAAACGTGCTCCGATCACTGGACTCTAAGCACCACCCTCGATAATTCAACTATGGTAACTTGAGTTAGGTTTCCTTTTTTAGTGACTCACTTTTTTATTCTTATCTTGTGACCAAAGTCCTCAGTTTTCCTATCACTAATGCTCTTGCTACTTTTTTAAAATATTAAAGTCACATGATGAAGTCCCAACATGATTACAAAAATTCTAAGAAATCGCTTTGTGCATCAAAGTTAATGTTTTCCATCTGAGGAGGCGGTTAAACAGTGACCGAAATAAGAGCATTGCACTTCATATGACTTGAAGATTATAATATATCTTAATTATCAAAGTTTTGACAGTGCTACTCTGTTTACTAACTCGGAATTTAACCTACATTTTTATTATGCGGTATAATTATGATTAACTTTTATGGGACGAGGGGAAATTCTTACCGTCTTTAGACAGAAACTTTATAACTTGCACTTCGCAGTCATATTTTTTTCATGAATTTGCAAATAAATGAAGAAACAAATACTGTTCTTTAAATAAAGCAGATATCTTCCTTAGTTTAAAACATAATATAAATATTATTTATATTAATAAATAAATAATTAATCTCAAATATCAAGAACAGCCTTTTTGCCGATTGGTTGGATTGAAATGCATCAGTATATATAATGTAACAACACAATTGCTCCATAGATAGATTTAAAAAAAACAAACCATTTTCATATCCTATTTGCAATACAAATTTATCCTAAATGTATTTTATATTCGTCAAAGAAGCACATTAACTCGATGAAAACGTCAACATTGTTTAACATTATTAAAATCATCCTAGGTTTCATATTCGCAAGGATGCAGTTGCATCGAATGACATAGGCAACCTAAAAACTAATGTATTTAAGAAATTGTGATTCCATATACATATAATGATAATTGAAATTTGTCAAAACAGCCAATTTATTAAATCAAAACAAAATATTTAGAATAGTTAAAAACAGAAAGTCTGAAAATGATATTTTTACAAAGTTTTTTCTTTTGATAATAGTACGTGCGTACTTAAATTATATGAATAATCAATCGTAGAGTCTGAACATAGTTTTGAAAAACATTTAGTGAAACCTACTAGACTCAAATAACAATAGATGGTGTTGAATTAATACCCTTATATATTTTTTAAGGTATATTAATCAAATTTACTTCTTTAATATCTCACGCTCCTATTCCATAATTAACATTACATTCATCCTCGGATGGGATAGCTCCAGTTACTCATAATGTCCTTGGTCGGAATCCAGTGGATAGTCATCAGACAATTAAGACATCTAAACTGCCAGATATGTCAACCAAATCGTAGTACGGCAGTTTATCATGGGCAAGCTCCGTAACATGGACAACGCAACACTCCGTCACCTATTCGCTGTGCTTGACTTGAGAACGAGGGAAAAATGACCCTACCTCATTAGATCATTATCAATTGCTTCAATATGTAAAAATGTAGGTTGCAGCAGCTGAGTTGTGTCAGGCCAGTCTCTGGGAGGGGGGGAGGGGTTATGTCAGAAGTATCGTGGGGATTTAGTAATTTAATCGTCGGTTGTGATTGGAATGAACCAAAAAAAGAAATAATTATAATTTGTTCAAAGCTCAAAATAGGGATAGCCTTGAAATATAAATATATATATATGACTTTAGAAGTGATTTTTAGCTATGGCACTGAACGATAAAAAATGAATTGTGTAAACCTTTGAAAATCAGCGAATATATATATTTATGTATATTTAGTTTTTATGAAATAGCTTATATATGTCATTTTTTCTACATAAAATATACTTTATTTATCTTAGTAGCTTTTGTTATCTGATATAATTATACAATATATAGATCAATTCCGATCAGTAGCGATGTTATTTAAGAAATCCCGTTGCCGGGTGTGTGTTGATGATTTTCATAGACTTAAGGTAAATACAACTGAGGATCTAGTAGTCAACCGGATCATACATTCTCCTCTCCTCAGTCCTTTGTGTATAAGTATATTTTATTATTATATAAATCAGTCTTCGTCAAGACCTTCATGGCGCAGTCGTTTATTCCCATCATTTGAAAATATACCGACCTATTCCATGTGTCAATATGGTAGGTAAAAGAGCATCCTGACACGGAGTTTAAAGGACTGTGGACGAATAATCTTTTGCTAGTGGGAGTGACTCTTTTCATGGTCCTGTATAAATACAAACTTATTATTTTCATATATTTTATTTTTTCAATATCTTTTATATTTACTACTAATTATTGTTGTGGCTAAAATGCAATAAGTTCTTTAATTATGATATTTATTGTTTCACAAGAAAAGTTCTTCATAAATTTATACTTTAAAAACTTAAGAACACTGGATGAAGTTTTAGAGGAAAATATTCACATTTTTATTGTCCCTACTACCCCTCTCTTCTACAATTTCTAAAATGTTATATAAAAACTACCGCAGATATTGTAAATATTTCAAATGTTAATATATAATATTTTTATATACAATATGAAAATACATTATTGATAGCTGCTAAGTAATACAAGTCCCTTTAAACGCGCCTATATTCAAAGATACTTCTCTTTACATGTATTTCAACTAATTTAGTTAAAAAATGGTATTGTTTTATATGCATTTTTGAGTAGTTGATCAACGTCATTTTCCTGGCATGGTGTAAGGATATGTATGTGACAAGATTAATCACTCAATACAATACCTCAAATGCGCTTTATGACCGATACAAATGAAAGTGTTTAGAGGTTATGCCTATTTAGAATGTCATATTACCCATATGATGCTATAGAATTTAATATATTTTGAATAAATAAATATATAAAACTAATACTCATTCCCAGAACATTTGATAAGCACTTGAACTTTTGTAAAAGAGTTTAATTTATTTATTCCAAGCACTAAGATAGTTGTTTTCATATTAATGTTTATATCATGTAGATTAATCAGTTAAGCGCATAAAGTGGATACGATTGGGTATTTTACAAGATAGGCACAACTTATATTCACATGAGGCGGTAGTTCAAATCTACAATTTTATATTCAATTATATACTATTTATTACACATTTATTGGATATTTAATACTTTACGTTCCATTGTTATTTTAGTATAATTGGATTAAACAGTTTTCTAATAATGTATGAATACTCATACTACATCGAAAGTGTTTTTTTTTTTTGGTAAGGGAGGCATTGGATATTGTTGTAATATTGGTAATTAAAACTCCATTATCGGGTGACAAAAATGTTTTTATATTTATTACTATTATTGAAATTGTCGTTCAATTATATTAATATGATAATACTACTCGACTACACCATTCCTTTCATTTAAAGGTTACTTTAAAACATTTCATTTCCCGTATTGTGTATTCAAAAGCAGCCCATTTTAATAATTAATATATATTGCTTCAAGACGAACAATATATATATATACATATACTATTATTGTATTTTTGTGGGGCTTACCCTTATAAGTTAAGACACCATTAGAAAACTTATTTAATACATTAATAATAACAATAATAAGGAAAAGAGGAAAAAAAACACAATAGAAATAGATGCGGAGATTTGTGTATATTGTTTTGCATTGAAACTAATGAAATAAAATGCACTTTTTATAGTTAAATATAGAATGGGCTGCAAAAAGGTATATACATAGTATATATTTTGTATATCTGCAGGACGGAAAAGTTATCTCTCTCTTAATGATACCCATAAAACCGTTATGGTATAAAGGTTGACAATGAGGAGTCAAGCAATAGATGGAGATATGAATGCCCTGTCAAGATGTTAACTTGTTTGGATAGAAAGGTATTTGGGATATAAAAAGGGATTGTAAGAAGAATTTAATGAATTTGGATTGAAAATTTAATGATGACAAACAATTTGCCCAGCTAATACTATATATATATATATATATATATATATATTCGTATATATATATAGGTATATAATGAACAGTAGAGAGTTTTTTGGGGGGAGGGGGATAAGTATTGACTCCATCGAACCAGAATATGTCTAAAAGAAAGGAGGAAAACTCCTTAAAGAATAAGAAAGTAAATAAATACAAGTACTGATATTTCAATCAACTTTGATTCAATGCAAACACAAAAATATGCGCATTATTGTTTTATTCAATTACATTTAATACTTACAAGTGTACCCAAGTAAGACAAACCGAGGACTAGAATATATATATATATATATATAAAGCATCTTTGATATATTAAGCTTTATTAAGCGGTATAAAACCTTTTTTACACAGTTTTAGTTCACTCTGCAATAGGAATGGAAATATAAGTGGAGAAATATAAGCATAATTGCCACAAAGAAATAGTCTCCTATATTTCGTGCAGTTTATTTATGACGGCCATAAACAAAATAACATTTTTTTATGTCATTATACATAATACATTTATACGACTACTTTATTTATTTTTATTATATTATACATTATTTATTACAACAATTCAAGGCGTTTAATGTTATTGGATTCACAACCATTATTATATTTTCCTGTAAAAATACCTGCCTTGTTTGAATGTCAGCCTTTAGAATAGGTACATCAGTAGATGGTATACTTGTCTTTCTATCATATTATTTGGAGACTTACCCCTAGGATATCCTTTCAACACTAATATCGACGGTGATAAATACTGAATCATCATTTTTTTCTGATCTTAAACTTCAAACGTGGAAAAACGTTAAATAAGCGTTATATTCTCTGAACATAACATGAATCTATATATATATATATATATATATATGCCCCAAGTTTGTTCAACTAGCGAAACTTAAGTACTTAAATTATGTCTTAATGGCAATACCTCTCTTATTTACTTGAATTTTATTTTGGATGTCTAACCTAAAATTTGCCTACTCCATTTTACATTTTATCATTGGTTTGCCCGACTCAGCTTAAATGATTGTCAACAATAATTCTTTGTTTAACAATGATGTTGGTATTAGAATTTGTCTGCCAATGATAATCTTGTCTTGTTAGTAGTATTCAAAACTATCATCTTTATCTTGGTATTCTGATTATGAAGACAAATGTTCTGTTCTTTTTTCTCGGCACTTTTATTACATTTTCGCCTATGTAGAAAAAGAGTACTTGAAAAGTAGGTTACAAAATGACAATAATAAATTATTATAGCATTGAACATATCATATAAAATTAACACTTTCTAAAATAATAATAATTTTCGTTGTTTCATTTAATATTTGATAGATTCTCGTAGACAGAATAGTCAGGACGTTATAACAGGGGATTTTATCATTTTCAAAAGCTAACAATGCATCAAGATAATTAGATATAATTATCCTTATTACACCGTTTTGACCCACTCTTTCTATTGAGGATGTAAATACTCAAATTATCTTATTAACTAATAAGATAGCTTGCAAAAACATACTCGAAAATTCGTTAGTCTCACTAATCATAAAGTAAAAATAGAAATTTCTATATGAATTTAATTGAAGACAGATAACAAAAATGTTTTATTTCATGCTTTAAATGGTCAATAGTGACCTAATAAATTACAATTCAGCCTCCTTTTCCCGAGATTTTAAAATAACAATGGACATATTACTTGTATTCAATATTCTAATCATCTGAATAGGGTTAGATATATTTAGGGTGGTTGTAGGAAAATTGCCCGAAAGAAAATTGCCCGAAGGAAAATTGCCCGTAGGAAAATTGCCCGAAGGAAAATTGCCCGAATGGAAAATTGCCTGAATGGAAAATTGCCCGAATATATATAATTTGTTTAAAACCCAAAGAAATATTATTCCCAAAGTAGCTAGTTAGGCAATTGAGTAGTTACCTGAGGTGATTAATTTGGAAAACTACATTTTTAATGTGAGAAATTAAGTAGTTTTATATTATAACCAATGATTTTATTTTCGCAACTCTTCAAAAAGTACCATACTCTATAATCGTAAAATATAATATACATATGTTTAAAACCGTTTTAAATTATAGGCCATAGACTTCAAATAATATTGTTTGTCATCAATACTGTAATAATTGTTAACAATGTTTAATATACGAGAATCTATTGAGTATACTTTTTATTTTTCCGGAAAACATCACCTCTACGAATTTGAACAATTTTGGACCTAGACATTGTCTCTTTTTTTGTAGAGTCGTTATCAGTTTCCAGATATTTGGATGAGTACATCCAATGGTTTATTGAGTGCATTGTGGTATCCTTCTTCACAGTTGTTTGTTCTAGGTTCTCCAGATAATACTCTTGCATAGACATTCCACAAATGAGTTGGGTATCTTGGTGGATGCCTTCTTCTATTATTAATTCTTCCTCTTAGAATTCCAATATAATTGGACTCAAAATATGAAATAAATGTGAGTTCTTCAAAAATTTCAACAACATTGTCAAGAGGTACAAATGCAAGCAAAGAAACATTTTAATTTGAAGACTAAAATCTCCTTCAGAATGGTACCGATTTTTGTACCCAAGTTCAATAATTTTTTTGTATAAACTCTGTGAAAAATGAAAAAAGCAACCATGAAGTGAAGTTTCCGGAAATACATCTTGTAAACTATTAATGAAAGCCATTTCATAACACTGGGGAACAGTGAAAAAGTTTCTTGGGATATATCAACTGATTTGAATACCTAATGGGTCCCTGATAACTAAATTAAAAACCATTTTGCTCAATCAGGTCAGAATTTTTAGAAATTTTGAGTTTTTTGTTTTCAATTTTAGACTTTTAGACAAAATCACAACTTTTTTGTTTATTGAGCTACAAAAATGGTATGGTGTTTTTGGAATGGCATGGTCATATTAGTGGGGGCAGATACTAGTTTAAGCTGATAAATTATCAGAGAGGCCCAAAAGCCAAAAAACATTTGACCGATTTCGGGTGATTTTTGTAACTTTTGTTTATAGAGCTACAAAATTAGTATAGATGTTTTTGGAAATGGCATACTCATGTTAGTGGGGGCGGAGATAGGTTTTGAGAGGATACATTAAATATAAATCAACATAAAATTCTTAAAACAGTTTTTTCAAAATTGATTATAATATTTAAAACTGTGTCTCCTAAAGAATGATAAAAGAGTGGGCCCCTCCCATTGTGTGTGTTAGTTGCATTACACAACTTAGAGAATGGTCTAAAGGCAAGAAGAAGAACTTAAGTTTTTTTGTACCTATGGTGTGGAGAGAACCAAGAAAAAGCACTAAGATGATTGCCATTTTTGCGCTTTACACCTTATAGGTATAAATAGAAAAACTGAAAGAGTTTAATGTATCCAAATTGGATTCTGCTAACAGACCAGTGCCCCACAGTGAAGATGTTCCAATTCCAGTGTTCGAGTCACTTTCAGATGCTACAGATGATGAGAGTGCGACTGAGCAGTTGCAATGTGATAGTTCACACAATCATGATGATATACACTTTGTAGGTACAACATCACAGCCAAAGCACTTCAACCATGTGAATTAAATGACCTTGCGAGAGACTTCAACTTATGCAAAAAATATGCAGAACTTTTGGCCTCTAAATTAAGTTAGAATAATCTGCTTCAAAGTGGTACAACAATATCCTTCTACACAACAAAAGATTCAGAGTTTGTTCCTTTCTTCTCTGAGAAAGATGGACTTTTTACTGTAATGACATCCTGATCTCCTGGATAAGTTAGGTATAAGTAACTACAATCCTCAAGAGTGGAGTCTTTTTCATTGACAGTTCTAAATACAGTCTCAAAGTTGTTCTGCCCATAATGGAAATAAATATGATCCATTCCAGTTGCCGATGCCACCAAACTAAAAGAACCCAATTCCTTTACTTTCTCTGTCTCTGGGATAGTAGGGCAAGGGAAGAACACTGGGTGAGGAAGGAGTGGCCAGAGAGGATCATTTGACTGTTGGAGAGAAAATGTTATTGCTGAGCCTCTGGTAAACAGATCAAAGATCCTTTTCCCTCCTCTTCACATTAAGGATTAATGAAACAACTTGTCAAAGCCTTAGACAAAGATGGAGACTGTTTTAAATACATTTGTGATGCTTTCCCTGGACTGAGTAAAAAAAAGAAGGCTGGAAGTTGTGATGATCCTCAGATCATCTGTTTGTTTTTATTATGAACCAGATTGTGTATAATGCTTGGAGTTCCTTTGTCTTGGTTGTGGATAATTTTCTTGGAAACAACAAGTCAAGCAATTATGTGAAGCTTGTAAACAGTATGCTTGTGAGCTAAATGAAGCTAAATGCATTTATGAGAATCAAACTTAATTTCCTTTTCTGTCACCTAGAGAAATTTCCTGAAAATCTTGGAAGTGTTAGTGTGAGCAGGGTGAGAGGTTTCACCAGGACATGAGGGAAATGTAGAAGAGGTACCAAGGAATATGGGATAGCCATATGATGGCTGACTATTGCTGGAGCATAGCTCTTGACTATCCTAATTTGTAGCACTAGAGAAGATCTTTAGAGAGAAGTTTTATACGGCTAGTAATTAGCATTCCATGCATTTTCAATTTGAATATGTTTTTTTTTGTATATAAGAAATAAAAAGTTTCAAAAACATTTTGTTTTACTTAAGTAGTTTTTAATATACATAATATGTATACTGAAAAATATGCAAAATTTGGTCATTTTACAAAAAATAAATATATTTTTTGGGGCCTCTCTGATAATTTTTTCAACTTAACTAGTATCCGCCCCCACTAATATGACCATGCCATCTCCAAAAAAACCATACCATTTTTGTAGCTCAATAAACAAAAAAGTTGTGATTTTGTCTAAAGTCTAAATTGAAAACAGAAAACTCCAAATTTCTAAAAATTATGACCTGATTGAGCAAAATGGTTTTAATTTAGTTATCAGGGACCCATTAGGTATTCAAATTAGTTGATATATCCTAGAAACTTTTAAGTTTTTTTGTTGCCCTGTGTAATCAATAGAAATAGAAATTGGTTGCTCAACAACAATTTCTTTAATTTTTGAAATAATAGTCTATAAGTAGTTGCAGACTTGTATGGTAGAAAATAAAAATACTCTGGGTACAGCGATGGATGTTTCAATGTAAATGTGAACAGTTACAATTTGGTAAAAAATCAGGGGTTATCTTGAATGCACCATCAATGGCCCATTTCCTATTATTCGTCAAATCTTGAAGGCCTGAATTCGTCCCAAATATGAGGATTCGACTTTGATCATCCTCTCCAGAGTCATATAAAAGAAAATTCTCTTAAGAATTTTCTAGAGTTTTGAATCGGGGTGGAATTGAGAATCCCATGCGAGATTGTGGAGATGTTGGGAATTTTTCATTGATGGTCTTCCATCCTCTAACACTTCTTGCAATATTAGATAATGTTGTCAATTGTGCAATTGTAGCTTCATCGCTGTTTAAAATAGCTGTCGAAATTGTTGATCGGGTTGTTTGTTGAGGGTTCTTTAGAGATGCTTCCTTAAGTTATCTTCGAAAATTTATGGAGTCCACTTCTGCCTTCGTCAATTCATGGCAATGTTCATTCACATATTTAACATTTTCAACTTCAGTTGAAGATTTGGTGTGAATTTTTGCTCTACAGTTCTTTGCCTTCCTTTCGCAACACTCCCAATAAATAGTTTTTTTTTAATACCTATGTTGATATTCATCAACTAGGATCAATCGGTTTGTTTCACTTTTATAAATTTCGCCATATCTTACTTCGATAGCAAACTGATATATACTGATTAAAATTCTCCTATAGAAACAAAATATTAAAAAAGACAAGTTAAACGCATTAATGCAGATTTGCGTATGCAATCATTAATAAAGAAAAATCCTTTGTTGAGATGCCAATGTAGATGAAAGCTAGTAATTTCACTATAATAGATTTACAGTTGAGTATTGGGACTCTTATACAAAAATATACAACGTATTTTCCGGAGTATAAGTAGCAGTTTTTTTGCGTAGTTTGGCCAGGGTACGACTTAAACTTCAGTGCAACTTATATGTGAAGTTTTTCTGCCTCTCTATCAAATAAATTTCCCCATAATTTTACAAAATGATTGAATGCACTATAAAACGTTCCTTAGACAATTTCCATATATGTAGGTATTTTCAAGTTCGACTTATACTCCGGTGTGACTCATATATGCCTTTTCCACCTTCTTTCTTCATTTTTTGGCCTGTCCGACTTATACTACGGAGCAACTGATAATCTGGACCATACGGTACTTAAATATTATCAGTTATTGTGACCAAATTCTGTACATAAATGAACATAATAGGCCGTGTTTACAAATTGTAGTAACGTAAAGTTTAAACTTTAAATTGGCTATTATTTAGTTAATCAATGAATTTCTCTTTTAAGAAGTAATATTTATTTTGTGGTAAAAAATTTATTTAATTGCTGACAAAATTAAATATATTTGATATTAATAACTTTCTATTCTTGTAACCAAATGAAATTAATTATGTCTGATTATATTTACTACGTATAAATTCTGATTTAAAATTCAAAGACAAAAGAAAAATGGATACAACAATGATTGTGTATAGAATAGGCGATATATTTTGTGTTTATTACGACCTAATATATATTTCTTTGTTAGCTTAGTTCTTTATAAATTAAGACCTATTTTGATGCAAGAAATATATTCCTTAGTTAGTATTTAAATCCTGCTGCGTATGAAATTCATAGACGAAACAAAAAATGGATGCCACAGACAAAGATGCACTCCCTGCGTATTGAATAAGCGATCTATTCTGTCTTTATAACGGCCAGAGACTTATTGTATGTTTTTTTAAATTATATATTCTTTGTTCTGTTATAAACTGTAACTAAATATAATCAATTTGACAAATTATCAGTTATTATATAATTTAAGCCAAGCAGGTACTATCAATCAAAAGGCTCCTAACACAAATTTATACCCCTTTTTGAGTTGAGTTCGGCCCTCAAAACGTGAGGCTTAAAAATACTGGGTCTAACAAAGAAAACACGGTGATTTTTTCTTGTAAAATTAGCTTTATCCAATGATGTAATATCTATCAAGAGCAAAAGAGCTATTATTTCAGAAATCAACCCCAAAATTTTGAGTTATAAATTTGTGTTCTAAGGGGCTAACATAACTTATGCAAGCAACGGTTTTAATAACTCATTTTTAGCTTAAATTAAGACATGGATACAATTACATTTTGAGACCCGGCGGAACCAAAAATTTGGGTTTTGAGGGGATAACATGATTTATTTTAGCATACGAAGTAGAAATTATCACGTTTGAGGTCCAGCAGCACCCCAAAAACCCTAACATTTTGGGTATAAACTGGAGTTCTTAGGGACTAATATAAGGCTTTGGGCATTTGGGATTTAAAAAATACTAAAACAATTCTGACAATTTTCCTTTCGGGCAATTTTTCGTTCAGGCAATTTTCCATTCGGGCAATTTTCCTTCGGGCAATTTTCCTTCGGGCAATTTTCCATTCGGGCAATTTTCCTTCGGGCAATTTTCTTTCGGGCAATTTTCCGCCTACCATTTAGGGTATATATGAGGCTAGCGCTCCATGACCAACACTACCAAATATAGTTCCATCACTGCTTTCTGAATAAACATATTGAAAATTCAAAATGAAATGACTTAATTTCTTTTAGATTTTTTTACTGCAAGTTGTTTATGATTTTGTTCCCAAAAGCCTATTCGTAAATCTGCACAGACCCATAACAATTATATATGAGAATTTAAAATATAAGTATGCTCATCTATAAGCAAATACGGGCGAATCTATATAATTGTATAATAAAATTGTTTTACAGATACATAGCTGGAGTATTTTTTTAATATTTCAAATATTATTTAATCAAATAAGGGAGGGCTGTTTTTTTTTATAGAGGAAGTCATCATCTCCCTATTGCCACACAAAAGCGGAAATGAAAAAACTTTTTTATTCAGATCCACAAATATTTAGATAAAATCTTATTCGTGCAAGGAAAATTGTAGGGAGCAATTAATTCATTTATTATTAAATACATGCATTATAAAAATAATTTATTTAAGTCGTCATATATATATATATACCGGGTGCGGGACGGAAATTGCAACACTTACAAAAATCTGATTTGAGATTACGAGAAATTTCAAACAAAAAAAATGATAAATAACCTCGGTAGCAGTGTTTCTTTTGATGCTTTTATGTTTTTAACTTTTTCCCTTTGAGAATAAGCAGAGAGATGGAACGAGACCGTAGAGTTCAAGTGTCGACGCTTCTTGGTGCGGGTAAGACTCCAACTGGGATCGGCAAGCAACTGAACGTGGCAAGATCGACCATTTACCGCCCCAAGAAGAAGCTGGACATTAACCAAGAGGCCGAGAGGAAATCTGGGAGTGGTGGTAAGTATAAATTGGAACCACAATTGAATTGTGATGTGATCCAAAGGGCTCCAACCACCAGCATGAGAGCTCATGCCAAGCACCTTGGTGTTGATGAGAATACGGTCAGGAGGGCTGTCAAGGAGTGTGGTGGCAAGTCCCTAGTGATCTTGAAGAGACTATTATTGACACCTCAAATCATCTCCAACGTTGCAAGATTCTGATCAATGACCTAAAATCTGCACAAGCTGGAAGGATCATCATCTTCATTGATGAAAAGACCTGAACTGTGGATCCGGTCAGAAATAAAAGAAATGACCGATTTTTTGACCTTTGAAGATGTTAATGCCATTGATTTGGTTTCCCGAGGGTTTCGCTTGAATGCAGCCACGTACATTGAAGAGCTGCGCACCAAAATTTTGTCCTGGGTTCACGCAACATTTCCAAACCAAGAAGTGGTGCTCCAACAGGATGGAGTACCAGCCCAAACAGCAAAATCCACCCAGAATTTTTTGTCAGAGAGCATCCTATTTTGGGGTAAGGAAAAGTGGTATCCATGCAGCCCTAATGTAAACCCTGTGGACTTTTCTTTTTGACCGCATGTGCAGGCCAGGGCCTGCAGAATCCGTCACCTCAATATTGAAGCAATGAAGGCCTCCGTTGATGAACACTGGGATGAGCTGGAGGCTCATTATATACGGTCTGTCTGTCAGGCCTTCAGGTCCCGTCTAGAGGCTGTTGTTGCTTTTAAGGGAGGATATATAGAAAAAAAATTAAAGTTATATTAACGCTTTATATTTTTCATATTTTTCTGATCGAATCCTTTTAACAGACACAGAGGGGTGTAAACAATGTACTAGGTAAGTGTTGCAATTTCCGTCCCACACCCGGTATATATATGTATATATATCCTAGGTGTATATCCATAAAACAATAGAACTGTTATCTAAGACTTCATTCTAATTCCTTTGGAACCTCACCCGAGCCGATTTTTAGGCATATACATAAAATCTCTAAGTTTAAAATAATCATATTTTTAAAATGTCTATTCTCTTTATTTTGTTTTAAGTGACAAATAAAAAAAAATCCATACTGTCGTTAAAGACATTGTTATTTTTTGTAGTCTGGATAATTAAACGTGTGAATGGTTACAGAAGTTTTTATATAGAGGCTTTTGGTTCGAACTCGATTCAGGTGGATTATCTGTATAACGAATGGGAAGCGAGAGAGAGATCCAATCTTGAAGTCAGTGATCCTTTCTCCCCGACACAGTTTCCGTTTGAGATTTCAACTTCAAGAAGTCAAACAAATTAAGCTTGCAGAAGGGATTTCATATTATTATTATTGTATATGAAATCCTTAAAGAAATTGAATAAAAAATAAAATAATTGGGCATGATACTACAAATTACATCATTCATATTTTTTTAAATATTTGTTATTCTTATGTTAATTTTTCAAAATTAAAATTAATGAAAATATTTAGCTAAAGTAAAGTTAAGAGAAATTATCCTAGAAATTAATAATCTCTTCAAAAAAATATTCGTAGGTATATGTGTGTTTCGTGTAATAAGTTAAACTATGCATCCTCAAACTCGAGACTAATGATTTAATTGTAAAAAGGAGATTTATGCCAAAAATATATTTCCTTTTAATAGGTTCCTCAAAATTAGAAGCAAAGACAACCAATGTTTTTAATGATTACTCAGTTCTGATATTTTAAAACTAAGGGTATCAGCATATTATGACACCTTTAGTTTTTTTTCTTTAATGCAATTCATAAAAATTCACATAACAAAATAGTATGTAATAAAAATAATATAATCGTAGGGATTAAAACATGAAAACAGGTAAAAATAAAAAATGATTTAAGAATGAAAAAAATTTGAGGTTGTAAAAATAATAAACAAATACACTAAGAAGGCGTCCAGGGAAAAATTAAGTGGTGTGAAGCTCCCTCAAACCCAGCACCATCGCGTTGGGGAGTTGGGGGCATCGCTGAGGATGTCCGTGTATTATATACTTGAAAATGTTGGCATTGTATACCGAGCGTAAGAGTTATATGTTTCTTGAGACTACACGATGAAGATCCAAAGGGAGTAATCCCCCTCCGAGTCATAAAGGATCCTATGAGCCCCGTAGAAATCAAATGCTCAGTCTCATAGGCTTCCACATAGGATGAGGATGTTGAAATGAGCCAGTCTGAAGGCTAAGGCGATATGTTGTATGACACCAATCGTTAAAAATAAAGTTTTTTTCGAATTTTTGTAAGACATGGGTAATCCATCGATGTTTGCTTCTGTGATCTTTGTATATTTTTGAAATCACAGCATCGGCCGACAACTATTTATAGACTTTCTTTGATAGTCCTGAAAGCAAGCTTTTATGAAAAAATCATTTTTGAGTATGTCGTTCATTCTGTTGCTTTGTTTAACTTAAAGTGCATTGTTTGTAGCGGGATCCTCAGGAGTTAGACGGAGGTTACAATATAAGTAGATAGGCCTGCCATATCTCACAATTGACATGACTATGCCATCTTCTTTTCATTGATTTTTTTCTTATAAGACCCTGTTGTCGTCTTAAAGTAGTAAGTCCATAATTCATTTTCGAAAGAATATATTTTTATAAGTTTTGTTCATTGAACAGACGAATTTTTTTTTTATTGCTTCTTCACTTATATTTTGTGCTGACAAAAACAGAATATTACAGTTTACGATAAACTCTAAAATTAAATAGTCCCTAATGGAAATGTCGTTCAATCAACCAGAAAATATGAAAGGGAAAAAATCTAGTTAACTCATCATGAAGAGCATATAAATTCGTTTGAAATACTGATTAATAAGTCACAAAAACAAGAATATAACAGTCTAAAGAAATGCTTTAATATCTCATTAAAAAAAGATTTTTCTATTTGAACTTATTACTAGCGAATGTTAGCCGGCGCTGCCCGGGATTTTCCAACTTGACAATAGTCTGGATGGAAAAAAAATCACACCAATAATTTAGTGATGTCATCGCGTGTGATTTTTCATATTAAAATAAATTATTTAAAAAGTCGTCATAGGGTCTTCATTGCCATTTTTCCGTTTTGAGTTGAGTTCAGCCCTCAAAACGTATACTTAAGACTGGGTATTTAAACATCATAAAAAGAAGAAATCACACGAATAATTTCAGTCATGTCATCGCATGTGACATTTCATATTAAAATCAGTTCCTTCAACAGTTGTCATTGGGTCTTCATTGCCATTTTTCCGTTTTGTATTCCATACGGCTGGGTATTTAAACATCGCGCAAAGAAGAAATCACACTAATAATTTCAGTGAAATCATCGCATGTGACTTTTCATATTAAAATCAGTTCCTTAAAAAGTTGACATTGGGTATTCATTGCCATTTTTCCCGTTTTTATACCTTACGGCTGAGTCTTTACTCATCGTAAAAATAAAAAAATCACACGAATAATTTCAGTGATGTCATCGCAAGTGACTTTTCATTTTAAAATCAGTTTCTTAAAAAGTTATCATCGGGTTTTCATTGCCTTTTTTTTGTATTCCTTAAGGCTGGGTATTTCAACATCGTAAAAAGAAGACATCACACGAATAATTTCAGTGATGTCATCGCATGTGACTTTTCATATTAAAATAAGTTCCTTCAACAGTGGTCATTGGGTCTTCCTTGCCATTTTTTCCGTTTTGTATTCCTTAAGGCTGGGTATTTAAACATCGTAAAATGAAGAAATCACACGAATATTTTCAGTGATGTCATCGCAAGTGACTTTTCATATTAAAATCAGTTCCTTAAACAGTTGTCATAGCTCTTCATTGCCATTTTTTCCGTTTTGTATTCCTTAAGGCTGGGTATTTAAACATCGTAAAAAGAAGATGAATAATTTTAGTGATGTCATCACATGTGATTTTTCATATTCAAATCAGTTTCTTAAAAAGTTGTCCTTGGGTCTTGATTGCCATTTTTTCCGTTTTTTGTTCCTTAAGGCTAGGAATTTAAACATCGTAAAAAGAAGTTATTTTTAAGTCGTTTCATAGAGTGCCTATGATATTTTCTTATGAGAAGTAGTTCCTTAAAAAGTCGTCATTGCATCGTCATTGCCATTTTTCCCGTTTTGTATTCCTTAAGGCTGGGTATTGACATCCCTCTCCATCTCTAGGCATTATTGAGATTTGATTAGCACGATGTTGCAATATAAAAAAGTGTTGTTATTTTCCACAAAACTTAAATTTTGGGGGACATACAGGGATAGAAAGAAAAATATTTTTAAGTAATCATGTAGAAAACGAATTTTCCGAGAAAACACGTCTTAGTACCTCAGTCTTATCCACAGAAAATTTGTGCAAAATCTAACTTGCAAATTTTAAAAAATCGGCAAAAAACGTTTTGGCGAATAAAATAAGCATGTCGATGACGAATTTTCAAGGAGTTGACAACCCCACTAAAACACTCCCTGAGCTCTCAAAACTATTCACTGAAAATTTCGTCAAGATCTAATGACTCGTTCGGGAGATACAGGGAAACGAACGAACGAACGGAATTCTTTTTTTATTAGTATAGATTTACTATGTAAAGGTATTTTTATGATAATATCAATAGACTAAACCTCTTTTCTTCTATGTTTTCACAATATTACCTTCCTCTTTATTCAAGGTAATAAATTGAAATATCCCTTTTCTATACACTCAGATCTTCTCATGCCTTAACTAATTGCACATGATTTTGTTTTAGATTATATAATATATGATTTTAAAAGATGGTCAAATATTTTTAAAAAATAATAATTGTTTAGGGTGATTTCAGATACCAAAACACCCTTTCTCTTCCCAGAAAATATATTTATAAAACAGATTAACTTTTGGTAAATAAATCAGTTCGTTAACAGCTTTATTTTTGCATTTTCAACTGTTTTTAGCAACAAAAAAAATTGAAAAAATGGCATGATCATATTTGTTTTTTTAATTATTAGGATGAGTGCATCAACACTTTTAGGCTTTTATTAAGTAAGACATATCTAGGGCATTTTTAAACGTAACAATACGTGTCTCATGCATATATCTATTTTTGGAGACTTATTAGATATTATATCATAGACATTCTTTATTTATTATCTTAACTAATAAATGAATCTTTTGATTAGTTTACTTTCTCATCCCACAAAGAATGAAGGATAATAATAATATTAGGGATAATTAAGAAGTTGAATAATGATTATCTTCATGATACTAAAAAATACAATGGCATATATAAGTAAAAAAGGAGCTATATATTTATATACTTGTCAAAAATAAAATATAAAAGACTAAAAAACAAATAGAGCTGTAGAGGACCAAGGTCTTCTCGACTGTGGATGGAAGACAGTAATGAAAAATCCATTCACCAATTCTAGTCAAAAATGGGTGAGGTATCGGCTTGCTACGTCAAGCCTTTTCACTAATAAATCGAAGGAAAAAGTTGAGGAGCAGCTCTGCTCTTTTTGTAATGACAACACGGAGACCTCGGAGCATCTTTTCTACGAGTGCAGCGCGGTGATGCCCATTAGGAAAATAGTGGAACCTTTGTTGCTGGAAGAGTTTGGTATTTTCCTGAAGAAGAAAGATTGGCTGCTTGCAGTTCATCCGGAGAGTAAATGCGCTTTCCAAGCAGACGCTGTCCTCACCAAAGTCATCGGTATGATTTACGCCGCGAGAAGCAGGAACCGCCCCATCCCCACGCATATGGCTTCAATCATTTACAGAGAGGTGGAAGCCCTTCTCCAAGTCCGCGTTCCAAAGTGAGCTTTATCATACTACTTTTTATTTGTTTACATTATTCCCCTCCTCCCCTCCCTTCTTAATCAAATCAACTTGATCATCTCTTTTAAAGCCTTATCCGATCTTTTTTCCGGTCTTTTTTAATTTATTTCAAATATTATTATTGATATAAACACTGTTAGAATTGAATTGATTCCTGTTTTAAGAAATTCCTGTTTTTTATATTAACTGTCGAATATTTTTATAATATTACTGCACTTACCTGTTTTTTTTATAAAGAATCTATTAATACCCCACCATTATTTTATTGTTAACTCCTTTCTAACTCGTATATTACATCATTGTCAATGAATATTTTTAGATGAGAAAAAAAATAGATTTTGAAATTGTAAATATTGCATTAAGTTATTATAAAAACATTGCCGACAAATATTTTTCATTATATATATATATAGGTTTGTACGATAACTTGTTGTAATTTTTATTTATTTTTAAATTATATTTATATATTTACACACACACATATATATAAATATATATATCAAAGGTAATAGATTTGAAATTCAAACAAAAATGTCATTTTTAAATAATTGTTTATATGGTTGTAAACAAAGACCATAGTACTATATTTCAAGCTTTTTCTAAGAACATGCGATTGTTTTAATAAATATTTCATTCAGGAACGAAGAAAAGTGATTTTTTTGTATCCTTAAGCAATAATGTATTGAAAGTTTTGAACAACTCTTTCAAATAATAACATATATTTGTAATCCTTAAGATATTTCGAACTAAATAATCTGAAGAAAAAAACTTCATTCACCGAAGTTTAATTAATATGATATTAATTTAATTATAACTCTTTGCAAAGTACCAAAATTTAAACTTTGTTTATGCTATTTTTCTTTATAATTATGAATATTTGCTTAAGTTTAAATCAGTATATTTTGTACAACCGACTAACATAATTAAATATATTTATTTATATATGATGAAATTAATTGGGATGAAGATTAAATTTTGAAATTAAGGGCTGTAAGGTATTATTTTATAAAGGGATGTTTCATATATTTACTCAATATTGATAACTTATTTCATCTTAATGTTGAGTCTTGTATATAAATATATATATATTTGTGTTCTAAAAATCGCTATACTTTAAGAGATATAAGCAAATACGTACTCTCCCCCAAAATTGATCTATTGATATGAGAATATACGATTACCATCTGGTAATTATGTTAGTGTTACCTGGATAGATAGAGAAAGAGAAGGGAGGGAGTATTTTGCCTCACTTCTCTCCCTTCTTTTTTTCTTCCTATCCAGGTTACACTAACTGCCGTTACCAAATGGTAATCGTATATTCTCATATCAATAGATCAATTTTGGGGGAGAGTACGTATTTGCTTATATCTCTTAAAGTATAGCGATTTTAGAACACAAAATATATCAAATGAAAGCTTGGTTAACCAGCTTTAATATTTTGGTATACTAAATCATGTCAATTTAATAAGTAGAGAGTTTTATGTACATTAAAAAAAGCCTATCTCGCGTACAAAATGACGCATATAATGGATTATAAACGCGTCAGAGACAAAGTAAAATTTTGAGAGGATACCTTGACGCACATCTAAGAAACACATTATGATTTATTTTTTTCATAATCGATTTCTTATAGGTCAATACAGGCTCTGAATCATATGATGTAAACTCAGATTGTACTGAATTCTGAATTGATAGAATGCAACCAAGGTCATTTTTGGATTTATCATCTAAAGTTTTACTAAGCTTAAAAGTACTATTTTACTCTGAAGCGAACAAGTCATCTTCTACAGGCGAGTGAAGTTAATTGATACAAAAAGCCATGAAATAAGCTAACAATACACACTCCCTTTCTTGCTTTGTTTTTACTGAAAACTTTGTTTTATTAAAAAACATCAAACATACGTCTGGTAGTAAATTAGATTTCCTTTAAATTAATAATTATTATTGAAGTCTGTAACGTCCACCATTTTGAAGAAATTTGCGGAAAACTATATTTTTACTAAATTTTTAAAACTTTGACCTCGTTGCGCGACCTCGTAATGTTGACCGATTTTGTTCAAACTTTGTATGTCGTCTTCTTTTATCACCAAGAAACAGAAAATCCACAAAGTTGCTAACATTTCAAACATTTGAAAAATAAGAACAACCCTATATATATATATATAGCTAATATATAGTATAATTTAAAATATCCCGACTATTTGAGTTTCTAATACAGCGTATTTGGCCCTTGGTTTTTTACCATGGCCGTTATTATGGGTATTGGCTTTAAGCCTTAATATGCATGGCCTGTGCACTATATTAAAATGTGTATCTTGACTTTCTCCATATCTATTGAACTTACGGATTAAAAATCATGAGTTCGGGTTTCACAATTATACCATGTCGTGTTTTCAATAAGGGTTTCATGGCCCTAAAGCTTCCACATTTCAAAGATACATATTAGGGTCAATACAACCATGTATTTATAGTTATAATAAAAGATTTTTAATAAATATAATAGATTCTATTATATTTGTTATTTATTCTATAATAATTAAAAATAATTTTTTATTTAATACTTCCCAATCGTGTTCGTGATCATTATTCTGATTTAAATCATTTATCTCATCAATCAAATAAATTTAATGTTGTTATTCAATTAAGTACTACAAAGTCGCTTCAAACTATTAAGAAATGGAGCACTAAGATCCATAAGCAATTGTATAGTACCGTATCATTGTAATGTTTAAAATGTAGAAATAGACCATGTTTCCCTACAAATACTTTTTTAGTTACAGTTAGAGTCAAGTTGGATTATTATGGTTTGGCAAGCAATACATAGCAACGTTTCATTTTTTTTTTTTTTTTTTTTTGCCTATATGGTTCGATAGAATTGCATCCGATTGGATATCAATAAGCATCTATGCATTATATTAGTCTATCAAACTAGGATCTTATCAATGAGGTAGACCAAAAATGACCATCCCCTCTCGGGATTCGAACCTGCGCCCCCAACATTGAGAGTTGGACACGCCTTAACACGCACGGCTATCGAGCTCCTTTTTTTTTGTTGCCTATTTGGTTCGATAGAATTGCATCCGATAGGATATAAATAAGCATTATAGCATTAAATTATCTATCAAAACTAGGATCTTATCAATGAGGTAGACCAAAAATGACCATCCCTCTCGGGATTCGAACCGTAGTACCGTATCATTGTAATGTTTAAAATGTAGAAATAGACCTCATGTTTCCCTACAAATACTTATTTTAGTTACAGTTAGAGGCAAGTTGGATTTATTATGGTTTGGCAAGCAATACATAGCAACGTTTCATTTTCTGTATCATTCACATTTGTACATAACAGTTAAGAATTAGTTGGCCCTAGTATTATTAATATATAATAATGATTAAAATATATACTACAATATATATTAAAACTTTAATATCTAAAAAAGTAAGCTCTGAAGAGGATTTAAGACTCCATCGGGATTTTTAAAGAATAAATAAACGCTGTTTCGTCCATGTATATAAGGTTATAATCTCTTGACAGTAAATATGTTCTACAATGTTCATTCATGTTATTTATTTTAACGCAACTGTCAAGAGTATTTTTTATATATTTATTTATTTATAGTTGTCTTGTATTTTATTGTAGTTATTTTTACACTGTCTTATAATATTTGATAGCCGAATAAAAACTATTATAACCGTAAAAAAAGTATTATAAAACTTATATAATAAAAATATAAGAATTATAAAACACAAAAATAAAAACTATTAAAACACCGATTAAAGACTACACAGAGGAATGGTCCCACATATATTTTAAAGGAACGCTTCACGATATCGTAATGTGGTCCTTCCTCCTTCTACCCAAAGGACAATCCAAATTTTGAATCCCAATGGTTTGGCGTGAGCCCAAAAAAAATTTGCTGATTGTCTTTTTTTAAGGTCAACACCAATGGTTTTAACTTCAAACAAAATATGCTGCAATCTACCCAGATATTCCATCAGCTCCAAGATCAGTTGAGATTTGATTACAAAGGTGTATTCGTTAGTATATATATATATATACTAACTTTCTTCATATCTATTCTTTTAAATACTACAAATAAGGAAGATGGAAGCTTTAAAATGAAGACCTGCACATGGACTTATAAAAATTATCTTTATTCTTGTCCTCCTGAAGATGAATGACCTTAATATTTTTCCTTGTGAAGAAAATAGTTTCGATTTTTTTCTTCTTTGAGACTTTTCATAATTTGAATGATCATACATTGTTTTAACATATTTATATATATACTTTTATTATTTTTTATATTATTTCTTAAGTTATTGTTGTTCTTATATGGACATTAATGTAGACATATATCATGCCCTGTATAGTGTTTGGTGTAGATATGTATTGACGTTTCTATGGAGAAAAAAATATGGTATGTATTGGAGAGCAAGACGTTGTTCAAGCCCGGCGACCTAAATAATAACTGGATACTAAACAGAGAAAAAAAATACTCTACTGAATGAGTTCTTTCATATAACGACCCAAGATGGCTGTTTTATCCAAATAGACTGAAGGAAAAAAATGCCCAGATATGTTACTCATTGTAATGCTTCAGAAAAATATTCCATTAGGACGACTATACTTTTATTTTTTTGCAAAAATAATATAACATAAGGAAAAATACATCATAAAAATGTCAAACATTATTTATTAATAGATATAATTCATTCATATTCCAAAACACCCGTCATCTTATACAAATGCAAAAAGTTTATAATGAATGAATATTTTTCTTTTTGTTTCACACTGTTAAAATATAAAGTGTGAGAGTTTTTTGGTTGAATAACTTAAGGAGTTTAAAATTATATCAAACGTCTTCATTAAACACTTAAAAAGTTATTTGTTTGTAACATTTTTTCTCATCTAAAAACAAATTAAATATTTTTTCATATAATTTAGTTATTATGGAGTTGTGTTTATCACTGTTGTGTATTCTTATTATTTGCAAATTAGACTAGCCTTTAAAAACAACGTTATTTATTTTATCTGGTCAAGTATTAAAATGTGAGAAATGGAGTTTTTAATTAGAAGGTCTAACGTCATTTGACATAAATATTTATATAATATATAATTATATTCAATTTGATTCATCAATAAATGTCATCAAACTATAAGCAACTGTATTTAAGTTTTTCAGAACTAAGAAACGATAATCTCTTCAATTCGATCTTTTTTTCGAAGCTTATGCCTTTTAAATCTGATATATTTTTTGCACTTTAGTATTCATACTTCTCTGAGGTGTCTTTTATTTATCTTTTAATTGGAGAACTTGGCAGGGACAGAGTAAAAACTTCTAATCGATACAAAACAATTAAGAACCTCATGTTATAGAAAGTATTAATACTCAGTGCATTCATCATGGAATTAGTAAGCATAAATAACATCTCATTAAACATTTTTAAGTTGTGAGTAAGTATTTTAAGTTAGGTATTTCATATCCATAGAGCAACTTTAGAAATAACTCATCAATAATGTTTTCATTCGTGAAACAATACAGCAGTAATATTGCATGTATTTTTAAGTCTTCATACATACATATATTATTATTATTATTTGCACACCATGGGAGTCAGTCAGATAAAGAAAATTGTCGCAAAAACATAACTTTTTCAATCTATACATATATCTTTTTTGCCTTTAAGAACACCTGTCTACGTGATTTACCTTTAGATGGTGAAAAGTAAAAAATAAGTAAATCTTATGGGTGTAGCTCTTCATTAACCTCAGAACTTTCTTTAGAAAAAAAGTTTACTTGACATGGAAAACTAGATCTCTCTATCTCCAACCAAAAGTTTTATTAAGTAATTAAATTTGTCTTCAAGCGTTGCACTTAATATTTTAGCATTTCGTGATAAAGATAACCCAATAAAAGAAAGCGAGTGCTAATATTTTATTGAACACAATATTTTTTGTAACATATATATATATATAAATATAAACTTTGTTTTATTTAATAGTTGTGTAAATTTTATGTTTGTACGTGTAATGAAAAGTTTTTTTAGATGTTTGGTAACATCAAGAATAAATGTTGTACGAAGGTTCAAAAAATAATATTTTAGCATTTCGTGATAAAGATAACCCAAATAAAAGAAAGCGAGTGCTAATATTTTATTAAAAACAATATTTTTTGTATTATATATAGTTAGAATAAACATTTGTCCAAGTGCATGAATTATTTTTTCTACTATTTGATTGATATGTAACAGAGCTATATTAAACTGTTCAAGCTAAATGTTACGAAATTGCTCCTAAAAAATAAATGCAGAACTGCCAAATACCACGAAAATGTATATGTTCGAAAACACACACCCAAAATAAGATTATTATCGATTGACTAAATATTATATAAAATTAATCATTATTAAGTGATGTTCGTATAACAACGAGTTGTTATACCAAATAGTATTCATCACTATTAAACTTTAATACTCTTCATATAATTATTTTTCAAGTCACATATACTCATATATATATATATATATATATAGAGCCGCAAGTGACGTGTGACTTGAAAAGGAACAACTATCAATTGAAAACAAAGCGGATAAATTCCACATAAAACCATTATGTTTATGTTTGTTTATTATTTTGAGGCCTTTTCTTTCTTTACTAAATAATAAATAATACTGTTTTACAATTTATCGAGTATTTGAGTGGAATACAACTAAGTATTGTAGAAGTACTATTTCTCATATAAATTGAGTAAAATATATTTATTTTTGCAAATATAGACGTGACCATGTTTCTTTTAATATATCTCGAATCAAAAGGGTGGACATACAGCAGCATGGAAATCGCAAATGAAGCCATGGGCAAAGGAAACGACGGCGTTCTGCTTTTTCTTGAAGGCTGTATATCAGTCAGCCTGGACAGCATTAGTCCTTCCAATCGTTCACCTTATCAAAACAATCATTACTTCTCAGATATGGCCAACCGAGTGGAGAACGGCAATCATAATCCCAGTACTGCAAAAGGTCAAACCACGTAGAGAACCCTCTAGCTATAGACCTGTCTCACTCCTTTGTGCCAACTCAAAATTGACCGAGCGGGTACTTTACAATCAACTCGTGACCTACGTCGAAGCTTCTTGTAAACTCCCACCGGAGCAAAAGGGCTTCCGAACTGGACGCAGTGTCGACACTGCCCTTGCACTCTACTGCCCAACGCTGCTAAGGCTTGTTATCGTAAATTAAAGGTATGTATTACTACCTTGATTTTTCTGCGGCCTTTGACCTTTGGAAGCAGATATACTTTTGGCTAGCTCCAACGGATGGCAGGCCTACCAAAAAGCTGATGCTCATCTACCTAACAGGAGGCGACAGTAGTTGAATTAGAACGGCCAACGGTCCAATTTCCTGAACATAAAGTACGGCGTCAGATAGGGTTCTATGCTTGGCCCCCTACTTTTCATTATTCTCTACCTGATTACCTGAGAGTAGCTGTCAATCCAGAAGCTCAGCTTGAAGTACTGCTATATGCCAACGATCGTCATATACGGAGTGTCCCTTGGAGAGGATTCTTGAGGGTTTCGATGAGCGCACCCGTAGTGCTACAATATGCCTCCAGAAACCCGTTTCTTCCAACTGTGTCGCTGCAGTTAACGTTCAAAGGCTTGGAGCTTGTCACAGCCATTAAGAGAGCGTGCACTTTATCAAGTGCTCGGAGGGTAGCAAAGACAATGGCAAGGTTGTCTAGATCCTTATAGCTCCTTAAGTTTAATGTAATTATAAAAAATATTAATTAATATTTTATTATTATTATTGTATAATTATTTGTTTGTATATAAAAATATATGTTTTTATTTATTCTAATTAGTAGCCATGAAGGCTAGGGCTATATTAGCTCTGTAATAATCATACAACAACAAGAAGATAAATGATTTCCTTGTTGTTGTTATTATACGAGGCAAATATTAATTTGGACCATTTTTTCATACGTTATCCTTTTTGATCTCTACCTGGGGTCATTTCTTTCAGATTCATTTTTTATTGATCCGTATCCTCCTAGGCCATATTTTCCTCTACTATTTCTTCGTAATATCATTTTTTTATTCCATTAGTCGTCTAAAAAATCGCTTAAAAACTTCTTCACTTCATGCATTCATTCTTAATATTTTGCTGGTATATCAGTAAGTAATTATTATAAATCAATTGATTACGTAATGGATATCATTAATATGCAAGAAGTATTCAGAAATTCCTATATACAAATTCCCAAAGCCCTTTTGCTAAGACTATCAAACATTATAAGTAGTTCAATTACAAAAAGGTATTTCTTTATGCAATGACCTTAATAACCTAAGAGCATATATATGCATAAGGATAAACCATCAAGAATTCAACACGCTTCATGCAACGTTTTCAATACCGGTTCATTTATTATGTAAATCTAAAAGCAAAAATATCCATAGCAAATGTGTGGTAAAAACGTTTACTTTAACTCCTATTTCGGGAATGGGAAACTGTATTACTCATTAACTCATCACAAACATTTATTCAATTGGTAACGAGTGGGTATCCAATTTTGACAGTTTTGATAAAAGAAAATAAACTTTTGTAGGTGCTCGTCATTCTCATGTAGCTTACTTCTTCTGCTTCAATACGCTCCACGTGGGGCTACATTAAATTCGTATCTTTTTGTTATTTGTATCTTTTAATACACTGAAGAAAAAAAATACTTTCTTGCAACTATAAATGTATTTTTTTATAATTTGAAACAAGAGTTGATCCCTAGCAACGTCAGCAACCACATCTTTCCTCAATTCATTCTTCCCTCGTCTGCTATACATTCTTATTTTCCTGAGAATGAACAGTTGTTTTATTCAATTGAAATGGGAGAAGTCAAAGGATTCCCATAGGAACTATCATGGGTACTTTTAAGGATGTTATTCTTTAAAAACGTTGTTCACTCACCTCAACAGCCGTAAGTCAAGTGATACATTTCAATGCATAATATCTACTTTTATATTCTAGGCCCTTTCCTTTAAGCGCGATAAAACCATCTTTTCCATACCCCGGTATCCATTTGTTACTACCGAAGTAATGAATGCTTTCCCAATCCCTTCAATTGAAGAACGAGGAGCGTGGATTTCTAATGGCAGGATCATGTATTTTTTTCTTCCTCTCTCACAAAATCATCCAACATAAATAAAAAAGGAACTAATTATAAAACAATTTATTATTCTTTAGGTTTTTGGTATAATATGTCCCCGTTTTTTTTTCACTTGTGTAAGGGTTTATGGTTGCTTCATTTCTTTAACTATTTGTTTAAGATGATTAGTTTAGATTATATATATATTCATTGTCCAGTTTAAAAATGATTGTTGATAGAATTCATGAATGTCGTATTACTTTAGGATATAAAATAACAAAAAAAATATACTTTTATCCATAAGGTTGAGCATAAAAAAATAAATTCCATCTAAGAATATGTATTTCCCTTTCAAAAGCTAAAGTCCACATCCATCGTATGGCTGCATGGGAGGAAATATATCGTGACAATAGAGGAGAAGAGACAAAAAGTAGTACACTAGAGCATAATTATCCGCCGTCACGGGGTCCTATGAGCCTTCCGAGGCGGATTTTTTCACGACTGGGCGGCGTAGAGGGACGCGAGAGTTCTCCCTCGACGGAAATTCCGAGAAGAAGACGCTCCCGGCACCAAATTCACAGCACAGCGACATCTATTGTAGAGTAGGCTAACTTGAAATATTATTAGAATTTAGCTCATTTTGATCTTAATTCTGCACTCAGAGATGCCAAAATTAATACTTGTTTCTTTTAGCATTTCAACAACTAAACAAAGTTTCATTTGAATCCGTTACGTACTTTTTGAGTTATCCTGCTGGCAACCAACCAACCAACAAACCAACGCCAGTGAAAACAATACCCTCCTTCGCGGAGGTAAATATGGTATAAAATAATTGCTTTACAAAGATACAAGGTTATTCCTGGTTAAATAAATAGTATTAACGACAAAACTTACATCAACTTTAGATTCATGTATGGGCTAAGGTTTTTATTAAATAAATAGTTATGTATAGACTCTCATTAATTTTTCTATTATTTATAATAAAAAAGGACGAATATTGGAACAAAAAAAGAAAGGATTCGTTAGCTCAAGGGGATATTTTTTGAACCAATATTTTTGGAATACTATTTACTATATTAAGAATTCGACTTAAGAAATGAAATATGATTTACAATTTTGGTCCCCAATCGATTATTTTTCCCATATTTATCCTTTTGCTTTATTTGTTATTAAAACACAATAAGGGATGTGTGAAAAAGTAATATTTTTTCTTGGCTTCTATTCTTATTACAGGGGGAATAATTATAGTTGCCAAAGAGAAACAAAAGAGACACATGTCCACCACAAGTTGTACAAACAATAGTACAAACGTCCCTTTTTTCGATCTTCTACGTATATCTTAAGACAATCTATATTTGTTTAACGGTCAATTTTTTTTTCATATTTGCCACATCAATACAGTGTAATAAAAATACACTAAATAACAAATAAGTAAATAAATAAAACTCTTTTTAACAGTTGCGTAAAAAACATATATGAACATTATAGCTCAAATTTACTGTTCTACTTCAAATTTACTGTACATTTTTCAAATTGTGAGGGACATGAAAAAAATTAAATGTGTTTTTAAATTACTTTTATATAAACATCATTGAGTTATATTCATAATAGTTTGGGAATCGATGCAGTAAGAATATAAGTGTTATTTGTTTAAAAGTGACACCTCAGAAATATAACATTAAAAAAAGCTTTTTAAATGGTTAAAAACATCAAATACAATTAAATTAAAAATGGGTAATGTATTTAATTCTTGACCATGAAAACATCTGATATGGTTATGTTATGATTGTATTTATTCACAAAAAAATTCGGGATAAATAATATTGTCTCTTGAAATAAGATATGCAGTTTACATTAATATTTTGGGTTTCACAAAAAAACATCAGTCACTTCCATATATAAATATTTTAATCTCAGTTTTTGCCAGGATAGTAAAGAAACAGCTGTTCCATTTTAATATCTAATTCAAGCAAAAATGTATATATATACCGCCAATGCGGGGAAGCTTTTCACTTGAACAATACCTTAATGAGTAACAAAAGTCTATCATATAGATAAAGGGGACTGTATTGAATGGAACAAAAATCTACACGCCAAGGAAGCTTAAAGGCTATCCAAAGTCTAGTGTTCTTATATTGTATATCCTAATCTTTACGTTTCACTATTTAAAAAAATCCTATTAAAAATATGTAATTGACTTTGTATTAATACAATATGGGGATTTATTATTTGCTTCCTAGTTATTTGGCTTTGTTGAATTTTATATTCTTAATAATATTTTATAAATTTCACGATATTAAAATATATTTATATATATATATACATTTCGTAGCATATCGTATATGCTTGTTGATTAACAAAGGGATATGTTATTTGATCAATGTTTTTGATTGAATGCATTAATTTACAACCGTCATAATACATTTGAGGCTTTGAGAAGGCTCGTCTGTTATATGCTTTAACTTAATATACATAGAGAGGGAGAGAGAGAGAGAGATAAGAACATCTGTGGCCCAGCAATTTTGATAGCAGGGTGTGCTAATACTAATGAAAGGTATGTAATAACTAATGAAAAACAGGACATGCCAACTACATGTGGGCATGAAGAGAGGGAAAACTTCGTCTTTTTTTTAGTTCTTATTTTCATCTATAGTATGCATAAGTTACATATATTTAAATATGAAGAAATATTGAGGATGTGGTCTTGCTCTATAATGGAAGGCTGCTCGACTCTCAATGTTTAGGAGAAGGTCAATAATTAAGGTTATTCTTCCATACTAATTAATAATTATGAATTATTTATATGAATTTAATTTTTTAAAGTGTTATTGATATTATTTAAAAAAGGATCACTGTCCTTTTAATACTTTTTGTATATCTGTTTTTTATGTCGTTATTCGAAAGCTTTATTTATATGGTATATATTCGCCTTTGTTTTTATATATTCTATGTTCGTTTTTTAGTTTTTTCTCTGTTGTGATATTAAAAAAGGGATAAATAAAATATATGTGAAAAAAATATGATTAAATATTTGGGCTATAATGTTTTATTTCTTTTCTACGTCGGATAGCCAGATTGACGAAACAACTATCGACATATATGATAAAGCAAGATATATATTTATACGTATATGGGATTAAACAATTGCTATTTCAATTCATATGAATAAGTTTAATAAGAAAGGTGATGATACAATGGCATGGAGTGAAACCCATGAAGAAGCATGGTAATATGGTAATATTTATCCTTCCTAAATTGATGTTATTCCTCAAATGCCGCGAGTGTATATTGTCAACTGCTAATTTATTATACTCCTTCTATTTCTTTCCATCAATCACGCATTAAAAACCCACTCCATTTTCCTTATCCTTCATAGTTATTCACTGATTTAGATGCTATAACACTTATTAATATTTGCAAAAATGTTCTTTTTTTCATACCAAATTAGAAAAATAATAATAATTTAATAAAATTTATATATATATTTTATAATTATATATATATATCTATATTTATTTCGATAAAATATATGTATTTTTTTTAAAGCTATGCCCTGAACTAAATCTTTTTTTTAAATATTTATTTACGTCTGTAAGGTTATATATAAACTACCTATGTTTCATAATACATATATCATAAAAAGGACACTAAAACAAAATTAAATAAAAAATAAAGATGGAAAGTTAGTGTGTAATTTGGAAAAAGATAATAATTAATAAAAATAATTGATTAAACTATATTCCTTTCAAAGATAAATGAAAATGGTTCTAAATAATATATTTCATGATGAGCAAACTACGTCATTTAATATATAGTATTTATACGAAATATATAAGAGTAATAAAAAAGACAGAATGGCAAAATAATATTAAAAACATCCCATACAATCTATTGAAAAAAGGTTATTTTCATGGCCGCAGGGGCTTTCGTAGGCACGTGGTATTAAAAGTAAGAATCACGAATAATATAACAGCAAGTATCAAATCTCAATAGGAGCAACAATGGAATATCATATCATTGAATTTAAAATAAGAATAAAACACTTTTAAAAAACAGTGAAAGTAATGGATTATAAAATAACAATTTGAATATCTTATGCATGTACAGTCCTTAATTCTTGGAGGACTTAGGAATAAAGGCAGGCGATGGACATCATTTCAGAGAGGTTTTTGACTGTTCTTTTTTTATAAATGAATCAGTGAACTTTAGTTAACACGGCGTCACATCTTGGATTGCACGAGAAGGTGAGAAAGTCTTTTCTGATGGACTGAAATGATCCATGGTGATGTCTTGAATATGCATTCAATCTAAAATGGGCATTCCCACAGTACATAATCAGTAGTGATCTCTACTGTATATATAATCTATTTAAAGCTGATAGTTTTATATACAGCAGATGAATAACTCTCTCAAAAAATGAGGAAATTTTTAGTAAAAAATAAGGAGGTCGAAAAATGGTGTTGTTAATTGAATAATAATTATTATATAAAAAGGTGAATAGCAATTCAAGAAATGTAATGTGATGCTCACTTTGTATGTGATCAATTTCATGAATACTGTTTAATCATTTCAAAAGGGTGATAATCTATCGAAAAGATATTTATATATAGACAGTTTCTTATTTATCATTTATATAATACATGTGGCACATAAATACATGTACTTAAAGCCTCAATATAAATTTATGTGAATGTAAACTTCACTCGATGTATGTATTACATAATATTACACTTTAAAGATGAATAAAATGAGAAAATGTTTATACAGGAAATTTGGTTTATGTTTCTTTATAGAAAAGGAAAATCTGAAGGTTTTTTCAAACCTTATTTGAATACCTTACAATTAACTTTTTAATACAAAAAGTCTATGTACAATGTTCATTGAACATCCTAATTTATTAAGTAAATCAATTCCACTGATAAGTATTAGTTTTAAATTTATTATTCAAACACAGAAGCTTATAAGAAACCGATTAAAACTCCCAACGAGATGTATTTTATGATGTCATGTCTTATGCTTGAGAAGTTGTAAAGTGGTTTGGTAAGCTTTTTTGAGGGTTTTTTGATCAAAGATATGGATAAAAGTTGATGGTTGTTAAAACCACAATGCCCAATGCCATGAAATATATAATTATTTTGGTTATCATGTTCCCACGAATTGTTTCATTGAATATATAGGTATGGGTTTGATACCCACCACGCCAATCATTTATTTCCATGAGTATTGTTGACAACAGTAACAAGGAAATATTGATTATTTTCTGGAAATACGTATATTACTTTTAGTGTGTTCACTCAGTGAAAACGTACTCAACTCTCATGAAAGAGAGTACTAGTACTTAAAAGGAGGTGTGTAGTCCCGTTCTTGTAAAAAAGACACGCAAGGAAATTATGTTATTGTTGATATCACACTACATGGAAATCGTTATAGAATATTTGCTATTTACGGACCCAACAAAGATGGAAAAAAACTTCTTTTCAAAAGTGGTATTTGATAATACATCTATTGATCTAAACAATATCATAGCAGGGGACCTAAATGTAACACTTAACGCGAAAACAGATGCCATTGATTATAAAGGCTCAAATAATAAACGAAACTTAGATGACCTAAAATACGTTATGCTACGGCTCCTACTAGAAGACGTAGCCACACAAGAAAAAAAACCTCCGCCTTCAATGACATTCCATGGAAAAACTAAATTTGGTAAATATTTTGGTGGAAGACTCGATTATATACTTGTGTCAAAGCCATTAATTAAAGAGTTAAAGAGTTTCCAGACTCTCCCAAAGTACATTTCAGACCATTGTCCTATAATTGCGTCTTTCACTTGCCCTCTTAAGAGAAATAATAATTTCTGGAAGCTAAATGTAGACTTGCTCAAAGATAAGATTGCGAAAAACAAATAAGGAAAGTAATTGCTCAATACCAGCAAAAAATTGAGATCGGTACTCATAGCTCAACAGGAGCATTCAAGGAAATATTATCTTTATCAAGGCATTTTTTCAAGCAAAAAGGAGCTGAGGAAAATAAAAAAAGAATTGAGAAGCAAAAAAACTTGAAGAAATAAAAGAACATGAAGAGATTATGCATTAGCAAAGGAGAAACTTCAGGAGCTTCTGGATCAGGAGACAAAGGTACTCATTCGTTCTAAACAAATAGAGATTGAAGGCTTCGTTAAGGGTAGAAATACATTTAAATATATTGAGAAATATCGACAGAATAACAAAATAAGCAGCATAAGACTAGATGACGGCTCCATTGCTTCTAATCCAAAAATAGTGGTTCAAAAGTTGGGTGACTACTTTAACAGTATATTTAGATGTCCGGACTGCACAATGAACGAAAATTGTAAGTTCTGTTTCCACTGGAGAATACACGGAAGGTCTCCTTATTCTTGGATTGACCAGAGGAACTGAGAAACGCTTGGCTTAAGACGTTGGATAAAGGAAAACTCGAACGGCTCGGCAATATAGGGTCCCCAATATCTAGAAAAGAAATATTTAGTTACATAACAAGATATAAAAAAAGATACAAATCACCTGGGCCATCTGGTTTCCCTTTTGAGTTTTATCAGTATTATGCTGACATCCTTAGTCCCATTTTGGAAGGAGTATATCGGGAAATCTTTAGCAAGAGCTTTGTTCCGGAGTACATCAACGAAGGAATCCTGACTTTGGTGCTAAAGAAGGGTAAAGACAAAGAGGAAATTAGCAGCTACAGACCCATCACGTTATTAAATACGTCCTATAAAATACTGACTGGAATCATAAATGAAAGGTTGTCTATTTTTCTGCCACATTTTATATCGGATTCTCAAAAAGGTTTTATGAAAAAAAGATCTGCAGAAGAACTACCCTTATCAATACAAGAACACTTTGATTATAATTATCAAAATAACATTAAGTCTGCGGCACTTTTAGTTGACTTTGAAAAGGCGTTTGATTCGCTCTCGCACAAACACATTCTCAGTGAATTAAAAAAACAAAGCTTTCCTCCAGTTTTATAGACATGATAGGAGTCTTTTAAGAGGTTCAACAACTCATATTGAAGTATTAGGCTCTACTAGTAGTTTTATTAGTAGAAAAGGCTGTCGCCAGGGTGATAGCCTCTCCCCATCACTTTTCATCATTGGAATAAATTGCCTCAGTAAAGACATTCAGTCTCACCCACAAATTAAAGGAGGAAGTGCACATCAATGACGTACAAGGCACTCATGTACGCAGACGACCTCACAATTGTACTGTCTGGTTCCGATATTGAAGTTCAGAGGAGTATATCGGAGTCTTTAAAAGTCCTAGAAAACTTTAAAAAAGAATCAGGATTAAAAATAAATATTAACAAATCTGAAATACTCACATCTGATTCAGGACTTGATGAAGAGTCGCTTCCCTCATTTAAGTGCACAAAAGCAGCATCTCTCCTTGGGATATTTGTGGGTCCCTCAAGTGGCGAGGCATGCCGTCTAAACTTGGAAAAAATAATCGATAGGGTTAAGAAACAACAAGATTATATATCCCAGCAAAATTGAACATGATAGATAAAATAATGTCTGGAATAAATTAATTCTTCCCAAGATCACACACCTACTAAGATATGTGCCCTTTGACCATCATACAAACCATCAAATCGAAGATATAAGGAAAAGCTTCTTGTGGGGGACCAAAAGACCTTACGTATCAGATGAACGGATCACTCAAGCACAATATCGCTGGGGCTTAGGCTGTAAAGAGTCGGATACGGAATGGAAAATTTTAAATCTTTACTGGCTCAAGAAACTACGTCTTAGCTCAGAATTATGGGCCGAAAAAATAAAAGCATCTTTTAAGTTCAAAACCTCTTTTAATTTTAGCGAAAGAATAGCTATGGGTCCCCTTGAGCTTATTAAAGTAGTCGAAAAAATTGACGCTAAATGGAAAAAAATGGCGGAGTCCTGGAAATCGCTTTTGGTCCATATTCTTCCTTTACTGGGGCCAAATGAACCAGTAAATTTCAATCCTAGAATCAGTAATTCTGATATTCTTTTAAAAGAACATTCGTATACGACAATTGACCAACTTAGGAGCTCGGAATCAAAAGGCAATACTTGGCTACTCATACGTGCAAGTGAAGCTAAAGCCCGTTCAAGAAAGAGGGAATACATTGGTCCTCCAACCCCAGCGGTTATTGCCATGGAAACTATTCAAAACAAGGACATTAGAAGAAGTGTGGATAACTTTAAAATTCAAATGGCTAAATCTCAAACAGTCAGTCAAAAATCAACACCAATCTTATTAGTGAAAAGAAGACTCAAACAATAAGTTATCCAAGAGGCATGGAGAACTATCTTCTGCAACAAATATACAAACTCAAAAACAAAATGGCTTAGATATAGATTAGCGACATCCAGCCTATTTACCAACAAGTCAAAACACAAAGAAGAAGAAAGGACCTGTCGTATTGCGGAAGCACCTCCGAGTCATCATTCCACCTTTTTTACGAGTGCCAAAAGATAAACAGCATTAAACTACATGTGGAGGACAAAATCCAAAACACTTACGGAATTTCCTTATCCAAGTCGGACTGGCTTGTGGCAATATGCCCAGAATCAGAAGACCATTACAAAGTGGAAAATATAATCTCATGCACAATATCCTGGATCTATGGAGCGAGGCAAACGAGGATTCTCCCTTCACTCAGGGTCTTCTCGAGAATGGTGACCGAATGATGGAGGTGATGGATGGGTTCCCTTGCCACGAGCATAATCTGAAGC
>CP045898.1:11353181-11394892 GCA_013387185.1 Caligus rogercresseyi | reverse complement strand
AAATAATTGCTTTACAAAGATACAAGCTTATTCCTGGATAAATAAATAGGTATTAACGACCAAACTTACATCAACTTTAGAATCCTGTAGTGGGCTAAGGTTTTTATTAATAAATAGTTATGTATAGACTCTCATGTAATTTTTATATTATTTATATAAAAAAGGACGAATATTGGAACAAAAAAAGAAAGGATTCGTTAGCTCAAGGGGATATTTTTTGAACCAATATTTTTGGGAACTATTTACTATATTAAGAATTCGAGCTTAAGAAATGAAATATGATTTACAATTTTGGTCCCCAATCGATTAATTTTCCCATATTTATCCCTTTGCTTAATTTGTTATTAAAACAAAAACACACTAAAAAATAAGGGATGTGTGAAAAGTAATATTTTTCTTGGCTTCTATTCTTATTACAGGGGGAATATTATAGTTGCCAAAGAGAAACAAAAGACACATGTCCACCACAAGTTGTACAAACAATAGTACAAACGTCCCTTTTTCGATCTTCTACGTATATCCTTAAGACCATCTATATTTGTTTAACGTCAAATTTTTTTTTCATATTTGCCACATCAATACAGTGTAATATAAAAATACACTAAATACAAATAAGTAAATAAATAAAACTCTTTTTAACAGTTGTCGTAAAAAACATATATGAACATATATAGCTCATTTACTGTTCTACTTCAAATTTACTGTACATTTTTTCAAATTTGAGGGACATGAAAAAAATTAAATGTTTTTTTAAATTACTTTTTATATAAACATCATTGAGTTATATTCATAATAGTTTTGGGAATCGATGCAGTAAAAATATAAGTGTTATTTGTTTAAAAGTGACCTCAGAAATTTAACATTAAAAAAAGCTTTTTAAAAATGGTTAAAAACATCAAATACAATTAAATTAAAAATGGGTAATGTATGTTAATTCTTGACCATGAAAACATCTGATATGGTTATGTTATGATTGTATTTATTCACAAAAAAAATTCGGGATAAATAATTTGTCTCTTGAAATAAGATATGCAGTTTACATTAATATTTTGGGTTTCACCAAAAAAACATCAGTCACTCCATATATAAATATTTTAATCTCAGTTTTTTGCCAGGATAGTAAAGAAACAGCTGTTCCTTTTAATATAATTCAAGCAAAAATGTATATATATACCGCCAATGCGGGGAAGCTTTTCACTTGAACAATACCTTAATGAGTCAACAAAAGTCTATCATATAGATAAAGGACTGTATTGAATGGAACAAAAATCTACACGCCAAGGAAGCTTAAAGGCTATCCAAAGTCTAGTGTTCTTATATTGTATATCCTAATCTTTACGTTTCACTATTTAAAAAAATCCTATTAAAATATGTAATTGACTTTGTATTAATACAATATGGGGATTTATTATTTGCTTCCTAGTTATTTGGCTTTGTTGAATTTTTATATCTTAATAATATTTTATAAATTTCACGATATTAAAATATATTTATATATATATATACATTTCGTAGCATATCGTATATGCTTGTTGATTAACAAAGGGATATGTTATTTGATCAATGTTTTTGATTGAATGCATTAATTTACAAACCGTCATAAACATTTGAGGCTTTGAGAAGGCTCGTCTGTTATATGCTTTAACTTATATACATAGAGAGGGAGAGAGAGAGAGAGATAAGAACATCCTGTGGCCCAGCAATTTTGATAGCAGGGTGTGCTAATACTAATGACAAGGTATGTAATAACTAATAAAAACAGGACATGCCAACTACATGTGTGCATGAAGAGAGGGAAAACTTCGTCTTTTTTTAAGTTCTTATTTTCATCTAATAGTATGCATAAGTTACATATATTTAAATATGAAGAAATATTGAGGATGTGGTCTTGCTCTATAATGGAAGGCTGCTCGACTCTCAATGTTTAGGAGAAGGTCATAATTAAGGTTATTCTTCCATACTAATTAATAATTATGAATTATTTATATGAATTTAATTTTTTAAAGTGTTATTGATATTATTTAAAAAAGGATCACTGTCCTTTTAATACTTTTTGTATATCTGTTTTTTATGTCGTTATTCGAAAGCTTTATTTTATTGGTATATATTCGCCTTTTTTTTATATGTTCTATGTTCGTTTTTTAGTTTTTTCTCTGTTGTGATATTAAAAAAGGGATAAATAAAATAGATGTGAAAAAAAATATGATTAAATATTTGGGCTATAATGTTTTATTTCTTTTTCTACGTCGGATAGCCAGATTGACGAAACAACTATCGACATATATGATAAAGCAAGATATATATTTATACGTATATGGATTAAACAATTGCTATGTTCAATTCATATGAATAAGTTTAATAAGAAAGGTGATGATACAAGGCATGGATGAAACCCATGAAGAAGCATGGTAATATGGTAATATATTTATCCTTCCTAAATTGATGTTATTCCTCAAATGCCGCGAGTGATATTGTCAACTGCTAATTTATTATACTCTTCTATTTCTTTCCATCAATCACGCATTAAACCCACTCCATTTTCCTTATCCTTCATAGTTATTCACTGATTTAGATGCTATAACACTTATTATATTTGCAAAAATGTTCTTTTTTTCATACCAAATTAGAAAAATAATAATACTTTAATAAAATTTATATATATATTTTATAATTATATATATATATATCTATATTTATTTCGATAAAATATATATTTTTTTTAAAGCTATGCCCTGAACTAAATCTTTTTTAAATATTTATTTACGTCTGTAAGGTTATATATAAACTACCTATGTTTCATAATACATATATAGCATAAAAAGGACACTAAAAAAAATTAAATAAAAATAAAAGATGGAAAGTTAGTGTGTATTTGGAAAAAGATAATAATTAATAAAAATAATTGACTACGTATTCCTTTCAATAATGAAAATGGTTCTAAATAATATATTCATGAAATATATTTAAGATATATTTATAAAATATACAGTAATGGGCAAAATAATATTTAAAACATCCCATACAATCTATTGAAAAAAGGTTATTTTCATGGCCGCAGGGGCTTTCGTAGGCACGTGGTATTGGAAAAGTAAGAATCACGAATAATATAACAGCAAGTATCAAATCTCAATAGGAGCAACAATGGATATTATATCATTGAATTTAAAATAAGAATAAAACACTTTTAAAAAACAGTGAAAGTAATGGATTATAAAATAACAATTTGAATATCTTATGCATGTACAGTCCTTAATTCTTGAGGACTTAGGAATAAAGGAAGGCGATGGACATCATTTCAGAGAGGTTTTTGACTGTTCTTTTTTTATAAATGAATCAGTGAACTTTAGTTAACACGGCGTCACATCTTGGATTGCACGAGAAGGTGAGAAAGTCTTTTCTGATGGACTGATGATCCATGGTGATGTCTTGAATATGTATTCAATCTAAAATGGGCATTCCCACAGTACATAATCAGTAGTGATCTCTACTGATTATATAATCTATTTTAAGCTGATAGTTTTAATATACAGCAGATGAATAACTCTCAAAAAACTGAGGAAATTTTTAGTAAAAATAAGGAGGTCGAAAAATGGTGTTGTTATTGATATAATATTAATAAAGATGAATAGTTCAAGAAATGTGATGCCTCATTTGTATGGGGGAGGTGATCAATTTCATGAATACTGTTTAATCATTTTCAAAAGGGTGATAATCTATCGAAAAGATATTTATATATAGACATTTTCTTATTTATCATTTATATAATACATGTGGCACATAATACATGTACTTAAAGCCTCATATAAATTTATGTGACATGTAAACTTCACTCGATGTATGTAATTTACATAATATTCACTTTAAAGATGATGAAATGAGAAATTGTTTATACAGGAAATTTGGTTTATGTTTCTTTATAGAAAAGGAAAATCTGACAGGTTTTTTCAAACTTATTTGAATACCTTACAATTAACTTTTTAATACAAAAAGTCTATGTACAATGTTCATTGAACATCCTAATTTATTTAAGTAAATCAATTCCACTGATAAGTATTAGTTTTAAATTATTATTCAAACACAGAAGCTTATAAGAAACCGATTAAAACTCCCAACGAGATGTATTTTTATGATGTCATGTCTTATGCTTGAAAGTTGTAAAGTGGTTTGGTAAGCTTTTTTGAGGGTTTTTTTGATCAAAGATATGGATAAAAGCTGTTGGTCGTTGAAACCACAATGCCCAATGCCATGAAATATATAGTTATTTTGGTTATCATGTTCCACGAATTGTTTCATTGAATATATAGGTATGGGTTTGATAACCACCACGCCAATCATTTATTTTCATGAGTATGTTGACAACAGTAACAAGAAAATATTGATTATTTTCTGGAAATACGTATATTACTTTTAGTGTGTTCACTCAGTGAAAACGTTCTCAACTCTCATGAAAGAGTTAAATTTTGAGGGGAAATCAATCACTGAACTATGTTATAACTATATAATTCAAATTTGTTTCCAGAACTTCCAATTTGATCCTGTAGTTTTTTTCTATATTATGTCTTTGAATACCTTTTAAAATTAATTAATTCTCAAATATACAATTTAACAAATAATATTATAATTAATATACATAAACATATATCAACTATTATAATCTTATTAAAGGATCACCGGTTTGATACTTACTCATATCCTTCTCGGATGTAATCATATAAAATATGACAACAATGGTCATGACTCCAAATATAGCTATACATCCTTGATAAACCAGAGTTTGATAACTAAGACCATGGAAAACTGTCTTAGTTGTATTCATGTAAACCAAACTGGCTATATATTATTTATAGTAATAAGTTGATTTACATTTAATTATATTTTTTGTTAGATTTCAGAACTTATTAATTTTAAAAAGGTATTCAAAGACCTAAAATATAGAAATATATTCCACCTTCTCTTCACTCTTAAGTGAATACGCTGCTAAGTGGCAGTTCATTTTTTATAATATTGTATATGTTATCTTGGCAACATGGCTTTCTATTATTTTATAAGACATTTTCGTAAAGAAAACAATACATTTATTATCCATGGCATACCAAAAATAATTATGTTAACGGAAACCAGTACAACGCGAATTTTAGTGGAGTTTCTTCATTCATTCATCCGACTAACTGTATGCAGGAAATCTATAACTACCTGGAATAGGAACTCCCTCCTTTTTATGTCAATGTTTAAATACTCCGTAAAAAAAGGAAAAGGCGGAAGTGCTTAACATCAACTCCCTCCTTTTCTTGGTGAAAATATTCAAAATTTCGGTGGAGAAACTCATTTTTCAAACTCTGATTTAATTTATTTCGAGCTATTAGCACTGCATAAGTAAATATCCCAATATACTTTTGTTCATAAAGAGATACCCATTAATGCAAGACGAAATTTAATCGTATGATACATATATATCTGCCTTTAAAAAAATAAATGAGACAGTACATATTCATGAAAATAAAGACAACAGAACGTTCCGATTGTATTAATAAAAGCTATCATTGATTTTTCAACCTTTCAAATTGTAAACTCGATAAGTGCCGCATATATATGGGTATCAGATGTTACAAAGACATTAATATGTATACGGATGCGTATTTTCATACCCCACAGATGCAATTCTATCTAAATATATAGTAAAAAACGAATCATATATGATATTGCATACTAAACAAGTTTCAAGAAAGGAATGTGAACTCACACGTCCTCCCATAAAAATGTACATGCAACCCAATTTTATTCCTATATTTATGATACCATTCTAAAATCTACAACTCTAATGAAATAGAAAAAAACGTATAATTCATATAATATGTTGTAATATATGCATATTCTATAAATCATTTGGAGGAAAGGAATAATTATGTACTTGATAAATAAAAAGTTTCATCTAAAATAAACCCTTGATCATAACTATGGCATATTTGGATATCAATCCATCGTCAATAGACCCATGAGCTCCACCAGCGACAACTATGGAATATTGGTGTTTTAATCTCAACGCTTTGTATTACTTATTTTAAAGTTCTGGCATCCCAGACAAGCCGAAGTGCTAGAATGTTCTTGGGAAAATATAGGACGATAGACCCACAACCGGCCATAATTGGCCGATTTAAAGCAATAACATATTTGGGTTTCAAAATCCACCAATAGTAGGCTCTCAGGTTCCTGGCGATCACAAATTTGGCAAATATGTATCCAATCCCACGGTCTTCGGATTATGCTGATCACGACTAAATATATTGGGTTTCAAACCAATTGGTTGTAGCCGTGATCAGCAGAGCTTGAGAGGACACTTGGTAGGCCTGGCAGCCTAAAATATCATAATTTGATTGGCAAATCCCAAGGGACATTTGGGGATAATGTAAAGCCTCGGTATTCCATTACTGTGACGGGGGAACACAGGGATATATCGTCAATGGATTAGACAGACCCATATATGTCCAATGAGTAATTGACAGAATCCGAGGTCTTGTTGGCGGTGGATTTAAAATCATAATTTTCCATAGTTGTAAAAGGGATTCGAAACTACCATATTGTACAGCTAGAATAAAAAAACCATATCGATTTTTTTATTCTATCTGTATGATTGATGTTGACATTTATAAAATAATAACATTTCATAAACGACGTATACAAAAATAAAAGTGACAAGCGAAGTTAAAAATAAATAAATAACTTCTATATCCAAAGCTGTATTTTTTCTACAGTAAAACCTTTTATTGTACTTATAAAATTTCATTTTGTATAAACAGATATATTAGTCAGTTTATGAAAAATAGTGTTATAAAATATCGATTCCTTGCCATATAATTCATCTAAAGTTTGTAATTTCATGAATGTATACGTATTTTGAGCATTATTTGATAACAATTAATTGTGGGCTGATGATAGAAAGAAAAAGATAAATTTAAGCATTTTTTAATTAATATATAATTACAGAAATAAGGCTTTGAAGACAAAATAGTCGTATTTTTGCGTTATATCTTCATCATGTATTATGGGAAGTTTTTAATACATTTTCCTTATTATTAACTGCCATTAAATATGATATATTTCAAGTCAATGTAATTATGAGTTATGAAGCTAGGCTAAAAGCCTAGCTTCATAAACATACAAAATATAGCAGGGTTTGTCAAACAAAAAAAATAAACGATGAAAAATAACTTAGTGAAGATAAAAAATAAAGAAAAATGTTCACAAATAATTCCCAAGAGTCTAAACATATTTTATACGGAAATTTATCCTCAAATAACCCAAGATATATTTTCTTGTCCTTTATTAAGTCACTCTGAATATTTTTATTGATAAAATCTTACATTCGCTGGGTTTAATTTAATGCTTATAATATCTACACGGTTTTAATTATATTCAACCTAATTGTGGACCAAAAAAAACCATTTGGAACTACGTCCACAAAGAGTATTACGTTCTGCATTATTTACTCACTACTTTTAAATCAATCAAGTGGAGGACTATTGATTGGATATTTTGTGAAAATGTCCGCTTTACAAGAAACGTAGGGGGGCCTTCAAAATCATCACAGTGGATCATTAAAATGAAAAACACCATTATAGAAACGGTCTACCCTTCTTGCACAACCTAAAGATGTGTGGGTTTAACAAAAGCTCACTGTGTGCTTTATAAAAAGAAGAATATGCCACTCCCCTTCCCATGGTCCTACGTCATCCAACGATTATGAACAGTATATTAAAAAAAATCAAATATATGTTATTAAAATTTAATTTCTTAATATTTTTCAAATTTTCTCTTATAGTTATTTTGTAATGCCACTTCTTCTTTGAGATAATTAGTGACTGTTATGTATTCTTGATTGATATTTTTAACAACATGTGTTTAATACAGGCCCTACGGCCAACAAAAAGACTTATAAATTCAAGCTCTCCAATATTAAATATTTCTACATTATCATTAAGCCATCAATCACTCTTGTTCCTATTTCATATCAATGAATGGACAAATGAATTTTATTTTATCTGTTCCCAAAATAATTTATTAAGTTTAATCTGTTTAAAATACCGAAATGTTGCTGTGAGGAATTATGACTAACCGAATTTACTCAAGGATGATGATTTAAGTGGACTGTATAATGAAATGTCTCTCGAGAGAAAGGATATTAAAAATACCAAGCTTAAAGTATTCTTCTTTGATTTCCCAAAAGTTAAATAAATACGAACAGAAATTGGGTGACAAAGTAGTCTATTTAGATCAGAGTAGAGAAATGTGCAAGAAATGAGACTCTAATGAGACTGAAATGAAAACTGAATGAAATTAAGGGAAACCTTCATTTTATACACAAAATAAGATGAATGTTTTAATCCTTAGGATTGGTAAAAAGGCGCGCTCCGAATTGCCTCCAAAAACACACCAGAATCCTATAACAATAATAATGAATAAAAAACCCTCCCTGCGTAGGGAGGGAAAACAATAATAAATAATAATAAAGAAGAAAAAACCCTCCCTCGTAGGGAGGGAAAACAATAATTAATGTCTTCTTGTTGCTGTGCAAAAGAGATAGAAAAAACTCCCGCTTAATTTTGAGAGGGAGAAAACAAAGCATGCTTCTATCTTCTTCATGATTTTCTGCATGTTCGGATATGTTAGGACGCCAAATTCCAACAGTTGCTTCCACGAATTATTTTATTTTTTGAGGGTATTATTTATAAGGCTCAAAGACAAACTATCTATTTTAATTTAAGAATGCTATAGATATCTGTCAGTAATAATGTAAGAAAAATATTTTTGACTTCCTTAAACATCATATATTTCTCGCTCCTCTCTATTTTTTTCTCAAAACTTTCTACCCATTTTTGTCGTCTCAATATTATAACATTGTTCATCAAGTGTGTCCACTTCTTCTCTTTATGCCATTAAATTCTTAACTGCACCTCGAGCATTGTATTTATCGAATCCTCTGTCATAAATGATGTAGATAGTAAGATGTCTCCACGTATGCAAATGAAGAGCCTCTCTTCACACCAATTCATTATTCTTCTTATCTTTTTTTTCGTTCTGTGTGTCTGCTCCTGATTCATCTTCATTAGATATTTTAACACAAACCATACTTATTATTATTATTCTTCCATGCGGGTATTTTTTTTTGTGAGCCATGTGTAGTAATAATAATACTAAGAAGAAGAAGAAGAATTATCTTAGAGATTCATCCATCTCTCTTCATCTTACTTATATGGCCTCATCATTTCTTTTCTTTCTTAGTAGCAAACTAGGTAAGCATAAAGATGGCGTCCGTATTTCCCACTGGATACTCAAAAAAGTTGTATCAACAAAAGTTATTCTTATGACGTATAGAAATCTAAAATGGTGACAAGCTTGGTGACGAAACAATATAGTTGTCTTTGAAAACCCCTATTGCATTTAATGTCCACTGAATTCAAGCTCCTGTAAAGTTAAAATGACTTCAAAGGACCTTAATTCCATTCCTAACTTTTCCTACCCGTAAGACATGTCATTAAGGCTTTGTCTTCTTAAGGGATAACAAGGATTTTTTCCATTCGACCCGGATCTCCTAAGCCATCCTCATTATACTCTTCTTCCTTATTAGCCATCTTCCTCCTAGCTACTGTTCTTGTTGAGGCGCACTTTTCGCATAATATTTTTTGATGCTACCTGAAGCAACAACACATATGAAATTTTTTCTCCTTTTTTTGCCTTAGTATTTCTAAAAAGGATTGGGAACATGTCAAACGGTTCATCCGCCGGTCATAAAAGCGTTTTCTTTGTCATGAACCCTTGTGAGGATCATCGGCACAATGCCAGATTTAGTGGGATTATTTCTTTATGATAAGACTCAGTAATGGATGAAAAGTCTTTGGTATCCAATGATTCAATCAGTTTTGTTACTTATATAGCTATGTAGGTACCTAACTACCTAAAAGTTCAGTTTTATTGACTGCGCAGCAAGGTAAAGTTATTGTGTAATTGGGCTGTGGATGATTTTAATACCGACTTGACATAGAAAGAGAAAAAACTGAAAACATAGACACATCTCTCTGGCCTCTCTTTTATTATAGTGTTAACCTCAAAAACCTTCCCTTTTTCACAACAGATTTTTACTAATTATTTTATTATTTTTTACATTATTAAAAAAAAATTCAATACATTTTGATGCGTTGTTTCTTTTATCTTCTAGATGAATTATGAGGGGCGGTCTTACTGTCTTCTTCCTTCACTTTCGTCGTCAAATCGGCCAGAAAAATGCTAAGAGAATTAATAAGCTTTGAGGGGAAGCCTAGAGAGCCTTCCGTGACGAGGGAGGCATTGAGCTACTGCCATAAGAACAAGTCAGTCCCGACAAGAGACGATGGAGTTCCTCTCGTCCAGGAATCCTGTCGATAAGTGACTCCGGACACAGGGGGGACTACGTATCAAGGTACCTCCTCTAGAGTTAAATAACTCAAGCTGTTTAATGTAACGCAATAATAATATAACAGCTTTGTTATGAAAAGGGAGAGGTTTGTGAGGTTTAATACTATAATAAAAGAGAGGCCAGAGAGATGTCTCTATGTTTTCAGTTTTTTCTCTTTCTATGTCAAGTCGGTATTAAAATCATCCACAACCATGTAATTGTGTAAAAAATTATGAGCATTTAGCCGACATCTGATTTAGTGTTGTTCTAGGCTATTCATGCTGGACTTCAAAAAGTTAAGTTCAAATTGGCTCACTATCCTTAAAATTTTAATAAAATGACTGTATTTACCCCTCCGTCGTTAATGTGTTCTCAAATTTCCGATAAATAAACAAAATAACAAGCTTATAGTTTCCATTCAATAGCTCTTAAGGGATCCATAATTGTAAAGTTCCTAGCATATAAATAGAGATAAAGACTCTTAGGAAAAAATAATAACATATCCCCATAAGCTCCAAGAAATCAATTTCTTAGGAAATCGAAGGAATGTTTCTTCTTCCACTAGTTATTAACATTAAAGGAGGAACCTGAAGCCAAGAATAAGAATAAATAGAGGGAAAGAGAACAACGAAGACGAAGTAAGTGAAATGAAGGCTCTGACACTAACATTAATTGACAGCCATGAAGAAGGCAGCATCCCCTCTAAATTCTTGTCCAATGACTCCACGCTACAAGAAGAATCGAGTGAAATAAAAAGGAAGTTAGATGTAGAAGGAAGGGGGAAAAAGAAAATTAATAATAAAGAAGGAATCAAGTTTTCTGAACCATAAATTTTAATATTTGATGTGCATATGTTAATTCACATATACTACAAAGTAATCTCACATGTAGAAAAAACAATATCTGAAGAATCAATGTGAAAGAAATTATATATATAAATACATAACAGTATAATGTTGTGCAGTGTGTATACATGAAAGGAACCCTTCTTTCCACCCCTTCCTTTAATTATTCTCCATATACATGTATATATATATAGGGAACTTACCCTCAATTTAGTACTTTTTGAATAAATATGTATGAAATTACTTTTCTAAAGTCTATGTTTGATTATGCATAAATGAGTAGATACTATTTCATAAAGACTATTGATTATGTTTAACCCTATCTTACCTATTCCTTTCAATGGAAGCAGCCTCCGTTTGTATAATAGTGAACATAATTACCTCCGCCGAAGGAGGTATGTTTTCACTGGCGTTGGTTTGTTTGTTGGTTTGTCAGCAGGATAACTCAAAAAGTACCGAACGGATTCGGATGAAACTTTGTGGAGTTGTTAGAAGTGCCAAAAGGAACAAGTGATAAATTTGGCATCTCTGAATGCAGAATTAAGATGCAAAATGAGCTAAATACTAATAAATATTTCAAGTTAGCCTACTCTGCCAATAGATTTCGCTGTGCTGTGAAATCGGGTGCCGGGAGCGTCTTCCTCTCGGAATTTCCGTCGAGGGGAACCCTCCCCGTCCTCTACGCCGCCCAGTCGGAAAAATCCGCCTCGGAAGCTCATAGGACCCGTGACGGCGGAGGTTTGCACTCTCTGAGTGTATATATGCCTCTAGTATTATCATTAAAATTAAACCATCGAACCCCTCGGATACTTTATTCAATTGGATGCATACAAAATTTAAGTTAAAAAAATGAAATTATGAAAGCAACCGAATTTTGAATCAAAACCAAGAGTAGGACCTGAGCTTTCCACCTTTATGTGACTTCAATTCACATTTAATATTGCACGTCTTTCCCCTTTCGAAGAAAAATAACGTTTAGTAGGGGTAAAGAAAATGCTACTTTCAACTTCAGGTGTCGTCCAATCTATTCACAGCTTCTTCAATTCGCCAAAGCGTGAAAATATTCTGCGTTCTTTGGAAATGCCTGCTGACCTGGAAGCTATGCTATACATCAAGCTGAATCTCACAGTGAAACTCGCTGGTCTTACAGATGGAAGGCTGTTAAAGCCTTTGATCAACAACATGAAATAATTATAATTGCCCTGTTCAAGGATTTCGAATGATGAAGATGCCAAAATATCAGTGGATATCCAGGAACTGGTGAAGGCAATGCTGAAGGTCCAGTTCCTCCTGGAACTCCACACACTTAAGGGTAATTTCTCAAACATCGTTTCCTTGGCTTGGTACTTGCAGTGTTATGAAGTGGATGTGGTGACCGCAAAAGCTATATGCGATGTTACCATGAAGACGCTATCTGAGTGTTGAAATGAAGAAATGTATTCTCTTGTTTGGAAAAAGTTAAAAAACGGCAAAAATCATCTGGGAAATGGCTGCAGAAAGTGATAACGATAAGACATCAAGAAGAATGAAAAAACCCTCAAAAAGAATGCAAGCCCTGGTAAGTGGGATTTCTGAAGAAGAGACCATCTCTTTCTCTTATACCGATGTCTAGAGAGGCAGAATTAAAGTATTCTATGATCCCTAAGAAAGGTTACTTTCTGAATTGAAAGAGATAATTGCAAGTGAAGACAATAATAACATCTTGATAACACTCACTGAGATTGTGCTGTGAGAAGAAGGCGAGGAGAGCTTCAAGCTGTTGTCAAACTTTTATAATGTAGATGAAGACCTCCAGATGGCTGAACTCCAATATTCCATAATTTGGAAGATACCAATTTCAATGCAACAAATACGATAGTGAAGTACCTCTGCTCAAACTCCCTCATTGAAACTTTACCAAACTTCACTGAGTAACATCATGTTTAGCAGAGATATCTTTTTTGTTTGAGACGACTCAAGACCTAACTCAGGTCAATCATGAGCCAGGAAATATTCCATGCTTTAAGACTTCTTTTGCATTGAAAGGAGTTTTGTAATAAAGTGTATATCGATACTACAATACAATGAAAAAAAGGAAGGTACAACATGTTTTTCTTGTGTCTTCTGAAATGAATATAATGCAATGAGTAGTGTGTAATTATAATACAGAACAAGTTAATCTACATAGCTTTCTTCATTCGATTATTTTTTGCAGATTTAACAGGTCTTGTTAAATTTCGGACAAATTGAATGCTGCCCCCTAAAACCAAACAACTCCCCTACGCCTATATATATTTATAATTATATATATATATATATATATATATATGTATACATTTATATATAGGTATATACATATGTATATATATATATATATATATATATATATCAACTTGTTGATTTATCGTTCAATTGTGGTATTCGCGAACGAAGAACGATAGAATTCCTTATCGTTCGTTGTTCGTTTCTGGCGTAAAAAGACAAAGATTTTTCATTTTCATGGGAAAAATCTCTTTGTTAAAAAAGACGTTATCACTTTTTTCAGAAAAGCGAGAAAAAGTTCCTTTCTAACAAAAACGTCGTCAACTTTTTTCACAATGACGAACGACAAACGAATGATGAATGACGAACGATTCAATATAAAAATAACGATGAACGACAACTTTGGTGAACGATATTTTTCGCGAACGTCAACAAGTCTGATATATATATATATATATGCATTTCTCTATAATTTGTTTGGTTTTATTAATTTGTATATATTATTATACATATATGTAATTATAAAGGAATGGAAGTGAGAAAGATTGAAACGGCTGATTTGTGGAACTATTTATTGTTTTCATATTGCTTTTCTTTCTTTTTTACATTGACTGCGCTGACCACTTTTTAATTGTAGGCTCTTTAGTAAGGTATATACATATATAGAAAATGAAAAAGTGACACGCTAAAGATATGAAACGCCCATATTTAGACAACTACCTATATATATCATTCAAGCTTGGTCTTTTGTTTGCAGAGAGTGAAAAAGGAATTGTATTCAATTGCTCAATCTTTTACTTACAAGTAAAAGAATATACTTTTTAGAACAATATTTACAATAGGTCGAATATGGATGTTTTGTAATCTTTCTTTATTTGATATATCCTGCTCAACAACTAAGAGGGGTTTGATTCCACGGTTTATGAAATATGTTTATATTGACGTAAGAGATGTCATTCGTAAAAAATGTGTCACTCTTTCCTCCTTCTGAAAAGGATCAAGAATCTACCCGTCATGTAGGCTGTGAACGATGAGTTACTCATTCAATAATATCATATGATATAATTTATTGAATAGTTACATATGCCATTACTTTACAAAAAAATATTATAGAAACGTAATTAATAACTTAAATCGTCTCTGACTTCACTGCAAACTTCAGGCTGTGTGATATATCAAAGAACTATTATTTTACTACTTTTTTGTACCTTTTTTTCTTAGCCAATAGGCATCATTTTATATTTCAAAAAAAGATAAAACAATAGACATATTTAAGGAAACTTGAAAGAACATTTGGTTAAAAACATCATTTCTTACGACATGTATCTTTTAAAACTTTAATGTGGAGTTTAACCATTGATAAAATCCCCGAAATATCTGTGCATATAATACATGCTGTGTTTTTGTAATTATAGAATTTATAAAACGTTCATCGAGTCCAACATAAAAGGCAATAAAGTCACTTCTCTTATGTTCATAAAAACTTAAATTGTCGATTATAAGATCGGATTTTTTTGTATTTAATTAGTTATCTCTAAAACAGCGAGATTTACTCAAGAAATGTCAAAATATTTTTTTTTACCATATTCATTATAAAATGATGTCTGAACTATAACGGCATGTAATAAGGAAAAATCAGATTAAATCTATCTTTTATAATTTTAATATTTTTTTCACAGTTCTTAAAAAACACATATAAAAATATTATATGTATTTAAAATTGAAGTGAATACGTAAAAATACACAAAAAATACTATAGTTTATATAGTTATACTATAATCTTTTTCCATAAAAAACGTTTCGACAATTGATTGCTTCAAATTCTTTAAAATGTTGACATTTTTTATTGAATTTAAACTTTCAATTAATTGAATTTGAGTATTTTAATTGATGTCATATTATCCGTTAGGATTTATCTAAAAGTTAATTAGTGAACCCTCACTCCTTGTTTTTTTATTTTAAGTAACACTATTATTTTAATATGTATATATATATATATATATATATATATATATATATATATATATATATATATATATATATATATATATATATATATATATATATATCAGGAAACGACCGGTACACTTTTTTTCGCCGGTATCCGGGCCGGGCCGGGGCTTCAATTTATCAAGCCATGTCGGGCCAAAACTGGGCCTGGACTTCAGTACATTTCTTTCCTTCGTCATTCTGAAAGTGACAACGTTTTTTTAGGAATAATTTTTTTTGAAAACAATTGACGAATTTTTTTTGAAAATAGTGCCGACATGTTTTATAAACAAAATTCCCAACGGTTTTTTTTTAAAGAAAAAATCTGGAAAAAAGTGACGACGTTTTTTTAGCAAATGATTTCCTAAAAAACACTAAACGGGACACTAAAAAAACTGCCAGGACCCTGACCGGGCCGGGTTCCCGGTCGCTTCCGTATATATATATATATATATATACATATATATTATATATAATATATATATATTGAAAATACATTTAAGAGCACATACAATCAACAATAAGAGATTGTTACACAGATCTCTATTCTCCCTATTCGTTCTCAGCAGATAAAATGTTTGATTGGCCACAAAGGATTTTTTTAAATAAAATCATTCGGTACGGCTTGAGCTTTAAAGCAATTGGAACCATATTGTTTATATTTGAACAAAAATTCGGGAGATTTTCTTTTGATATTTCCATTAAATATATTTAAAAAACTTATTATGAAATCTTGACTATTCTTAAGGGCGTAAGAATATTCTTAATATATGTTTGAATGATGGTTCAAGTCTTTGCCATAGAATTGATGCGTTACAGAATACAGAGGATTCAAAATCAAAGCTTAAAGACATTTCCTTTATTTTTGATTAAAATTTGTTAATCAACTCGAAGTGCTTCTAACAACTAATATACTCATTTGTGAAAACACTCTCATTACCACACATCATTGCACTATGCACCTTATGAAATCCTCATTTAAACTACCATTACTCTTGCCGCCCCTTCATTTATATTAATGGACGTCCTTTAATAAGTCGACTTTTAACTATTTACTTACCATATTTCATTCTATTTAAGGGGAAAATACAGTTTTTATTCTTTGTAAAGAATCTTACTAAGCAACTTTTTGATTTATATGTACAGGGCGTATACGTAAAATCCGGACTAATTAAAACAAATTTTGAAATGTTGATAACTTATTTGTTTATCAATATTTTTCAACTATTTTTTGTTAAATGAAAGGCACACATATATAGATATTTATTTTTCAATATAGCCCCCATCAGCGGCGACGACCATCTCGAGGCGGTGCCTGAAGCGGCCGCAGGCCTTGGCGACGACGTCCTTTTTCATATTGCGAACTCCTCCACGATGGCGGCCCTGAGGGAGTCGAGAGTGTTGTGAGCATGCTTGTTGGTCTTGTTCTCGACCATGCCCCAGAAGAAATAGTCGAGGGGGTTGCAGTCAGGGGAGCTGGGGGCCACAAGTCCGGGCTCCAGTGGTAGGGGAGGTTCTCCAACAGCCACGCCTGGGTCTCCCTCGACTTGTGGGCGGGAGCTTCTTCTTGTACGAACTGTTGCCTAGGTCCTTGTTGATGGTGTTGGCGATGGTCTGCTTGGAGCAGCCCATCTGGGCGGCCAACTTGACGTAGGACTAGTTGCCGTCCTCGTTGATCTTCCTCTTCACCTTGGCGACAAACTCATCGGTCCTGGGGGCCCCAGGGACTGAAAACGCTTTTTGCAATTAGCATCATTCTTTTTTAAAGAATTCCAAGCCTTCCACTGGTCGTAGACGGTCGATTTGGGGTAGTTGAAGAACTCCATCACCTCCTTTGGACTTCTCTTGGCACGGAAGGAAGCGAACATCGCATGCCTTTTCTTCTCTTCCATGGCTAAATGTTGACTGATTTTCAATCGAGTTTTTTTGGCAGATAGATAAGATGCAAGCGCAGTAACATATATATGTGCGTTGCAATATCTCAAAAGCAAAGACGACATAACCGATCAAAGTTAGTCCGGATTATACGTGTACTTCCTGTATATAGCCTTTTGCAAAAAGCCATATCGTAAATGGCATTTATTGTAGCCTTTCATTGATTCTTTAGACAGAAAGGAAGATTCCTGCCAGTCAATTGCTTATATAAAGTATTTCTTATTTAATTTATATGATCCATGACGTCACAATGTAGATCAATTATTCCAATATTTTTGGGAAAGCTCATCAATTCCAAAAAAAGTTCATAGTAAGCACTATTCATGGTTAAATATGTACTTTGCCCAACGTTGTTTTGACCTCCCCAGAACATAAGCAGGTCAACATAGTGTGCATGACCCCGAGAGAACCCCTATGGGATCAAAAGGAAGATTTATACCAGTTTTCAAGCCAATTGTTTTTTTAATGGGGCATTGCAAGTAATATGCTATATTTTTGCTTATGTGATTAAATGTAATAGCATCCGTGTGGATATAAATAAGCAATATAAATACTATTTTTTAACGTTAAGGAGTCAGGTGTTAACTTATTCCTATAGTATAGTTACTACTTACATCTTCGTTCTTGTGCTATAATCCGCGAAAGACGATCGCTTAACATTCTCTTATATGAAGAAGAATATATTCATAAAATATATTACACAAAAGACCTTATTAAAAAAATGAATACTATAAGAACTTTATAAAATAATAATAATGATACTTTTCAGTTAAATGTCTTGCATAAAAGCGAAACATTTTTTATATTCTCAGCTGCATTCATTCGTTAGTTTCGAACTTTTTTGGAGGTTATAGTGGGTAAAGGGAAATAAAACATCAGCTAATATACTAAAAAATATTTCTTTATGTAGTCTAAGTTTAAAAGTTGTATATCAGGGTGCAAAAGGTGAGACTATGGTGGCTTAATAGACCAATAATGGGTTTTCTAGCCAATTCACAGGGATTTGATCCGGTATCAGGCGGAAGGGACTTATCATCTTTGAGCTATTGTCTTTATTTTTTAAATATTTTTTCAAGTATGAATAAAAGAATTTTGAGAATCCCAATCTTCGTCTCGCGACATGCTTAGAATTTCAAATATAAATTTTATCGTATTACAAAAAACTACATCTCAGCTGAAAAACTATTTTCTATTGTAGTCCAAATCTAACTCCTCGGTAGGCTTCAAGGGCAAGACTAAAGAAACAAGAGGAATATTGTGTAATTCATTTTGAGACGTATCATATATCCAAAGGAGAAGTATAATACATTTTGGGACGAACCTTCTATTGGGAAAATGATTTTTGGGCAGACTTGTGGTGGATGAGAGATGGCTCGGAAATATGTGTTCCTTGGAAATGGGAGATTCCTAACGAAGAGAGATCCGTAAAAGACATAAAATATTCGACGATGAAAGAAGTGAATAATTTTTGGCTGATGATATTCCCCAAAAAGCAGAGCTAGTTTTGAAAGACTTTCAAAAGGCAAAGTTCATTTTAAGAAAGAAAAAGAAAACAATTATAGATGATAATTTTGAAATACAACTTCTCTTAACACATAAAACTATGTTGAACGAAACAATGAAGAATTGGAAAGCTCACAAACTATTATTTAGATTAGTTCAGGTAATTTTTTAACGACAATACCCGTAGCATTGATTGAATAATATATATATACGGTTATATTTCACTCAAATATGTTTTTCAATCTTTCGGTATGCACTTCAATTATAGATTTGTCTAAAAAAGACATAAAAAGAGGACAATTACGGAGTGTTAGACTAACTCCATTTTTCATAGACAGTCACGTGTCTCAGTGAGTGTACTACGAAACAAGCTAAACTACTTACAAATAACAAGATTCCCTTATTATGAAATAAGCATGTATTATCATCAATGCCCTAAGTTTGCTCATCATTTCTTCTATAGCATTTAGTTAGTTTAATCCATGCAAAGAAAATAAATAAAAGGGTTATCATTCAATAATAATAAACAAGAATAATAAGTTGTTTGTCAGGGAAACAGTCTTTAGAAATTACTATAAAAAACTAAAGAACACAATGGCGAGTCAACTCCCATAAAATAATGAAAGAGAAACCTGGAGACATTAGATAAATCCTTTAATGCGTTGCAAACCACTGCAATAATCTCCTTTTTAAAAGCCCACTGTGTAAATATTCTGCATTATGTATGATAACATTTTGAAGAAAGAAAAATACTGTTCAACTCAGTTGATATTGATAATAATATTATTTTACCTTCTAATATTCCTAAATGGAATTATTTTTCCATGTATGTAATCTAGATGCAATAAATATGGCTGGGATAATACTGATCCCAAATAAAGAACCTATTCTTATTTAGCTAATATTTTTTTATTGATATAATATTATTTTCTAATTAATACAAATAGAGATAACATATATATATATACATATATAAATATATAATATAATATATATTTTACATACATATATATATACATTTATATATTCAAATACTTTTTTGCGTTTGTTATGATATTTTTTCATAAAATAAATAATAAATAATTATAATTGCAAATCAATATAGGTAATTATATTCGTTTTTTCACAATTTCTGCAGAAAATATGAAGTTTTAATTACATACAAATGAATTATTTTTTTTGGCAAAACGAAGAATGCTTTTTATCTCTATCCCGCGGACAAAACGGTCATCTGCTTCTTCTCTTTAGTATGTACAGATGAAGGAAGCCAAGACATTTAAGTTAAAACATTTTTATTTCTTGAATTTCAATATTGTTTGACTCGAAGACAAACGAAGACCACAGAGAAATAATCTTCTGTTATGACTATTTTCATCTAGGTATCCTTTATTGGTATTTATGTATAAATAAATTCATTTTAGCTAGATAAATCTTAGATGTTGCACAATAGAGGACATTCCATTTTCTACTGGAATATTAGACGCTAAAAGGGAGCATTCTTTCATCAACAGAATCCACTCCGCCCTTGGTTTTTGGTGTGTTACAATATGACCTCGGGTTTTCTTTTTTTAATCATAGTGAATGATGTTGGTATGTAGCTTAGAAGGTAACATCATAACATAAGCATTATTCCATCCTCTGTAAATGCAAAGTGCCTACTACATAATTTCTTAGTTTTGATTTCACAGAATTCCTTTAGTACTTCTCGTCTCAGTTGGTTTCTGTTAAAAACATTTTATTCGGTTAACTGCAAAATTTTATACAGTGTGAAATAAAATACACTAAAATTATATACAGAAACAGAGTAAACTATTCAGGGCAGTTGCGAAAATACTTAAATGAACATTGTAGCAACCAATGAAATATTTTTATTCTTCAGTTATTTGTTAATTTTGAAAAAGTCAAAAAATTATATAATGTTTTATTTCTTCCTGTGAGATCAAATTTTCAATAAGTTTGTAACATGTACATGCATTTCTAAGTTTTCCGTTCTTGTCGATTCCATTCCAGTATACATTTCAATGTTTGATATGTAATAACTTTCGGAGTCGGCTAAGATAAAACCTAACATAGGTAAAATACAGATGCGAGGATGCATGTATTCTTGGTTCCAGTCAAAATTTAAATATTGAACGTAACTTTAGTTCATAACAAATTTTGGGTTAAAATTTTAAATAGGACTTTACTCTTATGATAATACAGGGTTATTATATATTTTATAAATATTTATTTTTTGTGAATAAAATTTAAAAAAAATATTTTTGCAGATTCATTTTGGCTCTTTCCTAGTGAAACAAACATTGAAAATTGGGGTTTATATACATTTAATTAAATGGTATTACCATCAATAACTTTTAAATTGGTGTTGGCCAATTCGTATTAGACAAACTAAATTTTAATTTTTTCAAAGTTGCTTTTGAATTACGTTTTCAGAGGAAATGAGAAAAATTTATTATTTTTTATTTACAGTCAACAATTTTTAATTAAAATTTAGGCTAAATGTTTCAAATTATGTATATTTCTATATAGCCTTATTGCCGTTTGATGGTTCATTAATTTTATTTTATTGTGTGATAAGAATATGAGGTCCAATTTGTCCCCATTCATGCACAGATGGCAAAAAAATACTAATATTTTTTTTGTAGAAAAAAATCCTTTTGAATAAAGTAAAAAAAAGATAAAAGATACCAAAACAAATCAACCCGATTAAATATAAAAGAGTTAGAAGAGTTCAATATCGAGTTAAATACGTGTATCTTAACATTATTTTAAATTGGTCTTCAAAAAAGTAATACAATTATAATAATGAGGCGTACATGTTTAAAGCAAAGAGACATTGAGAGAGAGAGAGAGAGCAGTCAGGTCAGGACTCGTAGCATGAGAGGAAGGCTACATCTGCGATTGATAATATGAACGCCAAATGGGAACTCCGTTCTTGAACATAATGCTTTTAAGAAAAGTAGTGAATTATTTATTTTGTGATGACATGTGAACAAACGACATCATTTTACTGGAGGCTGTAGAGGTGAGTTCAGAGATAATGGTTTATTCATTGGCAACACTAGGCATTGTACGGATCTATACAAATGCCATTTACAATGCTTGGAAATAGTTCATTCAAATTCTCTTATTGTTATAGATCCAATAAATAAAGTCTTCATTATAACATTATAATAATGTGATGGCTTTTTTGTTATTGTTTCATCATTGACCCTTAGCGGATCTTTATTATGTTTTGAAGAAGTTGTAATAAAGGATAGTTGCTAATAGGTAGCTTCAAATATTATCTAAAAATTCAAAAAAGTGTTTCATCTTTCTATGTTCATATTTTCTATTCTATGTTTTTCAGTTCATTTAAAGAGCTACTTGAATACATGGAGGGACCTCAAAGGGCTGCCTTTACTTTGTGAAAGAATGTAGTAGTATTGATATATAGAAAGGGAACCCAGCAAAAAATATCACCAATTTAACAAATTTTAATAAAAATAAGAAAGTTATCACAAACCGGTGTTGGATTGGAACTCGTCATTTACTTATACTATTTAATAATAATAAATTAATTATATATTTTTATTATTTATTCTATTCTCCTCTTTGCTTTTCCTATATAATGTTATTATTTTTATCCAATGTTTATTCACAAGTCTAAAACACATACATTCAAGATTACTTGCAATAAAATCTAGGTAACTGCATAAAAATATACAAATAAACATAATAATTGAAAACAGTTTTTTTTTCCTTAGACATTACAGTTAAATTTTGGCTACAATTTTGGATTGGCAAGAAGGGACATTACATAAACGGTACATAATCTCGAAGAAGTTTCCTACTTGGTAACGATCAAGACCCAATAAACAATGCATGTAAAATATAGACTTACTGGAATAAATAAATACACAGGAGATAACACTTAAAGATGCATTATATTAAAAGCTGAAGTGATAATGAATATTATGTTTACGAAAATATGAATAACGCTATAATGCTTATTTAAGTCCAGTTGGATGCAATTCTTTCAAACCATATAGCAAAAAAAAGCTAGAGTGATAATGGATATTATTATATTTTTTATGAAAACATGAATAACTAGAGGCATATATACACTCAGAAAGTGCAAACCTCCGCCGTCATGAGCCTTCCGAGGCGGATTTTTTCCCCGACTGGGGAGGCGTAGAGAGACGGGGGAGGGTTCCCCTAGACGGAAATTCCGAGAGGAAGACGCTCCCGGCACCCAATTTCACAGGCAAAACGAATCTTTGCAGAGTAGGCTAACTTGCAATTTAGTAGTATTTAGCTCATTTGGCGCCTTAATTCTGCACTCAGAGATGCCAAAATTTATCACTTCTTTCTTTTTGCACTTCCAACAACTCCACAAATTTCATCCAAATCCGTTCAGTACTTTTGAGTTATCCTGCTGACAAACCAACAAACCAACAACTAACAAACCAACAAACCAACAACGCCAGTGAACACAATACCTCCTTCGGCGGAGGTAATAACCCTAATATCATACTCTTTGGCTTAACTCTTACTAGTGATAAAAACCATCAAAATGTGATAATTAGTTTGAATGCTCTTTAATTGTGGGATTCATTTAGATTGAAGCATGCATAGTTTTTCCTATCTCTTTTGAATGGCAACGGGAGAGCATTTCATTATTAAAAAGGTTGGGCAAATTTTGCCTTTTTTGTTAAAATTAATGAAAGCCTTGTTGTTTCTATGGCCAAATTGTGTGCACATTCCAAATCTGACAAAAAATGCCTATGATGACGTTTGACGTCGCTAACACTCAAAAATTCAAAATGGCCGCCAAAATGATGCAATTTCGTTGAAAGTTTGATTTTTTAAAACAAACACCACATGTAGGATGTCTGACTAGGGGTTTTATTGTCAAGGATGGCAAATATAATAGTTTAAACATGATTAAACCTCTCCTTTTTAAGGTAAAGAAGAATTTTCTTTTTTGTACTATAATTTGCATTTATTTTTCATTGTTATTGTAGTCAGATTTGATGATTACCTTAGTCAAAGTCAAATAATACAAAGTTACACATGAAGTGGTTTTAATTTTGTTTCCTTGTACCATTACAAGCCTAATCTTTATTCTTATTTGACACCAAAAGGAATAGGGCATTTATTTGGAAAAAGGATATAAGGATTTATCTGTAATGTTATTCTTGATTGATTTCAGGTCACAAGCTATACGATGTAAAGGCTGGCCATATCACTATCTCAGGTCCTGGTAGATCACGAAAAACCATGACAATTGGGTATACAGAGAATGTTAGCCATTCGGGAGCTGACAGTGCTGCATCGTATTGACTTAAATTGAAGTGTCTGGCATTGTTAGCCGATTCTGATGTTGAAGATATCACAAGTTCCATAGATTTTTGAATGACATATCGAGTATTTAGGTATGACTGAAGAGAAGATTCTCAAATGCTTTGCTCATATCATGTTGGGTACAGACCACACAGCCGATAAAGTATATTGAAACACTGAGAAAAATCAGAGTTCAGGAACTACTAAACGTGAATGCTGGTGAAAGGTGTTTACATCTCCAGGATCCAGTGTTCACACTTTAGCACTGATTGTAATCTGGAAGCTGCCATCCTTTAGCCATGCAGCACACTTTATTTCCTTATACAATGAGTACATATACCTCGTGAATGGAGTTGCAAGGAATCAAGCATGATGGATTCAGAGGCTTTACAGCCAATAAATTTGCAGATATTACCAAATAATTATTGTCAAGTAGACAGTTAGTAAAGATTTCTTCGACTCTGTTGTCGATAGCAATGAAAAAATCTAGTATTTGCAGTTTCGACATATGTACAAAATGACTGGTTTCTTTGCTGTGCTCAAATCTATGCAACCCTCGGAAGAGATTTCATTTTCTCTTTGATGGATCCTCTAGGGATAGATGGACGAGTTAATGAAGAAGAAAGAAAAAATCAAAACTGGGCCGGAATACGATTCTTTTTTCAACAAAATTATCAGACCTGAGGCGGAAAAGAGATAATCTTAGACGTGCAGATAATGACAAGTAGTCGTTATGCCACAGTACTTGATTAGTTGATATATACACTAGAGCAACAGTTGGCAGAATATATATGTTTTCCGGCAAACCAGTCGTGAGGAAGGGTCTGTTGATATTGATGAAACCAAACTGCAGCTCGCTCCACTTACAAACTTGGGATGTGAGTCTTAATTTGCAAAATTGGATGTCCGTATTGCAGCAAGTGGAGGATCTAAATCTGTCCACAGTCATTCTCGCAAATTGTTGTGAACACAACCAGGTTATTAACAGATCCATCCTTTTCAAAGTTGAGTGACGATGAAAATAAGAAACGATGGAAATGGGCAAGAACGTCAACAAATGTAAATGCTGTTAGAACTGTTGAATCTAACTATTTGCACACCGTCAAAATCTCCAAAAATTAACGCTAATAAAGAAAAGGAGCTAAAAGGAAGAAAGCGGAAAGGACAATCAAGTTGCTTGACATGTGTAAGGGACACCAAGGTCCAGTTAGAAAAGATTCTCTTGACTGTATTGAAAGGCTGACAGAGAAACAACTGCTGTCAGAGATATGCTATTTAATAGCTAGAGTAGCACCATATATTCATCACATGAGAAAAATCAAACTTAATGGAAATTTAAAACGGAAAAGTTTTGATGTGCTGAACTAAACCAACAATTATGAATGTTATCAAGCAAGATTTAGATCTAATTACAGACGTAAACACACTACTCAAACAATGTTTAAGCGTGAGGGAATAGTGTTATATAGGTATGTGATACTAAACTATTGTCATGGTGCTTCATGTTAATATTTTGAGATCCTATGTCTTGTTGATATTGGCAAAGCATAGATTAATATTGTTATAATGCTTTCTACCACACAATTTTAACGCCATAAATCGTCATTTTTGGGTAAAATATCAATAAAAATTGATATATCTCTTAATAGAATGATGTATCGACTTAATAGTGTTGTATTTTTGAATTCCTTGACCAGGAAAATCTATATAAAGTCATACTATAAGCAACATTTCATTTTTTAAAGTAATTTTTCGGTCAAATTAGTTCATTTGGCGGCCATTTTGAATTTTTGAGTGTCAGCAACGTCAAACATCTACTAAGATATTTTTTTGCATATTGGATTCCATACAAAATGTGGCCTTAGAAACAACTGGGCTTTAAAAACTTATAATGGTTTGCCTAACCCCTTTTTTAGCCTTTTACTCTCCCAAGCAGGGAATTTTATTATTATTATTTTACGATTCAGGTGTGTTTTAGCGAGAAATTCGTGGGCGCGCTTTTTTCTACTAATCCTTCGGTTTGCGAATGCTCATTTTATTGATATTATATTTTATGTATAAATACGGAGGTTTACCTCCTCCCCATCTGTCATTCACATAGTGTTGTGTCGGTACTTACCTAGAACAAAGACTGTAGTCTAGTCCGGTTAGGTCCAGTCCACTCTTTTTGTCGGTCCATAAAAAGGAAAAATATTTCTTTTTGACGTCATAATGTTGTCAACATCTCTTAATGCTATGAAAAGGAAAATCCTTTATATGAGGGAAGTAACATCTTCATGAGCTGATGACAAATATAACATTTTTTACTTATGTTATTATTAAGTATTATTTATTGATTATTATTACAACAAAAAAATCGTCGATGCTAGATGACAATACCTAAAAATTAGCTATAGCGGTTTAAACAAAAGGGTTGTAAATGATTATTTTTACAAAAACATTAATGAGTAATGTATACTAAAAACCTTCATTATGAGAAAAAGAATGATTAACAAATTGTCTAATAGAAATATTATTAACCTTTTTATAGCTATTTAATTAACGCCCAGTAAAATATATATATACATATAATTTTAGCAGTTAGAACGTATTAATTAGATACTCTTTCAATATTTTATGGAAAATTAAAGAACTGACCATAGACAATCTCAAGGACCGATCCTAAGGACCAGCAATCCTAAGAACATTTATAAAAGTTAGAGATAAAGTAATAGTTTTGATTATAATCATAATAATGCTATCACAGAAGATATATAAAAAGTAATTGTGTTTTTAACTTTACAATATAATTTGTTAGATTTGAAACGCTGGATAATTAATAGTCATAGCTTAGCATACGAATATTAATGGATTTTCTAAACTGCCACAGTTCAAAAGCTATATTTGACATTTGTTTTAGCCTTAAATAATCCCCATCTGAATGTGGAATCAACTGATAGGGCTTAATTAATAGTAAGCGTTTTTGGAAAGTTTTTTATCGAAATGAATTTATTAAATGTAATATATATATACCTACATATAAATATATGAAAGTTCCCAATGAACTCCTTCCCTTTAAAGGCAGGGACGGTCCTCAATAAAAGTGGACTGTATCTATATGTTTGGGAGACATCAGTCCCCCTTCTATATTCTAAGGCATTCCAAAGTGAACTATATACAACAAAAATTAATAACCAAAAAGGAAGAACAAAACTCGTGTAAATTATACATTAATACTACAATATAGGACATGAGATCAACAAGAATACAATATACTAAAGGGACGCTGATCTATACAATACACAAAATTATATACATATTTATTATATATATATATAATATATACACACACACACACACACACACATATATATATATATCTATATATAATCTATATATATTATATATATATATATATATATATAATATATATATATAATTCCCGTTCGTTTGATCGTTTCCCTGTAGATAGTTAACAATTCATTATATCTTGACGAAATTTTCAGTGAATAGTTTTGATAGCTTAGGGAGTGTTCTAGAGATATGGAGAAAGCGTTGATCAATCATATGGTAATTTTTTATTGTAATTTAAAGTAATAAATATCAACATTGTACCCTTTATTTGTATTTTATCGAGAATTCCTGTGTCATGTCAAAGTTTTAAATAGACTTCAATAAAAGCTGTTTTCACATTCCTGTCCTTCCATGGCCCTGAAGTTCATTATTTTTATTTTTCTTCGCCTTTCAACTTCTGTCTAATTTATCCAATCTTCTCATCACACTTCTTTTATATTAACATTCGACCAGCCTTGTTATACTCGAGAAAAGCCAAAATGTTACAAGTTTAACAATAATAAATACCATTGGTTGTTCAAAAGAAAAGTTATTAAAAAAGTTGTCACCGAAATAGAATCTTCTTTTGCGGCTTGTCATCTGATAATGAATTTTTCCTTGTCAGAACAATGATAACAATAAAAATAAATTTGTATGCTTATTGTTCTTATTGCTTTTAGTAAAGTCCTTCAAACTTTGTTATTATTTATTGTGTGTGTATGTTTTGGTTCCTTCAAATCTCATATAGGGAGGGGAGGGGGAAGTTGATATGTGCTCTAATTTATGGCATCTGTGCTGCTATTAATACAAATATCATTATTTTATCATTTGCTTTAGAAGAAAACACATTATTCCTCACTATATATATATATATATATATATATATATATATATCTATATATATATATATATATATATATAGTATATATATATATATATATATATAGTAGATAGAAAGATAGATAACATAATAGATATATCAGTACTGGCAGCAGTTAGTAAAATCATAACTAAAACACAACCTATACACTTAAAACACTGAATCATACACTATAAGTCGATAATATACAGATAAATATAAAAGACATGGCAATTATATAATTTGGGAGTTAAATATAGTACCTAGTCCAAAAATTGTGGTTAAGTCCCAATACCCCCTTAACATAAAAAGTGAACTAGGATAAATTATTTTTAAATTTGTGATGACTAGATTTTTTTTGTTTAATCTTTTCGACGGAAAAACAGGATTAAAAATTTCAACCCGGAGTCAAACTAAGACCTTAATTTTGCTACATAGTGTAATCAAAGAGATACAAGAAAGATGTCTCCGTGTATTCTAATCGACGGATGAAAATAAAACACAATTATGTGTGTAATGAATGCTTTTTATGAGAACATGGAATACATAAAAAAGGTTTCCCTTCATTGAACAATACCTAAACTATTTATATTGTGTGCCTACTCAAAAGGAGAAAAGGAAAATAAGAGGGGAGTGATTATGAATGAATACCCATTCAGCAGGGATTTATAGCTTTGATTTTAAATTTATTTCACTGTATTACATACCGAGGTGTAGTAGCGTTAGCATTTAAAAAAGAGTTAATAAATTATAGATGAAAGTAACGGAATGAAAACCATTCATAGGCTTCATAATATTACATTTTTAATATCTATATAATAATTCACCAATCTCTGTCCGTCCGTCTGTATGTCTGCACGCTATCTCCTCCCACATTTATGGTCATATTTGAACTTTGAGAAACCTAGGAATCCTTGGTCAAGGCGGACCTAATAAAACTATTTGCAAAGTGATGGGACCAGAATGAACCAAAAATTACCTTTTCTGATTTTACTACCTACTTTTCACGGTAAAGAGAGGAAAAAAGAAAAAGAAAAAAGCATCTCATGTGACTTAAAACATATTCTTTGTACAAAGTCAAACTTTTTATGAGAATGTTTGTACAAAACAGAAATTATTGTAACTATTTGACATTTCGAAAACCTATTTATCTCCACAAAATCTATGATATAAATTTTAAGAAACTTATGTAATATGTATATATGGGCGCCTACGGGGCCCAAATATGCGAGTATTAAATTATTTTTTATGTCTTTTTTTAATATATTGGTTCATGATTGGATGATCATTAAAGTCAGCAAACACTAATGCAAGGTTAATTAAAGGGTTAAAAAAAAGAACGTTCATCACAAAATCTTTAATAATTTAAGGGTATATTTTAAAGTTACAGGACTACCTTCTGACAATCACCCCCCCGGGCTTTTACTCCTCGTGCCATTCACTCCCCTGTCATTTACCCCCTGTTACTAATATTTGTTATCCCTTAAAGTCAACTTATGAAGTTAACTATGTTTTCTTTTGCATTAGTGTTTGAAAACTATATTCCTAATTTCGGTCATATGTTTTATATGACCGATATTAAGAACATAGTGTCAAACATTAATGCAAAGAAAACAAAACATAGTTAACGTCATAAGTGGACTTTTAGGGATAACAATATTAATTAACGGGGGGGGGGGGGGGAGTAAATGACACGGAGGGTGAATGGCATGGGGGGTGCTAGTCAGGGGGTGATTGTCGGGGAATGCTAGTCCGGGGGGAGATTGTCTGGGGGTGGTAGTCCTAAACTCCTACTTTGGATGAATAAAATGTTTCTGTTGTGCTCTCCAAAATGCATGAGTCTAGTGATGGGTCACGAGTAACACTCGTTTTTTAATACTCGAGTTTTATTTAGTATGTAAAAGAGTCTTGAAATACTCGACTCGTGCATGATTTCGACGAGTTTTTACTCGTTACTCGGGGGGAAACTCATTACTCGAAGCAAAACTCGTTACTAGGACAAAACTCGTTACTTGGAGAAAAGCTTGTTACTCGGAGAAAAACTCGTACCACCCATGTGTAAATCTCTTACTCAATGAAAAACTTTTCCCTTCAAATAATGTGTCTGGACCAATCACGAGCTTCAAAAGGTATTGATTCTTAATACTAATTAGTAATGAGACGGCCTTATTATGGTACTTTGTGTACTGAGTATGTTATAATTTATTGTAATATAGATTTTACCGTTCCTTTACTAATCATCCTAGCTTCATAAAAATAATAAAACAATATATCGTCTCAAAGTTCCTAATCCATTCTTATTGCAGGTACGTCTTCTTGCCTTCGTCAACCCTTAGGTGTAAGGTAAGTGTATTTCTCAAGCTCAAAATGGGGTTAAAATTTTAAACTTGAACGCTTATTTATGTATATTTTTTTATTAACAACCAATTTTTTTGTTGTTGTTTGTATATATATATATATATATATATATATATATATATATACGAATATATATATTATTCTCCTTTATTTATCATGCATATATTTAAAATGTTTTTGGAATGTCTTTTTTCTTTTCAAGCAACTGCAAATGTAACAATCCATTTAGAAGAATCTTCAGTGTCATAAAAATTACTTGGAAACGTTACTAATTCTTTCAAAAAGCCTCGATCTAGTGTTTGAGGGATTTTTTTTTCTTCCACTAGTCTTAATCAGACAATTCTATTCAAAATATACAATATAATGGAACAAGTATTCCAACGAACCAAAGTTTGTGTAAATGAAAATTGTTTAATGTGATGGTGGGAACAAAATGTCAAATGCTAACTCTTTCATACACGGCTTTTAAACATTTGATATTACAAGGAACATCTGTTCCGTCCAAAAAACTTTTCTCTACGGTGGACAAATTCTAACTAATCGCCGTGATTGGCTTACAGATGTTCATACTGAACAATTGGTGAAATTAAACAACAATTTACATTAGTCATTCTAGATTTGCTTTAAAAATCTATAACTCATTTTTCATTTTTAAAGTGGATATTAGTATTAATTATTAGTTGTTGTTTTTTTTCTATGTGAAATCGCATTTAAAAATATACCTTAATTGTACCTTATTACACCTTTGTTATTATTATTATCGCGCTAAGTTAATTTTGTAACATCTCGAAATGTCAAGGATCACAATATATGTTGTTTACACGCACGATAAATCAAAATTTCATCGCTGAGATGATTTATGTTTCGAAGAACTGAATATTGACTTTATATCAAGTAATTTATTTTTTAAAAAATACTTCTAGCTGAAAAGGCTAAAAATCCTAGAAAAATATCAATTAAATTAAAACTGTGCCCAAGGTATAGATTTTAGGATTTTTACTAAATAAGCCCCATTTTTTAATTATGAGCAAGAAATCCCGAACTGCATAGAACTCTATATCGTATGTATGATCATTTCATATTAATCGGGATGTTAAAGGAAGTTCTAAGAAATAAGAGTATTCCTTTGGAGTATCAAATTTTTCACGAGTAAGAAGTCTTCTTTTCATTATATTAATACAAATGAGCTTTTACAAGTAACGACTTTTTGCGAGTTTCAAATTTTACCGAAATTACGCGTAAAAAACTCGGAAATACTCGAGTATTTTTTTACTACTCGCCCAAGCTTGAGAAGTAATTTAATACTCATCACTAAATGAGTCATTCCTTGAGCTTTTTAAGAACTGATCCATATAATAAAATAGGAAAATGATTTTTTTTGAAATTACATTTTGATAACTCCGTTTTCTATCTTGTTGACGTCTGATAATTTCAAATGATGATTTATTTAATAACAAATATGATGAAACACAATAATATTATCTTGTCGAAGTATGACTTTAGGCATTAATATAGTAGGTGATAAATATGAGTGTAGCTCATCAGGGAGCTCATAAATTGATCGAGGCCAGTGAAAAGATACAAAAGTATATTTGAATATGATATTCTTCTCTCTGAATCCTCAATAGCCATGATTGAAGCAATAAAAAAGTGTTTTTTATTATTATCATTCCTTCTTCATCTGTTTTCAACCATTCATGTTTCAAAAGCACAACTCTTGTCCTTTTTCTACATATAAATGACTTTTTAATATTTCTCATAACATATTTTTACATATTATTATTAAATTTAAGTGTATTTTCGATATCAATTTCTAATGGATGTCAATTCAAACAATTTTACGTTTCCCCATGAACCTTAAATAATTAGAGGATTATTCCATCTTGGGGTAGTTTATTTACTATCTGTGTAATTAGACACTCTTCGCCCCAAGCCGTCTATCTAAATGCCCCTTGTTATAATGTAAAACATTAGCGATTGGCGTATCGAGGCCACTCCTCCCCCATATCGGCATGCGCAACGCGTTGACGATGGAGTGTTTTATTTTCCGAACTGTGGATCTGCGTAATGGATGATTTGATCAATACAATATGGTTCCCTGCCTGAAGTCCAGACGGCTTACTGTCATTTCATCCCACGTAAATTCGTCACCGACCTTTTTATAGCCGTTTTTTTTGTCGTGGGTATTTTTGAGTAAATTAATTTTCCACGTTCTTCTTTTTCTCGTGGGTATTTTGTTGCGAAGCTTTTTTGTAGTGAAGCATTTCCATCGTTCTTCTTTTTTTCTCGTGGGTATTTTTGTCACGATGCTTTTTGTAATAAGCATTTTACGCGCTATTTTTTTTTTACTTGTAAAACAAATCTCGCGGGCTTAGTCAGCCTTAGACTTTCGTAGACCCTAATCTAACGGAATGCGCCTACTTTTACCAATTTGAAGCTTATTGAAAACTATTGAAATGGCCAGTTACCACTTTTTAATAAATACAATTGATATTAAATGTCATTATGATACAAAGTGCGAAATGATCAGTAAACATTTAGCCAATAGTTTTATATTCCCTTTTTTAACATATCATTAACGTTAATTTAAAAAACCTACGTTCACTTAATGCCCTTTTCTTTTCAGATACTATTTTAAAAACCCGATGTTATAGATCATTTGTTTCCAACAAAAGTTAAATGAAGAAGAAAAGAATTTTTTTTAAAATCATTCCTCTACTTTTTATTACAGTTTTGAAGTATATGAAGTTGTATGAAATAATCCAATCTATCATCTTTAAAAAAAGTTACATATGAAGGGAATTTATCACTAGAAAGATGAATGATATATCAAAAAATTTCAACAATTGAAATAGTTTCAACAGTTATTGAAAATACATAACTTTAGAATCACGACAATTTGTTAAATCATTTTTTAAGGCTTAAAATTAACTGGTTTATGTTCTTTGTTTCAATATATTAACTATGTGTGTTGAGTAATATAATTAATATGTATAATATATTTCAAATTGTAATATTCATATAACAACTTTAATAACATGAAAAAAGCTTTTTATATAGTAGAGAAGTGTCGATAATATAATATGGCTACATTTCATTATAATCCAGGTTAATTATATAGTTTGTTTTGATCAGTGTTACGTTATAGGCTGACGTACGTGTCACGTGTTTTTATTGTTTATATATTGATGTTTCAGTTTATTACAAGTGACTACTGAATGATAAGGAATGATCTCAACATTTTAGTTAATGAAAATAATAATAATAATCTGTAGAACTTTAGTCACTTATAATCATAGAGTTTGCATAGCGGTCAAAACCCCCAAAACTCTGTCTTAATCTGGCAGATGCAAACAAAAGAAGAGAATGGGCATGGGAGAGGAACCTTAGAAGAGACCCATGCAGAGGACTATAAGGACTCTACAAAGCCAAAATCTTCTTCGAACTGCCTGTAATTATAGATATATCTGGAAACGACCAGGACTCTTTTTTTTCGCCGGGAGCCAGGACTTAAATTTTTCAAACTGACTGGGACTTTAATATATTCTTTCTTCGAAATTGACGACGTTTTTTAGAAAATAATTTTTCCTATCAAAAGGGCAACACTACTTTTTAATTTTATTAAAAAAACGTCGTCACTTTCAAAATGACGAACGTACGAATATATCAAAGTCCCGGCCCGGTGATTTTTAGACACCGGGCCAGGAAATTCAAAAGCAGCCGGGAACCGGGTACACGGTCGTTTCCTGATATATATATATATTATATATATATATATATATATATATATATATATATATATGTATGTATATATATATATAATATCAGGCTTGCAAGCGTTCCACTTTTTTCCGTTCTGTTCATCGTTCCGTTCAGTTCTTTCCGTTCCGCGGAATGCCGTTCAATTTGCGTTCCGTTCAAAAATTGATTTCAAAACTTTCTCATAAGAAGGCTCTTTACTTTACACTGCATCCTCGTATGTATGGGGTATACAATTTTAAACCAGGCCCTTATAGTTTCGGCTTGAATTAGTTACCGCAATTAAAGTTCCAAAACTTTACAAACTTCGATAATATATTTAAGATATAAATAATTGAACGAGAGGCTCGGCCCGATAAATTAACATCTATTTTTACATCGACCCAAAAAAATTACACTATGAAAAGTCAAATGTAAAAATCACACCCACATATGGTCCACCGAATTTCTCGGTCTATACTACTCATAATTATTGTTTTATCTGATAATAATTACGAAAAGTTTATTTTACGAAGAAGAAGCTAGTTTTGAAACTCATAGGTTAAAATTATGATATGATCAAAGATGATCTTTTCATACAAAACATCATAAAACAATTATTATGACAATGAATGAATATAACAGCAAGCGTGCCAATCCTTTTTTAATAACAGTATAGTACTATGATCCTTTTGATCCAAGAAAAGAAAATGGCATATTGTTTATTTACTCAACATGTTTGAAAAAAATGGAATATTTGATCGATTAAAATATGAAAAACTAGTACAATTTTAAGATCTTGTATTTGACCAAAAGTCCATATGAGTCTCACATAAAATTTGTAAAGTTTATATTATTTTTTGTACTAAAAGAGGGTAATACAAAATGAATGTTTCCCAAAGGCAATAGAAGCTCAGCACTTTGCTTCTCGATTGGCGTCTGTCTGATGATTATTTTTTTTGCCCTGTAAGTTGTTGGAATCAACTTTATTTGTGTATTAATATGTACAAGTCAGACCCCCATGAGAATGCTGGACTTCTTAGTTTCTCGTATAATACTATATCTACATATTATAAAACCACTGAAAGTCCGTTCCATAAAAAAAGAAAATGGTCACACTTCAATGATCACTAGTGGGGTACCAATGTCTACATAGTGGGGACACACAAAAAGGGTCCCCTCCGGTCCTGTTCATGATTTTCGTCGTACTACAAGTTGTAGCCTAGCACTAAGATTCTTTTCAAAGTGAAAGATAAACTTGACCACACTGTTATATAGAGGTTTACACAAAAAGTTTGAATGGATTAAAACACTTCAGAAACATTTACATAAATTCATTCGTACGCAAGCTTATAGAGAAGAGGAACATACGGCAAATATCAACTTTAAAGTAAATTATTTACACTAGAAAGACTGCAAAGTATTTCTACCTAGAACGACGGAACAGTGATTTTGACTTCTCTGTTATATTTAAATTTGTCTCAAACTATACTTGATATTGGAAGGAATAATAATAAATATTGAGACTATAAAATTTGGTTTATAAAATAGTCAAATAAAAATATAGCTAGATTTCTTATTATTACTTACAGTAATTGGTTTACATTTAAGTGACAAATTTTACATAATTTTCGATTTTTTTTGTTAGATGTTTATTTATTAGCTAAAATCCATACAGTGTAAAAAATAATAATACACAAGAAATTAGAAGATAAAACACAATCTTTTAGACAGTAACGTTAAATACAAAACATAATTGAACATCATAATTCAAAATTACTGTTTAAAGATAAAACTATAATATAAAATGACTTATTTTTTTTCAAATAAACGTTGATGTCGTCTTATTGTCGATTTGATGAGCTTGAGGTATTGGAGAGAATTTGAAGGATTTTCCACTTTTGCAGTACATTTCCACATACGATTTTCTTACATCTAAAGCATTTGATGCTAGATTTGTTATTGTTGCATTTTTTGCACTTTGCAAGCTTTTCACTTCATTGGGGTCTCTTCTCATTATCATTTTCTACACCACTAACGTCTTCATCGTTTCCACCATACATGGATTTGTTCATGGAATGTAGTTCTTGCATGAGTTGCAAATAAAATATCCTTCGACTTTTTTTTGTTCCATTGATTTTATTGTATATTATTTTAGTTTTGATGGCAGTCATATCTAAAATATTATAGAAAATCTGAAGGGGCCATCGTCTTGATGACACCTTGGTGGTATATAACGAACCATCTGATCTATATTATCAACTCCAGATTTGGTCTGGTTGTAAAAAGAAACACTTTCTGAAAGGTTTTTGTAGTATCAGAAATACCAACCGAATTGTGTACTGAACTTAGGACTATAACGTTTTTTTAAGGCTTGCCTTGATAGACCGTAAAAGTGAAGTCTTCATGCTTCAATACTATTGCAGAATTCAGAAGCTGTTTCATGTTTCTTGATTGCTTTGGGCCCTCCCTCCTCATTATTTTCATAGTTCTCACAATGCTCGTATTCTTTTTTAGTGATTTAGCAAGTTTAGTGAAGTGAATAAATAATCATCACTGTTGATGTTTCGTCTTTCGTTGAGGTATGGCTCTGCAAGTTTCATTACAACGTACTCTGAGAACGACTGATTTTTGGCCGATGGTCCTTTTTTCCTCAGTAGTGGAATCCATTGACTAAGTAGTGGGACTCAGCATCTAGAGTCAAACAAAACTTATTCCGAATTTATCGGGCTTGTTTGCCATATATTGTGTAAATGAGGATCGTGACTTGGTTGGAAATGATTGCTCATCGATCGTGATATGGGCATCGGGTTTGAAGCAGTCAATGTAATTTTCTATAATCGGTTCCCAAATTGAAGAAATCAATGCAATTTTTCACTTGGAACTCGTTGAATTCTTGAAGATTTGATGTCGAACCGGATATATTTCAGGAGCTCTTACATTGATCGCAACTCATGGTCTCTCTGAAATAAGACGGACTCCAAAATTTGGACCAAAGATCATTAATTGGGTGTCCTTTGGCCATTAATCATAAAAATTCAAACTTATTGCACATACAAGTATACCTACTTGCAGCATAGTGTTTTAACAGGTTTATATTTGTTACACAAACAGTATGTTTTCTAAATCTATAAAAAGAAGTCATTTGACTTCTCCGTCATTCTAGGTATAAATTGTCATAACTCTTCACTGAGTTAAAATGTTTATGAGATATTAGATAAAACCCATTATTTTGTGAAATAATTAAAGTCATAAAATTTGAGCTTATCGGACCCCTGACATTAAGATATTAGCTTCTAAAGTCGAAAAAACAGTCAATTGACTTCACCGTCTTTCTAGTGTTAAACGATTTTCAGGTTGAAATTATAAATTGGTTTATGTACAATAAAAGAAATACAACATGGACTTTTACAGTAACTAAATAATTAAATTAAGTGACCGAAAACAAACCTGACAAAAATGTATTGTACATACTAAAATCGAGGTTGGGTGATTTCCTCTTGAATATTATTTGAACGGAACACAAGAAGACAAATATTAGCGTTCCGTTCATCGTTCCGTTCCATTTTTTTTGTTCTGTCATCGTTCCGTTCACAGCCTGATATAGTATATATATATATATATAGATATATATATATATATATATATATATATATATATATATAATCTATATATATATATATATATATATATATATATATATATATATATATATATATTATATATATAGTGTGTGTGTGTGTGTATGTATGACTAAAAGCTGAGTGAACCCTACTCATAAGTTGATTGAAATATATTAATCATCACATTGTTCTGATGTAAAGAGATATAAACGACTTTCTAATGTTTTTGTTATGTAGATACACAATTTGAAGCATATAAAATCATAACCGGGGCTTAAATGAGATTTTAAACTTTTTAAATAAAAATTGAAGATCATTGAAGACCATTTTTTATGCTCCGACCTATAATAATAAGTGAATTACATAGAATACTGGTTTTATTTAAATGGTAGCAACTTAAATTCACAATAAATAATAATTTCATTTATAGGGATATCAAACGGGTTGTTCTTTCAAACAAATTTATATTTTTTATCATGTGATAAACTGTTTTCTTTATGTTTCTTCGTTTTAAAATCATTGTTGTATTCGTTTAATCGACAGATTTTAATAAATTAAATAAGATTATTTACTTCTTTAGTTTTCCATTCACAGGATTTGCAAAAGAAAGAAATAGACGCTGTCAAGAAAAGTAAATAACTTTAAAAACTCCAGATGAACTTCCCCCCACAGATAATCCACTCTGATGAAAAAAATAGAAATACCTTCAGTAAAGCACATGACAGATATAAGAGAGGTATTACTTTTATTGAAAGTAGGTGCTTCATCGATGATGAAATAACATAAATAGAATAACCACCCAATCTTTCCCGCTAATGATCATATTCAAAAAGCAGATACGCTCACTTTCTAGCACCATAGACACGCATCCCTAAGGGGATGAAGTAAGAATTGAACATGAAGCACAGGGGGAAGAAGGAATTGCAAACTGCTGCCGCTTCTATCTCAGGTGTTCATACCAAAGAACAGACATGTTCTCTTTTGATCTTAAGGAAGTTGCTATGATGGAATAAAACAAATATGAGCTTGTTGATGCTAACATGAAATATATTAATAATATATATGTACTAAATGGTGTCCAGTAATTTCATTGCGAGTAATTTGTCGCAGAGCTTTTTATAGCCATTTTTTTGTCGCGGGTAAATACATCGCTTGCTCTTTTATAGTCAGTCAATTTGGTAGTTCTTCTTTTTGTCGCGGGTAAATTGTCGCCCAGCTTTTTGTAGTGAAGTATTTTTGTCGTTCTTCTTTTTTTCGTAGGTATTTTGTCGCCAAGCTTTTTGTAGTGAAGCATTTTCCGCGCTGTTTATTTTTTACTTTGTGGACCTATTCATGGGGACTCTGTCTGGGGCCCATGGGGTTTGAATCTACCGCTGACATTTTTAGGGAGAAAAGACACGCGGCTTAAGGTTGTGCACACCTTAGCCTCGGGTTTTCCACTGCGAGTCCTATGGGATTGAAATCGACCGCCGACTCTTATTAAGGGGGAAAACACCCGGCCTAAGACTTTCGTAGACCCTAATCTAACGGAATGCACCAACTTTAACCGGATGTCCCCATGGGTTTGTAAATCGACCACCGACCCTTCTTAAGAGGAACCACCCGGCCTCAAAAAAAAATATACCCTATTTTAAAGGATTGCGCCGGGCTTAGTCGGGTGCCCCATGGGTTCGGAATCTACTGCAGACCTTCTGGGTCGTAAAAAACAACTCAAGAGTATTTCAGACTCTAATTTCGCGTGTACCCTCTGCTTTATCTGAGGGTGTATCCGAGGCTAAGGTGTGCACAACCCTTAAGCACGTGTCTTTTTCTCCCTAAAAATGTCAGCGTAGATTCAAACCCCATGGGACCCCAGACAGAGTCCCACAAAGTAAAAAATAAACAGCGCGGAAAATGCTTCACTACAAAAAGCTTGGCGACAAAATTACCTACGAAAAAAAGAGAACGACAAAAATACTTCACTACAAAAAGCTTGGCAACAAATTTACCCGCGACAAAAAGAAGAACTACAAAATTGACTGACAATAAAAGAGCAGCGCTGTATTTACCCGCGACAAAAAACGGCTATAAAAAGCTCTGCGACAAATTTACTCGCGATGAAATTACAGTAAACCACTAAAATTATAGGTTATCGCGAAGGAGGCCATGAAGAAAAGACACTTAATATTTTAAAGGATGATCTTCATCAATGTGTGAATCAATGTTCACTCCTCGACAGCCGCGAGTGAGTGATACATATTATTTTCCCTCCTTATCTTCCAAACAATCATGTTTCAAAAACACCACTTTTTCTGATTTCTATTTATGTTAGGCTCTATATTCAATTTCATATTCATAAAAGGGCACTTATAACACTAAAAAGACCGATGAAGTCAATTTGACTGGGCTTTTTTTCTCGATATAAGCTAATAGCTTAAATGTCAGAAATCCGAGTATGCTTCAAATTTTATTAATTTTTATATTAAAGGTTTCACCATTTTGAAAATAATTAATTAAATAAAGTCATAGATTTGACGTTTAAGTTATTCGTTTTTAAAGTTTAAAAATAGTCAAATTGACTACACCGGCTTTCTAGTGTTTAAACAGAGATAGATAGATGTTGTATTAAAACTAATTGAAAAAAGTCATGTTTATGGGTGGGTCTATGATAAAACAATTTCTCTGTTTCTAGAGATATGTGACATGAGAACTCTATTAGAATACAGGATTTTTTGGTGAAAATGAGACTGACCTATATAGTATTTTCATTTACTCTTCTCCATTTTATTTTTTTTTTTTTTTCAATTCGCCCTCTAATTGATGCGATATTTAAGGAATAATTGTCGAGAAGAAGCTAATCAAATGAAAAATGGCCGGAATTTGGCTATTGGCATCATTTACACGCTCTTGGGTTTTTAACCAATCATATTACACTGTTCATAGTTAATGTACGTTTCTAATATTAAAATAGAGTAGGCAGTAGTCTCCCTTTTTACATGTATTGTTTGAATTAGATCCCCCCTTCTTTCTCTTTCTCTCTCTTCAAAGCCCTGTTTTGTTGCATGCATTTGATTGGTGGAGCTCATGTCGATGTGCATGTCGATGTGCAGGGATACAAAAATAAATATTTTGTAATGATTCCACGACAAATTACGGCCTTCCATCTTTGGAAAGGATATTGCGGATTGAAAACCTTTGATTATAATATACAATCGACAGAAAACAAACTACCAACATCCAACTAATATGATCGAAAGTCAGTATTTTTGTTTTTTGTATATAGACGTATAATTTCAATCATAACAAATGGAAGCATCATCGTATGAAGTAATATAGCCAAAAAATACATATAATAGTCTTTCTCTTTTCTTTATTTCGTTATGTATTCAAATAGTGTTCTCACGTCACATATATAGAGCTCAAAGAGTCCATTCAACACTTGTACGGGAAAAAAATAGAATGTGAAAATATTAAAGAAAAGCTGCTTAGGTATAGTGTTTTTTCCGCGTTTATTTTTATCTTTCATTTAAATTAAAATATTTAAAAAACTGATCTTTGCCAATTAGCACTTAATTGAA
>CP045898.1:11327076-11353081 GCA_013387185.1 Caligus rogercresseyi | reverse complement strand
ATACATATATTAGACCTCCCAAAAAAACTTTTTTTAGTTCTTTTACATATACCCAGCACGATTATGGTTCATTTTTTGATGCTGAAAACGAGTATCTATAAAAAATCTCTAGCATTGTTCGAAATCGGACGTCACTGGTGTCAAAGGTTTCGTTATGAAGCAAAACTTTTTTGTTATTACTTATTTTGAAAAATACTAATTTTACAAAGTTTAGTTAAAATCAATTGATGAATTTGTTAGTTTTACAAATTTTTGTCAAATAATATTTAGAGCCAATAAGAACATAAGTGCTGACGCACCAACCATTTTTTTAAAATAAGCTCCTACTAGGGTTCTTTATAGTTTCAGGAAGGAAAAGAAAAAGAGGGTACTCAAGTGATATTTTTAAGTTATCTTTTAAATACAATACAATAACCATTTAATCTTAATTCATCAAAACCTGTTTTTTATATAAACACGTGATTTAAACACCGTATCAGATTCAATTCCACTCTTTGATCTATCAGTCAAGTGCCTTTAACATTTTTATACCAAATGCCACCACCTATATCTCATGAGCGTTTCTACCTTCAGCTTACAAACATCCATCCAACCTTCTTGGAGCTCCCGGTCACACAATGGGCTTCTGATTCAACATTCATTGAGTTAAGCGGCATTGTCACCTCTCTTCAAGTTGTCAATGACGCGGCAGAGAGGGCCGTCAAGTTCGGGTCTGACTTTACTGGCTGACCAAGAGCGAGAAACACGTCAGAACATTCTTCAAGGCTGTTGAACTTTCAGTCGTGCGTTTCCTCACGCAACCCGAAAGTGTTTCAATCGTGTCAACGCTACCAGCTCTGTGATTGAGCTGATGGTATCGTCTGGTATGACGCCCGTTAGATTCATTTACAGAATTCATAGTTTCAATCCATAATTTTTTGATTGTCAAATATGAGCATATATATATAATATTATGTTATATAATATTATATATAATATATATATATATTATATATATATATATATATATTTATATATAATAATAATATATATGTTGAACAAACGTCTATTGGCGAATTCACGAGATTACCATAATGACATTTCCATTGAAAAACTGTATTTTGAGAAAAACAAAAATAAAAGAATTGGTATCAATACTGATGAGAGGATTCAGAGGGAGTAGATTGGGATTCGATGTGGAAATTCTACTATCATTAGTCGTTTTAAAAAACGTATTAAAAAGATAACTTAAAACATTAACATGAGTACCTTCTTTTTCTTTTTCCTTCTTGAAACTATAAAGAACCCTAGTAGAGCTGTTATTTAAAAAATGGTTGATGCGTCAGCACTTATGTTCATTTATTGGGACTAAATATTATTTGACGAAATTTTGCAAAAAATAACAAATTCATCAATTGATTATAGCTAAATTTTGTAAATTAGTTTTTTTCAAAATAAGTAATAACAAAAAAGTTTTGCTTTATAACGAAACCTTTGACACCAGTGACGTCCGATTTCTAACAATGCTAGAGATTTTTATTTAGATACTCGCTTTCAGCATCAAAAATGAACCAGAATCGCTGGGTATATGTAGCAAGAAAAAAGTGGTGGGTTTTTTTGGGGGGTTAATATGTAAACGACCTATGGGTTTTTAGGTATATATATATATATACTATATATACTATCGTCTATAAAAGATTTATTCTTCACTTTAAGCCTGTTTTTAAACTTATGTCATCTTTTACAATAAAAGCTTGAATATAATGTTATCCTTTTAACTTATTCCATTTATATAGACATTAAGTACTTAAATACAGAGACGAAATAAATGCTTTTCAACTTAATCCTCTTTTTTATTTCCTTGGGGATTAAAATATCAGTTACAGAGAGAGAGACAGGGGGGGGGGCACCAAGATATGTACTAAGGACAGCTAAGAAGTATCCAGAAAGGGCAAACTCTAATTTCTACATTGGGCATCTTTGGATCATATATGTATATTAGCCTGTCCCGTTTTCAGGTCAATCGCTCCGATTTTTTGCTCCAAGCACTTTTCTGCTGCGTAGTGATGGAACAAATGAGATTGAGAAAGTTTCAGCCTTCAAAGGCCATTTTGTGACTGCACAAGCCACTCAAAGTTTCAAAAAGGCCGTTTTTGGGGTCAAAAATGGCAATTTTCAAGTGGCTTGTGCTGTCTGAGTTTTAGTGATATCGAGTTAAAAATTTTTCCTAAGGGTTGCTAGAAGTCTCATCTTTCAAGAAATTTTTGGAGCAATCAAGCAAATAAATATGTCTATTGTTTTTTTGCTCGTTCAGTAGGCCTCTTTTGGCCCAAATAGGCATTTTTTGTTTTTTGCTAATATTTGCCCTAAAAATTATCTTAGCAATTTTGTTATTTTATGGCAAAATAATTGCCTTATCATAATGCACGTTTTGTGCAATTTTCATAATGATCAAGATGATATAGACGTTTTGATAGAAAATACTGTGTTTATTCTTATGAAATATTGTACATTTACCGAAATAAAATCGCTATTTATACTTTACAATATTATTTATTTCGTCATGGAATAAGTTCTTTTATTGTATTTTACTAACCTTATATTGGTTTTAAGATGAGTAAAATAACCTAGCATGTAGCACATAAATATATACTTATTTTTATTTACTACAAAAATAATAAAAAGCTGGTTGTGCAACTAAAAAATTAGATCATTATAGATATTATGTGAATAGTTTAATTCAGTCTCACAAAAATATTGAAATATCGAATGCAAAAAGATCAACCTTTCTTGATACGGTAAGATTTCGCCTCCAAGACTTAAAGGAATCATGTACTTCCATGTAAATGCCAAGTTTGGTTAAACATACTCTTCAAACATTTTCGGAAAGTGATGGATTGCTGTGTTAATAAAGCTTAATTTTCCAAACAGCTTGTATATCTTTTTTGGTGAAAACGTATTTTGGTGTGCTGTCAAAAACATCTGGAATTGTATAGAAAATTATTGTGGAAATTATTTTTCTTCCATGTATGTAACTTAATGTAATGAACGACCTTCGACATAAACCGAGCATGGTGTATTGGTGTAGGGAGTTTTATGTAAAGTTGTTTTGAATTTGGATACATATAAAATGCTCATAGGATGCCAATTATCTATGCATTTTATTTTCAATCAGTATTTTTTTCAAAGCTTTTAATATTTTAAAATATTTTTGTTGCTTGTTTCTGTATGTTCTTTTGCATCCATGTACAATAAAAATCTCTGTATTTTGTTATGCTACTTATAAAAACATTTGGAAGTGTATCTTTTGGAAAAATTCTCGATTGATCTTTTGCATTCGACATTTCAATATTTTTGTGAGACTGAATTAAACTATTCACATTATATCTATAATTATCTTATTTTTTAGTTGCACAACCAGCTTTTTATTATTTTTGTAGTAAATAAAAATAAGTTATAATATTTATGTGCTACATGCTAGGTTATTTTACTCATCTTAAAAACCAATATAAGGTTAGTAAAATTACAATAAAAGAACTTATTCCATGACGAAATAAATAATATTGTAAAGTATAAATAGCGATTCTATTTCGGTAAATGTACAATATTTCATAAGAATAAACACAGTATTTTCTATCAAAACGTCTATATCATCTTGATCATTATGAAAATTGCACAAAACGTGCATTATGATGAGGCAATTATTTTGCCATAAAATAACAAAATTGCTAAGATAATTTTTAGGGCAAATATTAGCAAAAAACAAAAAATGCCTATTTTGGGCCAAAAGAGGCCTACTGAACGAGCCAAAAACCATAGACATATTATTTGCTTGATTGCTCCAAAAATTTTCTTGAAAGATGAGACTTCTAGCAACCCTTAGGAAATTTTTTTAACTCGATATCACTAAAACTCAGACAGCACAAGCCACTTGAAAATTGCCATTTTTGACCCCAAAACGGCCTTTTGAAACTTTGAGTGGCTTGTGCAGTCACAAAAATGGCCTTTGAAGGCTGAAACTTTCTCAATCTCATTGTTCCATCACTACGCAGCAGAAAAGTGCTTGGAGCAAAAAATCGGAGCGATTGACCTGAAAACGGGACAGGCTAATGTATATACATTGGTTTATTATTCAAGTAAATTAAAGGAAAACATATTTATGTTCCTCACATGTAAAGTAATACGTGGTTCTGAGGGGCTTCATATACTTCGAAATCCTACAAAAAATCTTGGTTTAAAAATATTTTAAATGATACTCTAAGGAAAGTATTAGACAAATTTTTTATATTATGTATTAACAATCCAGAATATTCGAGTCCTTTTTTGAGTACAATGAGATATAACACTTTATGTCATTGTTTTGTTTTTCTTTTTTGAGTGTTATGTTTTGTGTCAAGACAGTATCTTTCCCGGAGTAATTTATAAAGCATAATGCTCGTTCATTAATATTTATTTTATGCAACTTTTCTCCATTCAATATTATATATATATATATATATATATATACCTATATATCAGGAAACGATCAGGCCACTTTTTCGCCGGGACCTTTCGTCATTCTTTAAGTACAACTTTTTTTTAAAGAATTTTTCCCATTTTTTTTTAAATTTAAAGTGATGACGTTTTTTGAAAATAATTTATCATTTTAAATTAATACTTTCTTAAAAACACATCATCACTTTTTATAAAATAATTTTTAAATTAAAGTCCCAGACTGGTTATTTTTAGACACCGGGCCGGGATGTTCAAAAAATAGCAAAAAAAGTAATACATATTATATATATACAGAGAGAGAGCGAGAAAAAGTTTTTTAATAAGTAAATTATAAATTTTGTGTCTTATGATTTTAAAATTTGACAACTCAATTTTTACAAACTAACTAAAGTCAAATAAAAAGATAAAATCACTTTATTGGTTTTGTACTCAATTATATTTCAAAAAATATATCTGTCATTGTTTATTTCAAGCCCTTGTAAAACCTCATGCTTCCTTTATCAAACAGATGTATTTATCTATATATTTTTTTTTGTTATATATACTAATTCTAAGAAATGAATAAATAATATTAGGTTTAGAAATATCAACTCATAGAAACTATGTATGAACATATAAGAGCAGGAATCCATTTGCGGTGTTTTAATATTTTACGACCTTCGAAATTCTTATTTAATAAACTGCATTATATAATTACATTTATTTTATCTTAATGAATATATTATCTTATAAAAGCATTTTTTCAACTTAAAATATGAAATAATTGAGCAAAGTAAAAAAAAAATTGTTATATTTTAGTTATGTGTGTTTCTTATACTTTAAGGTCCTTATTCAACTACATTTTTTATTTTAAATAATTAACACTCATTTATTCTTTAGGTGGTCATGTTTATAAATCAAACAGAAAAGTTGGAGTAATATTATGCTAAGATAAAGAATAACAAAATGATAAAAACATGAATGTACCAAATACATTTTTATTTTTAACTATTTTTTGTTTATGTGTAATAAAAAGAAAATATATAAACATTACATCATTAGTTTTTCTCTCTAAGGAATGAAACAAACAAATAGGCCATAATAAAAACGTTTTTTTACCTGCAGATCTTATTCTATGAATTAAATTGCTAAATGCCTCTCTTCTTAGACAAAAACATAATTAAGTCTTTGTAAATATAGTTTTATTCGTTAATTAAAGTGGTTCAATATTTGTTCAAGAAATAATCCTCTTATTTTTTTAAGGTGCTTAATTCATTTTTGGAGATGATACTTATAAACTATAAGTCCGAAGCTCAAAAGAATGTATGTGTTGTGTAATTTGAGTTCTTTTATATATATATACCTATATATATTAGGAAACGACCGGAAACCTTTTTTCGCCGGGGCTTAATATATTTTTGTTCCTTCGTCATTCTGAAGTGACAACTTTTTTTTGTAATATAATTTCCCAAAAAATTCTCAGAAGAAGTGACGATATTTTTTTTAGAAAATAATATTTCGTAAATTCCTTTCTAAAAAAAACGTCGTCACTTTATGAATGACAAACGAAAGAAAATGTATGTCCCGAACCGGTGTCTAAAAAATCCGGGACACCTGGCTGTGCCGGGACGTTCAAAAGACAACCGGGACCCGGGCCGGTACCCGGTCATTTCCTGATATATATATATATGGACAAAATTAGCATACTGAATATTTTTGTGCATTTAAGGGATACTTCAATGCTGCTGCTCTGTTATTTTTGAGTGCTATTAGCCAATTCAAAAGACAACTGGGACCCGGGCCGTGTACCCGGTCATTTCCTGATATATATATATATGGACAAAATTAGCATACTGAATATTTTTGTGCATTTAAGGGATACTTCAATGCTGCTGCTCTGTTATTTTTTGAGTGCTATTAGCCAATTGAAATATAAAAACATAAAATCAATCTTGTAGCTTCTATCAAACGATGTCAATGAATCAATACTATTTTTATTAATTCCATAAAATAATTTTACTTTGTACGTTCTGCATACGGACATATTAACAACTATTGGTCAAATTAAGCATATATTTACTCTAAATATATTTATATATAGAATAGTCAAGGATTTTCCCCATTAATTCTTATTGAAATAGAGTTCTTAGTAAAAATATACCTTTATTCTGAAATGTTTGTAGTTAACTCCAATATCCCAAAAATATTATAGATCTTTGCTTATATTATTAAAACATAAAGTTTATTTAGAGAAACAAGTCTTCTTTATTGTTTTTCATTTTTACATTAGTATTTAAATATATATTTGCATGAAAATATAAATTAATAAAATCAAATCATAAACAATAAATTTAAAAAACTATTATTTAATTGAGTATCTATAACTATTTACAAACATCCTTCAGGCAGTTTAAATAGCTTGATAAGAAAATATCATAGATTTAATTTAATATTATAGTTATATAATGTTAGAAGAGAGACTTTTATAAAATGAGACTCATCGATATCAGTCACTTTTTAGTCACAGAGTGTAAAGTGTTCATTTACCTCATTGATTTCTTACCATCATTTACTACATATTATATCTTGAGTGTCTTATTGTCCGCTATCAACTATTACAGTTAATATGAGTCAGTTTTGTAATTATATTTAAATAAAATAATACCTAAAATAATCAAATAAAAAATATTTCAAACAATTGTGTTTTATATGTTTATTTTATTGTTATTTGTTGTTGTATTTTTACCTCCACCGAAGGAGGTATTGTTTATACTGGCGTTGGTTTGTTGGTTTGGTTTGTTGGTTTGTTAGTTTGTTGGTTTGTTTGTCAGCAGGAAAACTCAAAAAGTACCGAACGGATTCGGATGAAAATTTGTGGAGTTGTTAGAAGTGCCAAAAGGAACAAGTGATTAAATTTTGGCATCTCTGAGTGCAGAATTAAGATGCAAAATGAGCTAAATACTAATAAATATTTCAAGTTAGCCTACTCTGCCAATAGATGTCGCTGTGCTGTGAAATCGGGTGCCGGGAGTGTCTTCCTCTCGTAATTTCCGTCGAGGGAAACCCTCCCCCGTCCCTATACGCCGCCCCAGTCGTGAAAAATCCGCCTCGGAAGGCTCATAAGGACCCGTGACGGCGGAGGTTTGCACTCTCTGAGTGTATATATGCCTCTAGTATGTACTCCTTTTTAAATAACATAATAAAGAATTTAAAAATTGACTTATAGATTTTTATTAGTTTAAACATTATTAATTATAATATCAACGAATATCTCAATAATGAAAGATTACTGTGAATAACTAGAAGCACTCAGAGAGTGCAAACCTCGGCCGATCCCCACCAAATGAATCACTTGGTCTTTTTGTCATTTCCAACCCTTTACGCACTGTCCCTTTAACTCTACATACTGCTCCTTTATTGTTTACACTCTAGAGGTACATGGAAAGAAAAAGAAACTGAAGTCATCAAAGAGCACAGCACAGCGACATCTATTGGCAGAGTAGGCTAACTTGAAATATTTATTAGTATTTAGCTCATTTTGCATCTTAAAGAAGCACTCAGAGATGCCAAAATTTAATCACTTGTTCCTTTTGGCATTTCCAACAACTCCACAAAGTTTCATCCGAATCCGTTCCGCACTTTTTGAGTTATCCTGCTGACAAACCAAACCAACCAACAACAAACGCCAGTGAAAGCAATACCTCCTGCGGCGGAGGTAATAATAACTCATTTTTCTAATACTAAAACGCATGAAAACATTAATTTGTTTATATTAAAAAAGGGCCACGTTATTTTTTTAAACCACCAATTTCATTAACACCAAATATTTGAATGATGGGCTTTGACTATTTCATTCTTTCAGCGTTTAAAGAAACAAGACAATCTCTGTATTTGTTATTATGCTTTACGGTTGAACAAGAATGGTGAACACGAAAGATATATTCAAGTTGTACTTCAAATGGTATTGCTTAATGTTGTATACACTTTCTTTTATAGTTTAATGGTATTAAAACATCACTTACCCGTGACGGCGCTGATTAATAAAAGGACAAGAGAGACTCCAAGAAGACGCATTTTTCTTTCTTTCACACTAGATTCCTATGCCTTCCTCGGGTTAATGGATCCTCTGGGAATGATCAAAATCAACGTGTTCTATTCCGTCACAGTGTCTAAGTTCCATGGAAGTCCTCTTTTAATTTTATCCCATTTAAAGTAGGAACCTGTAATATAAAATGAAATGATTTTAGAGGGAATATAAAAAAATTGAAGGATTAAATGGCCTTATTGAATTCAAGTTCTAAAATGATTTATATTCATCCTCACGTGCCAAGGGTCGGGGACTAGATGACTTTTTGCCGTCTTTTCATTTGAAAGAGAAACTTTCACAGTTTTAAAATGGAGTCTATTATCAAGAGAGAACACGTTTAATGATATTTGTAATCTATTCCAATTTGGTGGATGTCCTAATTGAATATATATATATATATAAAGTTTGTTTTCACATAGTTTTGATAATCATATCAGATAGTGGACGTCCCCCATTGTCCATACACGTTTATACCGATTTCGGTATTACTGTATTAGGTATGTCACATGTTGGAGGAGTTGAAATCGCTATACTTTAAGAGATATAAACAAATACGTAACGCTCACCCAAAATTGATCTTTTGATATGAGAATATACGATTACCATATGGTACCTGCTGTTAGTGTTACCTGGATAGGAAGAAAAAAAGAAGGGAGAGAAGTGAGGCAAAATACCTCTCCCTTCTCTTTCTCTCTTTCTATCCAGTAACACTACATAATTATCAATGGTAATTTTATATCTCATATCAAAAGATCAATTTTTTGGGGAGGGTACGTATTTACTTATATTTCTAAAGTATAGCGATTTTTAGAACACCAAACATTCAAAGTAAAGCTTGGTTAACCAGCTTTAATATTTTTGGTATACTCAATCTGTCAATTTAAAAGTAAGAGTTATATGCAAATTAAAAAGCTATCTCGCGTACAAAATGACGCATATAATGGATTATGTATGCGTCAGAGACAAGTAAAATTTTGAAGATACCTTGACGCATATCTGAATAAACACATTATTATTTATTTTTTATAATCGATTTTCTTATAGGTCAATACAGGCTCTGAATCATATGATGTATACTCAGATTGTACTGAATTCTGAATTGATAGAATGCAACCAAGGTCATTTTTGATTTATCGTCTAAAGTTTTACTAAACTAAAAGTACTATTTTACTCTTAAGCGAACAAGTCATCTTCTACAGGCGAGTGAGTTAATTGATACAAAAAGCTATGAAATAAGCTCAACAATAGCACACTCCTCAATTTTTTTCTTTGTTTTTTACTGAAACTTTATTTTATTTAAAAAAACTTAAACTACTTCTGGTAGTAAATTAATTTCCTGTAAATTAATAATAATTACTGAAGTCTGTAATGTCCACTATTTTGACGAAATTTTGCGGAAAACTATATTTTACTAACTTTTTAAAACTTTGACCTCTGTTGCGCGACCTCGTAATGTTGACCGATTTTGTTCAAACTTTGTATGTCCGTCTTCTTTTATCACCAAGAAACAGAACAATCCACAATGTTGCTAACATTTCAAACATTTGAAAAATAAGACCAACCCTAATCTATTATATATATATATATATATATATTTTAGGGTGATTCTATTTCTCGTTTTTCGGATTTGAGAGCTCGTGTTCCCCCTATGATTTTACTTTAGTGCATAAAGATCATCTTGTGAAAGTTTGACCGAAATCGAATAATGAGAAAGTACCCGCTCAACGGGCCCAAAAGTTATGTATTTTTTTTTTTTTCGTTGTATTCGAGGTCGCCTCTAATTCCTTACATTCAATGTTATTTTCAAAACAATTTGCCGCAAAATGTAGGTATGCTCGCAAGGATTTCAAATCATTTTTAGTTTTTTATTTACATTCAAAATCAAACGAGATAATAAGTTTCAATATGGTCATTTTGATGTATTTTCCAAAAAAATGACTATTTCAAAACTTAAATTTTTCGTTGAATTTTGGATGTACATGAAAAATAAAAACTGATTTGGAATCCTTGCGAGCATACCTATATTTTGCGGCAAAATTGTTTGAAAATAACATTGAAATGAAGGACATTAGAGGCGATCCAATGCGGAAAAAAAATTACTACATTAGTTTACTACATAACTTTTGGGCCCGTTGAGCGGGTACTTCCCATTATTCGATTTCGTTCCAATTTTCACAAGATGATCTCTATGCACTAAAGTAAAATCCAAGGAGGAGCCCGACTCTCAAATCCAAAAACGTGAAATAAGAATCACCCTAATATATATATATATATATATATATATATATATATACATAATGTTTACTCAAAGTATATCGAAGATTCATCATGAGCAAAAACTTGGTTATCCATCCATGCGATCCTCTGAATTAAGGGAAAACAGGATGGGTTTTTAAAATGTTTTAAGATAAATCCGTGCCAAAAAAAATTGTATGCCCAATTTGAAAATATATAATCCCTCTACTCAACATCTGGGTTCTTTGATAAATTAATAAAAATTGGTATATTTTGGGGATAATTTCAGAGAGAAAAGAAAGTCCACCCCTAGTAAAGCCTTGGGACTCGTAGTGCAGGTAAGGATTTTTATAAAACATATTTTCCAGCCAACAGTTTTATTCTTTGAAAGCCTTTTCTGTTAAACTAAAAATGACGGAGGCTTTGTAGATAATTATAAATATCAATTTTCTTTGTATGTTAGATTTCTTCCATCTAGGAATATTAACATTCTGAAAGTTCAAAAGCTTGGTTAAGTTGCGATAACTTTCTCGACTTATGCCTAAGATTTCCACACTGTCTTTAATGTACAAGTCGGCTAAAATAATCCCTAGTCAATGTCAAGTTAGGTGACAGCCCTGGCGACAGCTTCTCTTTTTACATTTAACATTTTTCATAACTTCAAGGATAAAAGAATAACAATGTATAAAATACTTCTGAGTATTATTACATATATTAAAAGTTAATAAATATCGCATAAAAGCTTGTAAACCGTAAACACAGTGAATCAATTTCGTTAATTTATTTTATGTATATTTTGATACTGGCAATAATACCCCGGAGCTTTGTATCGTTGGCGGATCTTTTCGCGTATATATTTTTTTGTGCCTTAGTTATCGTTTCATTGACTTTTGTTATATCAGCATGGGCTTATTTGAATAAAATATCTGATTTATTTAATGGTGTATAACAAATAAAGTTTACTTGAATGATTGTGGAAGCAATGTGTCCCTTGACCCAAAAATGGATTGAGACAAAAAGGGAATTTTATCTGACACTTCTTTTCATTTAACATTTTTTAACTAATCACTTTCGATTATTGATATCTAATGGTTTTATTATTCTGTATTTCTGAGTGAAACATGTTTCTTATTGAACAAGTTCGCCCTTTATATATAATCCAACGACACCTCTACTCTACTTTTTAATAGAATGAAACAATTCTTTGTTTTATGTCTTTCTCAAATGCTTTTAAATTCTTATGACTATGTTATTGGGTGACTTTATATATTTTTTAATATTGTGTTTCCTCTCGTCAACCTTTGATCCGTTAAGGAGACGAGGAGAATCCTTGCCTTAGACGTTGCCGGATGTGAAGCGTAGGAAGAAAAGCTGTTGATCAACAGAATGAACCATTAAAAAAAAATAACTGATTAAAATAGGAAAACCCACATTAAAAGAACTATCTATATTTTAGCTTCCGTTTGTATTTTAACGTTATGTTTTCGTACTCTTTAATGTATTTCTTATATGAGCTTTCAACATATATATCATAAATAAAAAATTGCTTGTAACCCGAACCTTGGTGTGTTCAACCACTCTTTTCATTTCAAATGAAGTGTCAGTTTCCATTATTTCCCCTTTATAAGTAATACGCTGTGGATGATAAGTATATTTATCCTAGTTGTTTAGGCACAAGGATCTGTGTACATACATAAATAGGATTTTGTATGGAGAATCTTCTTAGGATAATAATACAATCATTTTTTTTCATGAAATAACAGGAATATGGCTGTTAGATGACTTCAGATATATATTTTCCTAATATGCAGTAGAATCTACTCAGTTATTAATGTAACAAATGGTATTTGCAAAATATACATCATGTTATTAAAATACAATTTAAAAATAGGTGTACAGGTGTACGCGCAAAACGTGAACAAATGACCTAAAGTTCGATATTTACAAATGTAGCCTAAACGAATGGAGCCACAAAAATATTATTTTAAGTTAATTTGGCTCTAGGAAGTTGTCTTCTAAATGTATTTTTAACATTTTTTTAGCCGACAATTCTTTTGGCAGATTCGACCTTGGTTTTTAGTATGACAAAAAAAGTAAGATTGATTATTTCTGAAACCAGTCGAACCATTATGTGAATCTTCTTAAAATTATCAGACTATTTTATTATAAAGTGATTGTGGGCATTTGAAAGTTTCAGTATGAAGGCCACTGAATAAAAAGGTCAGAACCCTTTTCATTTTTATTGCATCGCCCTGTACATAGCTCAATAAAATACCGATAAAATAGAATATAATATTTTTACTAGGGTTATAGAAACTATGACTGATTTTCTTCTTGATAAGGTTGAATGGACGACTCTTTCAAAATAATTGTTTTCCGCAAAGTCGAGGATCAAAAAGATTTAGACCGAATAGCCTAATTTTTAAAACTAATCACCTATTAGATAGTCCAGCATAATGGTATATATAAATTTAATTATGGAACAAAATGTTATTTAAATTAATCCAATAGTTTAATAATATTATATGATATTCATAATAAATATCTTACTATTTCATGTAATATAATAATTTAGAAATATAAAACTCAACTCTAAATGAGCAAGAACAAAACCGAAAATTAAAAAATCATATTATTGTGACTCAATTTTTTAAATACTCAAATATTTTTTATGGTTTTTCCTGAATAAATATGAATCTCGTAATCTATTTTTCTAATAAAATGATCATAACCATAAATATAGTTCTTAAAAATAATATCTGTCTTACTTTCAAAATACAATAGGCGGAAATCCTTTAAAATTAATTTCATAACCGATTTTACAACTCACGTGTTACAATACTGTAAAAACTTAAACTGACTCTCTTTGAAATTGTTTTCTTTATCAACTTCACCTAATTGTGCTTCTGCAAGTCTGAACAATCTATTAAGCAAATTCACTTAATCTACTTGACGATCATACACTCATGAATTGCTATTGCCCCAAATATGGCATGACAGCTTTCTCAAGCTTAAGCAGAAGAATAATACAAAAAGACGATAGACCTTTCGATAGGAATTCCTTTTATTGTATGTGAAATGTCAAACTCTTTATATAAATTAAAATCCTTCAGAAATCTGCAATATTTGTATAAAAAACCCTCCTACTTTTATTGTACTATTTTATAAATACCTTTATAAATTCATGTTATATATATATATATACATATATATATATACACATATATATATATATATATATATATACACATATGTTGGTCATATTTTTTGAAAAACCTAAGGCATCAATCATTACAATTAATATATAAACACTAAAGACACTAACATTTAAACTCCATAAAGGCCTACCGATGATTCATGGATACGTGCCGGGAGCGTTATCAAGTTTTACCCTTCAAAGTCATAGAGCTATTTGTACACTGTAAAAAGAACAATGTAACATTTGAATTTATCAGCTGGTGTGACATTTTATTGTAACACCTTTTATTTCGATATTTTAATATCAACTATAATGTATATATATATATATATGTATGTATATATAAATATGTATATATATATATTTTTATATAACCATCTAAATAAAAAAGGAGAACTAGAAAAATAGGCAAATGAAAGTATTGTTAAAAACGTCTAAAAAATATAATCGTTTTTTAAAGACAACCCTAATATTTTATATTTCAAATTTGCCGATAATTTTGAATGCATTCATTTCTGGCTCACTAAATTAAAGGTATTACATTTCTCAATTAAAGTAATAGCTCCTTGGGAGTAAATACTTTTTCCATTGAAAACTGTTCTCTGCAACTCATACTCATAAAATACTTTGTAAAGTATGCAAACAATTTATGCGTGAGAGTTCAAGGAAACGAGGTAATTGATGCTTGTGTATGATAATAGTCATAACACTATCAATAAAGGTAGTAGATACATTATCCAACGCTACTTAGATATATTAAATTTTTCATTTCATTAACAACAACTTTTTTAGCCTATCATGGAACAGAAGTAGCTGCGGTCATTACCTGCACTTGGCAGGAAGTAAAGAAAAAATCCCCACTTTATGGTTTATGCAGATGTTAATCGTCAAATGATATATGCATAAAATGTAGTTTTTGCAAAATATGTATGAATATACCTCGATAATGAAAAGGGCGTAAGAGAAGGAAACTAGAGAAATAGTAGCTGGTTAACACTGTATGACATGGTTTTTTTTTTCACAGTTCAATTTTACAGAATGTATATAAATACCAAAGCTAATACGTTAAAATGAAACACAAAAAAACGTTACAGTTTAAAATTTTATCATTGGAGATGAACTAAAACATATTTTTAGCACGATAGAACTCTAAACTTAAAACACAAAGTAAATAATATCGGCTCATTTAAAATATCGCACAAGAATATTGAATAAACTATTCGCATCTTTTAAAGCATTTAAACATTCTAAATATTGTTCGGCGATGATTGAGGGATAAAGATAATATTGGATCTCCTTAGACGCATATGCCCATACTTCATTCACAAGAGAGGGAATCTTCAACTCCAACGCACCATACCTAGCCGCAGCCGAGAAAAGCACACTCCTTAGCTCGTACAGATGAAGAGTGTCCCACGTTGTATGTTATGGTTTTTTAACCAAGAACACCCTTAATATTATCCAAAGATTCTCATTTTATTCCTATTATGTTTTTATGAATCATATATATCAAATGATATAAATACATATATAATGTAATATCAATAGTTCAATGTGGTACAACAAATGCGTAAAAAATAATAATTTCCTTTTTTTAACTATTTGGTTCGATAGAATTGTATCTGATTGGATATGAATAAGGATTATAGTTAATAATAATATTATCAATTGTTTCTAAGATGTCCGGGATATAAAACAATATAGATATTTCCAAATTTCAAACAACATACTTACAACATCCGAATAAACATAATAAGATGAATAGTATGATTTTGGTTTTCTTCCTATGTTTATTATACTGTTATACAAGATACTGCCGTTGAGAAAGTGGAATAATTATTAGGATTTTTTTTCCTATATGGTTCTATAGAATTGCATCCGACTGGATATAAGTAAGCATACTACCATTAAAATTAGTCTATCGAGCCTAGCATCTTATCAATGAGGTAGACCAAAACTGACCATCCCCTCTCGGGATTAGAATCTGCACCCCCAACATTGATAATTGAACACGCCTTAACGCACCTAGGATTTAATTTAATAATCAGAGTCATACAGCATTTTGCTTCCGAATTCAAAAGCCTATTTGATATCTCTAGAAATGGTTTGTGTTTAATTTGTGAAAAGCATATAACTTCTAATGAGTTTCAAAGCAGCGGGAATGAGAGGATGCCTCTTTGAAAGAGGGGTCATGTATGTAAAAAATAACCCTTTAAATTGTAGGGATTCATATAAATTACCTCATGTTTTTATGATGCTCCAAGAGAAACAAAGGCATTAGGTGTGTTAATTAAGGCAAGTTGATGGGGGTTTGAATTGCGGTAAGTTGTATGAATACTGCCTCTTGATGAAGCAGCTTCTCTTTTGTAGTTTGTGTATGTTTTGCCATAACAAAAATGTAATTTGCCTTCCTCACATTGTGACTACAAAGCTAAGCATTATTTATAAGGTATTTGGATGCAGATTTCCAACTTTTCCTCTTGAAAATGCTTAAGTTTTTAGTCAATTCATAAATTTCCCTTTTTACTATCGCTTAGGAAATCCGCAATGATGATATATTTAATATAATAAGCTACTTACCGGTTTGAGGATCAGGATACCTTAATAAGTTTTATTATAAAAGCATAAATTGTCTTTAATTGACGTGTTTAAAAAAATAGTTACATGACACTTTCAAATAAGTGCACTGAGTTATAATTTTGCTGTTTCTTTTTTATATGTATATCGCTTAAGAAATACACAATGTTGACGTGTATTTTAAAAATAATAAGCAACAACATATTAAACACCGTACCGGCTTGAAGATCTGTATAAGTCAATTCAGTTTTGTTATCGTTGGATAAATTTCCAATAAGTAACGTGTTTTATTAAATGGAAAGAAAAGAAAATCAACAAAATGTAATTTATGTTTAGAGCGTGACACTTGCAATAAAAGTAAACTCAGTTAAGAAATGAAAGGCAAATAACAAGTCATGGAAATTCTTATTTGAGTGAAGAAATGTTAATAGTTATTGCGTAATTTATTATAACTTTCATAGCCCTAGTACCACTAAAGCAAGGAAAATATAAAATGATAAAAATCCTTTTACAAAAAATGTAAAACCACCTATTGTTTAAATGATCCATTCTGCAGGCTTTTCGCATGAATATTTATATAGCTCTATAAATCTTGATATTGGATTCCAATAATGGAAAATCTTAAGGCGATCCCGAAAAATCTTTTGAGGACGTGAATTGACTCTCTTAGTTTTTGTAAAATCACAAAGAAAGTGCATTCAAGACTAAATATTTTAATTGTAAGATAACTAACGTGCGAAAAGTAACAAAAATTTTAGTATTATGTCTGCGTGCCGACAACATAAGGTTAAAATATTTTTCAAGTAAGAATACGACTAGCTCTCTATATTTGTGAAAGTTAACGTGCTGAAGGGAATGCTGAAATTTTCTATTAGAGGGGAAGTTGCATGTAAAATAAAGATCAGGAGGTATGCTCATATTTTTTGTTTGTTGTATAATGCTTTACTATATAATACAAGCAAGAACGAAAACAGAAGCACCACGGAAAATAACAATAATCTTGACTAATGGAAAAATATTTGAGCTTTCTGAATAACATTAGATAAATAGATATATTTTTAAATGGAACACATTTTTCATACACCTATATGTTATAAAAAACATTCCTATAACATTCGTGTAGGTATACAATATCTATATATATATATATATATATATATATATATATTATACATATATATATGAATATCCTCAGCTACTGCTTCAGACGCATAATGAACTTAAAATTGAAGAAAAAACTTTCCGTGTCATAATTATCAAATAAAGTAAAAAGTGCTGCAGTCATGTTAACTACATTAACTATTAATTAATGCATCATGCAATGTAGTAAACACCAGGGAATCCTTTGGTTTCTCATGACCTTAAGGCACCAAAGCAATATATTAAACAATAATTATAATTATATTCCAAGGATTGAAGCAAATTCATTATTTAAATAACATTTATGTAAATATTTCGTCTAAATGAGTTAGTGAAGTTTACTATCAAACCTGATGCAAACTTTATTAGAATAAATATACAAATTCAGGGTTTGCTTGAAACCCCCAACAAGAATATTATGGAGCCCTTTCGCTACGGATACCGTCAGTTTGTGGAAGACTCTTGGAGTATTGCCGCGAAAGAAAGAAAATATTTCCCATCAAAGTCGAAGAGTCTTTTAAAATAATAATAAAACTTTTAAAATTAAATTGATGTTTTTTTATATTTCTTTTAGTGCTATACATTCTATGTTAAGTCATTTCGTGTATTGTTGTGCATTCTATGTAAAGTTATTTATTTGATTTTATGTTTGTTAATCTTTTTTTGAAGTTTCAATTTTAGACTACAATGTCTACCTATTTATGTATTTTAATACAAATCACTTCATTGAAATAAAGATTCGTAAAAAAAAGAATATTATCAATCTCCAACGAAAAAACACAAATATTTTATATATTTGAGATTATTATAGGATTCCAAAGTAATACAAATACCCCTTTAGCGCGGCCATGTTCATTGCCTGTAAATACTCCTTTATTTTGTTTCTAGTTGAACTGATTATAATTAAATATTTTTCAATTAGATTTTTTATTGAATGTAAATCCAAGAATAATATTCTACTTAAACGATTTTGCATTTCTATTGGGAAAGTGGACTTTTTAAGTTAAACTATTTTAATTTAAAATGAACTTTTAATATATTAATCAATAATTAAAGGTTAATCAAACTCACAAAATGAGAAAATAAAATAATATTTTGATTCTATCAGGCAAATATAATGAAAGTGTATGATGGAATTTAATTTAATTTGGCTTGTATTTCAAATAAAAAATATTTATTTTCAAACGGCATATTTATATATGTGAGGTTAGAATTTAACGAAAAACATTTTAGTAGGGTGCAATTTTTTAGTCATAATGGCACAATTTTTTTGGTTGACAATCCCTGACTGGTTTTTTAAAATAATAAGCTCTTTGCGTTCTAAACCAGAAATATCACAATTTATACTTAATTCAATAACGGAGGGAGATCATATAATTCTGCAAATGGTTATATATGTCGTTTAATGCTTAATATTCTTTCAAGAGGATATTACAAGGAGTTCTATATATGTATGATTTTCAGTGGTCGTAAAATTTCCTATGCCTTGAAAGTAGACTTGATCAAAAATAAAATTCATTTGCAATACATAAAGATTGGTAATTAAAAAGTATTAGAAAAAAACATTTCTCAGTTTAAAAGCTTCCAATATTTCGTAGAAAGTTTCGGACAAGTAATATTTCTCTGACTTCGAGCTCAAGAGGTTTTGGCATTAATATTGAGTTTTAAGGTACAATCCTTGTGCTTTTTATCTCTTTTTATCTTCTTCTTTTTTTAACAGTTGCATACATTTTTCTTATGCACGTGTTCATGTGTTAAAACTTCAACATTCATAATATAACCAATAAATTTATTTGCAAGTGCATCCATGCATCAATTTCAGGTAAAGGAAGCCTCCTAACTTTTTTTGGGTGAAGGGAAGTACTTACATAAAGTAACTTTATATGAATGTTTATGCAACTAAGGAATGTGGTTTCAATATTTTTATCAATATTCAAAGAAAGAAATGAGGGTTGTCAAAGTTGCTAGATTTGGTATGAAGGTTGATGTAGGTCTCTCTCTCTCTCTATATATATATATATAATATTATATATATACCTACATTTTGTACCAAATTGTTTGAAAAGTATTTATAATGAGAAAATAAAGAATGGCGAAAAAATACTACATAAGTTTACAACATAACTTTTGGATTCGTCACGGAGACACTTCTCACTATTCGATTTCGTTCAACTTTCACAAGATGATCGATATGCACTAAGGTAAAATCCTAGGGGGAGCCCAACTCTCAAATCCGAAAATAAGAATATATATTATATATAATATATATATATATATATAGGTATATATAAGACAATTCAATGAGTTATTAATTAAGTGATTTGAGTATGAGCTTTCTCTCTTTAAGGCCCATTTTCCTAATTAAACTGAAGTAGCTTATGTTCAAATTATAATGAGTTACACATGAACATTTTATTATGCATGAAACACACTTATGAAGCAAATAGGCGATTACATTTGAATCACATAAAAGTTATGCGAAGAAGGACCTTTGTTTTTTTAATCTCCTTTTTGAATATAGAACACATTATTCTACTGAGTAAGATCATGTAACTTCATTTAAAGAATAAATAAGTGATACAAAAGCAAGAAAAAATTGTGTAAGTGAGTTTGTTGGGCAATTTTAAGGGAATGAAGCAGCAATGATGTTAAATAAGGAAATACATGTTTTTATTCTATTTTTCTAACATATGAAAAGATATGTCACTTTATTATTCATTCTGAATAGATTCAGAATATATTTGAGTCATCAATCACTGAAACGAAAATAATTGTGTAATAATGCCCAGTTAAGTCAACAGGTTTATACACATTTACAAATGTATAGTTTGAACGTGCTGTGAAATTGAGTTGTAATATAATGGCTTGGTCAAATTAGGACTTCTTTTAAATTAGGACTTCTTTTTTCTACATATTCATTGAAAGCAGTTTTCATTTTGAAATTATATATAGTTATATTCCATAATTTGCAAATTCTTTCAATATTTATCTAAAACATTTCCTGGGATTTAACTTTTTCTATTAATTCAGTTTTGTGTGTTTTAAATCAGTCTTAGTCTTTTAAGAAAACAGGTTAAAATCTTTTATTTGATTTTGGATATTTTAAATTTCACATCAAATAACAAAATATACTTTTTAAACCTTGGATACATATTTATCTTATTTTTTCGAATTCATCAATTTTATAAGTTAAAATATGATAATCAAAGAAAACCAAGATTTACAAAAATGTTTCTTATAAAGACTTTTGTTTTATTGTAACTGTATTATAAACAGATTTATCAATTTGTATTATACCTTGAAAAACTTACAATTTTTTTTCAAAATAAAATAATGAACATCCCCGATCTTTATCTAGAGCTTAAAAATATATTTTTTATTCAATTATCATTACAATATATTCATATATCAAAATATTTTAAAAGTTTTCGTTTCCTTTCAGGAGAATACAATTTTCTCGCAACTTGTAATAACTTGAATATATATATATATTATGTCCCGGTTTTTTTTTTGACACCGGGCCGGGACTTAGATATTTTCTTTCGTTTGTCATTCATTAAGTAACGTTTCTAAAAAAATGTCGTCACTTTAGAATGTCGAAAGAACGAAATATATATTAGGTCCTGGCCGGCTTGAAAAACTTAAGTCCCGGCCCGGGTCCCGGCGAAAAAAGATATCCCGGTCGTTTGCTGACATATATATATATATATATATATACATATATATATATATATATATATATATATATATCTTATAGTATATAGATTAGTAGTACTGAAGTCAAGTTTGAATCGTGTTTTCTAAATAGATTTAAAAAGCACCTTTGTAAAATCCATTTCTATTAATTATTTAAATTTCTTAATATCAACATTCCCAGTACTTTTTTTAGGAACGAAAACAATTTCTCAGTTACATTGTCTGCATGTCAAAACTTAAGAGAGTGGCCAGTCACGTGAACTCTAAATTAAGGATTAACTCAAGGCTAACACGAAAAGAGGATATTTCTAAGTTAAAAATAAGGAAAAATTAATATTTTTGTATTTATCTTTGTAATAACTTATATATCTTGGGGGTATTATATATAATATATCCATATATTGACTTCGCTAATAACTACTTCTAATTATTTAAACTAAGTAAATACCTATATATTATGTTAGAGTAATATATTAAAGTATTACCAAACTTTACAAGTTATTTGCTAATGGACACATATATTTAGAAGAGCTCTGTTTAAAGGGACAACATATATGTCCACGAAAAAGTTTGTCTTTGAAAATGTCAAGATAAAGTATATATATTTGAAGGAAATTTATGTTGATATTTTAAAAATATATGGCAAAAGAGTGGAGAAAAAAGTATCCTTTGCTCAAACATTAAGACGAGAAAAAATGTTATTTTTTCAAGCCAGATATTAGTATTTGTGATTACGTCATGCAACTTGTCATTGATCAACAATTATGATCCTGTTTTTTTAATTTTATATTAACTATAGTTAAATTTAGCTTTCCTAAATGGTTTAACTTATATAAATGAAAATGTTCCAGTATTTTATGTGTTTTCATGAGTCCTTTATGTGTTTTCATTTAATAAGATTTTATACTTAAAATGACTACATGCATGAACAAAGTCTATCAAATTCGTCACACACCGAAGTTTACTACCAGAATTCGTCACATTACAGAAGTTTACTATCAGAATTCGTCACATTACCGAAGTTTACTATCAGAATTCGTCACATTACCGAAGTTTACAATCAGAAGTCGTCAGATTACCAAAGTTTGCATATTAATTATATTGAAATCAGGAAACGACCGGGGCATCTTTTTTCACCGCGACTCGGGCCGGTCCAGGACAAAAAAATCAACCGGCCGGGCAAAACCGACCGGATATAATATAACTTTCTTTCTTTCGACATTCTGAAGTGACGACGTTTGTTTTAGAAATAATCTCCAAAAAAATGTGACAATGTTTTTTTTTAGAAAATAAAAGTGACGACGTTTTGTTAAACCAAAAAAGTGGCGACGTTTTTTTAGAAAATAATATTTTGAAAATAACGTCTTTACTTTTTTAGTATCTAAAAAAAACCCGGGACACCAGGCCGGGCCGGGACGCTAAAAAACAGCCTGGACCCTGGCCGGGCCGAGTACCCGGTCGTTTTCTGATTGAAATCAAAACTTTTTTAAAGAGTAATATCTATTTTGTATTAAGATACATTAGCAAATAAATATAGTCCGTTATTTTTCCATTATGGAAAGCAACGAAGGTTTCCCGTTTATGTTCTAAAAAAAGTTACAAAGGACATAAAGGTTTAATTTATAGGACATTTATAATAATAAACTATTTCCAAATACATTGATGCCAAGACATCCTAACAGGTAAATTTCAGTGCTATCAAGACAAATTAAGAATATAAATCAAACCAATGATACTAGTTCCAGGAGTCACGAGTTTCATTTGTTTCCGTTAACAGAAAAAGATACAAGAACTATATTACGTCTTAGCTTTCTAATCACCATAGGATATATTTTTCTACCACTCAATTTTATAAATAATTCTTATAGCCTTTATTCAAAATTTAGTATATATTGGCTTTTATCAGTCAATGATATATGTATGTTAATATTATTTGTTTGTACTTTCGACCTATTTTAAAGGTACTATTTAAAGCAATTATTTATTCATAAGAAATACAAGCCTCAAATAATTAAAAAGTCATTAGAGTGCTTCTTAATTACTGTGGCTTTAATATTTTTTTACAGTAATATAGAGAAATTGATGTACACAAATAAAAGTAATTTAATTATTAAGCTCTAAATTTATATATCCGCTAATCATATTCTAAAAGTATAAAAAAGTTAAATAATTATTATAGTTTTTAATAAAAATCTAAATAAGAATAGAGGGAACTATTTAAAATATTCAATATTTGTAATATCTTAGTGTATTCTTTGATTTGTTGTTGCTAAATTGACATTTTCATGATGCTTTTGGGATGCTAAAAATATTTACTATAATTAATAATGTAATTAATTAAGAACTTGAAAGTAATCAATATATTTATTTTTTCTCCACGGTAAGATCTTTATTCAGCTTGAATGTATATATATATAAACAATAAACATGAAACTGACTTAAAATAGGAAATTGTGTTAAAAATACATAAATAATAAATATTTTAGTTTAAAATTATTTTTTCTACTAAAAGATCTAAATATCTATAACAAATATTACAATAAAAAGATCAATTCAAGAGAACCATTAAAAACACATAATCATGATAAATATAGTTATTTAAACTGAAAAAATAGAATATAAAAAAAACAGTCCTAGCTTTGACGGTGAGTTTATTGTGAGTTTTAAAATCCTATTCAAGCTTGGAGATATCGGGCAGAGTTCGAAGGGAAATAGTGTATATTCTAAATTCATATGTCCAGGAATCATCACGGGCATCGGGATCTTAATTTCCAGGGCACAATATCTCGCTGCAGCGCATATCATAATTGTCTTAAGTTATTATATTATCTAATATCTTTGTGTTATATCAATTGAAAAATACTACATAAATTATAAATTTGAGCTTCAAATTCAAACAAATTAAAAATTCACATATGGTTTAAAAAAATACCCATACTCTTCAATATTTTCATAGACACATTATTGCCTTTGCTTATAACTTCTTTTCACATCAAATATAGTTCATTAGTATTCTGTCTATAAACTTTCTTCATTTCATACCGTTTGTATGGGGTTTTTATAATACTCTTTTAGTTACATATGAAAAAATATAAGTATTTGTTTACAAATTTACTATACAAGTTTTAAAAGGAATTGTGTAAATAAAAAAAGCTTTTACTAATTATAGTTATATGAATCGAAATAATTATTCTTTTAAATATCATTATTAAATATAAAACGAATGATATTAAATTAAACTCTTATTTTTTTCAATAGGTAATTTTTTTCGTATTCAGGATTATTATTTAATTTTTGCTTTGTAAATTAAAAACTTATACAAAAATAAAACGATTTTCTAAGATCAAGATGTTATGTTACAGGAGCAAATAAATATAAGGATGAGTCCTAAGGAATGAGCAAGGTTCATTATTTCGAAATGTAAGCAGATAGCTCAAAAATTCCAACGGGAGCGCTCTTATCACCTTTTTGTTGTGGGAGCGACAAAGGGGCGCCCACTCAGGTAATTTAAATAGTCAACACTCGCACCATTTCTATCTGTTTCCCCATTCGCCACTAAATGGATACACCCAACTTTCGCTCCTACTTCTTGATCCGGATTAAGCTCGCCAAGATATTCAACGAGATCCATGGGGTCTCATTTCTACCTTCCTTGACTCCTGCCCTGGCCTCTTCACCATCCAGAGATGAAAAAGCTTTGAATAATAGCATTTTTGCTCTGGATAAAAATACGTCATCACGAAGACACCCAGGAGACGAGAGACACCCTAGACAATCAACGCTGTGAAGCGCCTGATCGAGGATATACCCACTTGAGAGGTTAGCGCCGAGATTTATCTACCACAAAAACTGTTTCCAGCTTTTGACGGAGAATCTTGTACTAAGAAACGTCCTGAGTGCTCGTCCCTCATCAGTTCTATGAGACCAACAAATGCAGCGAGTGAAGTGCTGACTTTCTGACATGGAGAGACGTTGAACAGATGAAACAGAGTCCCCTACTCATCCGACCTGAACCTCTGCGACTGGTGCCTGTTCCGGAAGTTTGAGATACCTGCTCTGGAATGACGAGTTTGGAGGCCACAAATAACACACTGGCCGTGAAGCTGGCGATGAAGAGGGTCGGCGAAGACGAGCTGTTCGACCATCTACGAAAGCTCCGGGACCATTGCCACGACGTCATATCAGTCGGAGGGATTATGTTTACTAATTAAGAAGTATTTTTAGGATTGCTTTATGACTCAACCTAATAGTTTGTGAGTTGTTTTTACAGCAAGTACGATTTTGAACTATAATAAAATTGGTCAATATGAAAATTCTTCTTTAGACAACTGGATAGTCCTCTTAGATACTGTATTTAGTAAAGTATAAAAATGTATCCCAGGACCAAATAATGCACAACAATTATTACAAGATGACTATGATATTCAGAGTTTTACATCTGAAAAAGAATACCTAGGAAGGAAGGAGCACATGAAACTCATTGACGTTAGTGGCAGCGAAGGAGAAACTGCCAAGACGTCAACATAAAAACATGTACCTGTACATTAGCCACATTTTTTATCTGACATAAGATCGTTCTTTTGCCTACGTGGTTTGAGGATGTGAATAAACAAATTAAC
>CP045898.1:11297983-11326976 GCA_013387185.1 Caligus rogercresseyi | reverse complement strand
GACTGAAGAATCGACTTTGGGTATTCCACTGAGATATTTGGACGAATATTCCGGTGAGATACAAAAAAGGTCGTCCATCGCTGCCGGGAGGCTCCAATCCGCCTTCGAATTTCAGGGAGGAATCCTGAAGGGACAATTTACGTCACTCTGACGTAGGAATCCCTGAAGAACAAACAAAGACTAACAAAAGGACTCTTTTCACAAGGAGGTGAATATTCTTCAGAAAATCTTAGTCACCTAGGAGCTTGACCGGTCGTTTTTTGGGAGGACAACAACATCGCCTTTAAACGTCATCCTTAAGGTGAGAGAAGATCTTTAAATATGTCAAGTCGCCCGCCTGATAGACCTCCTGATGGTGCAACTTCACGCTCTCTCTACTCGAGTGCTCTCAAGAAGGGAAGGAAGGAGGGGACACTAAGTGAGAGGAGGAATTTGGATTGGGATAATAAATATAAATGGGATGTATTTGTTATTATTATTGATGACGACCAGGATGAATCCTTTCGTATGGAGGGGTTAAAACATGTAGATATTTATGACATTGCTGTGCTCTATGGATTTAAAGAACACGAAATTGCAGGGGCAAACCCTAAATTTGGTTTAAATCAGGCTGCTATTTATTTGAAGTACCCTATTGACATTCGTGATAGAATTGAGGATCTAAAGAGGGTTCATCCCTATAAGATAAAAAATGTTGAGGGAAAATTAATTGATGCAAGACTTAAGCTGAAGGGCATTGATAAAATTAGTTCGGATAACAAGAGAAGAGTCACAATCACTATGGTAAATACGTTTAAACGGATCAATGAAGTTGCGGCTCTTGATTGGTTTAAACAATTTGGCGAAATTGTGGAACATTATCCAAAGAAAAACCCTGTCAACAAAGAAGCCGAACAAAAATACAAACAATATAAGGATTTATGGAGGGACGGGGATTACATAGTGGAATTAATGGCAAATCCTTCATTGATTCCACAAATAGCTCCTATTCAAGGTTGCTTAGTAAGACTCAAGTTCAAGGGCGCCAGATTACAATGTCAAAACTGTTTTGGTCTTGGCCATACAAAACATGTTTGTGATCAAACAAGAAGAAGCATCCGAGAGTATGTAGTTATGCTTAAGGATAGTAGGGAAAAAAATATATTAATTAATAGCCAATCAACAATTGAAGCACAAAGTGTAGAGGAAGAAGTTATCGTGGCTGTTGGCACGAATGTGCCTCATGAAGTTGTCAACGTCGAGGAATCTTCTCAATTCCCTATTTCAGGACAAAGTGAAGCAGTAGAGGAAAATCATACTTCAGGAGAAATCTCAATTATAAAACATAAAAACGTTACAGTTGGTGCAACAAATGAAGAACTAACTGAATTTGAGGTCTGTTCTACAAAAGACAAAACAAATAACGCAGCAACTGAGAATGGAGTAGTCATAATACTTCAGTTCATCCCATTTCCATTTCCGAAAGTGCCGGTTCAAGCGACGTCCCTTCACCCATCGAGGGTGAGGGTAGTAGTGTTTCTTTGATTTGTCTTACCGAAAGTGAAAGACAATTAGATTCTAACAGAACTGATGAGGATTCTAGGAATATTATATCTAAGCCAAGAAAGTCAATGCTGAACCCTGATTTGATCCTACCAACTAGAACAAGGTCGGGATCACTTTCCAAAAGAACTTCAACCTTATCAGGCCTGTCCCCTCAAAAAGACGCTCCTAATAAACTTCAAAAAAACTAGTTTTTTCCGGTTAATATTAGAACAGTGTCTGTTGAATGTCCTTTATTCAAACAAAGATCGACAACTTTTTTAAACCAGCTGCATCAAGGGATCACAATATAAATATGGGAATAAGCAAAATACTCTCTTTGAATACTAGAGGGGGTAGAAATCGACTGTCAAGACATTCACTTATGAAAAGCCTCATGTACCAAAAACCAGATATTGTTTGTTTACAAGATATTAAATCACCGACATCTTCTACTTGTTCTCTTGATTGTTCTTTATGTATTCCCAGAAATTACTACCATTTCTTTACGGGAAATGGGTTAAATCGAGGGGTGGTCTCTTTTATTTCAAAGTCAATACTTACTTGCCCTAAGTTAGTGAGTGAACTTTCGAGCAAAGGGGATTGGCATAAAATTTTTATATCGACGAAAAATGGCGGTTTTTATATCATCAATGCCTATGGCCCAAATGTCAAATGTACATCCTTTTACCAAGCTATAATCAATCAATGTAAATATGATTTATATCCGTTGTTGGTTGTAGGGGATCTCAATGTTGATCTGTACCAGTTAACAGTGAAACATCCTAACTTTCAAATATTGTCCAAGCTTCTTCATTCTCTGGAACTACACGATGTAATTAAATTTTTCAGTCCAAACGAAAATGTGTCTTGGAGATGTGGAAGTAAGTCTTCACGGATTGACTTAGCATTATCTTCTTCTTCAATACGATCTAAGATCGTGAATGCTCGCTATCGTTCTCAACATAGCTCAGATCATAAGTTGATTGAGATCGACTTCCTTCAAGTCCGACAAAAAAGGCGTTTTAGGGTGCCTAAATGTATTTTAAACGATAATGATTTTATAGATAAGCTCAAAAAACGTTTTATTAAACTTTTTAAAGAATCTTTTAAACCCAAAAAGCTGGCTTATCTTTTATCACATATTGTTAAGTCTACCTCGTTACAATGCTTTCGCAAAAAAAGGCAGAAAGAAGTATCCTTCCAAAAAACATCGAGGAAATGCTTGATAATAGCTCCATCTTTTTACGTTCCATTTCGTCGGATTTTACTCATTTATTTCGTGTCTCAGAAATTGCCGAAGATAATTTTAATCAAAAAAATATTAAAGAAAACTCCCCATCAAGGAGGTTGAAAAACCTCTTCCAAAAGGACCACGCAACGACTATTATTAGAAAATAATTCACGAGGGGAAAACAGTCTCCAATCCCAAAGATATATTGAAACTCTTTCATGGAAGATTTCAAAAGCTTCTTGGTGGAGAAAGAGTCAATTTTCCCCGGTCAAGAATGGGTAAAAACTTGATTTTTACCAAAAGTGCAATTGAAGAATATATAAAAAAGAAGCTCAAAGAGGGAAAAGCAACAGGGCCAGATGGCATTTGTGGCAAAATCTTTATTGAATGCATCGATGAGATCGTTCCCTTTTTGGTTGAATTTGGAAAATCGATGGAGATTCACGGAAAACTCCCGAAACCCCTTACTAAAGGACGGATTTCCTTAATCCCTAAAAAAGGTTCTGCGACTGATTTGAACAACTGGCGCCCTATTACTGTTCTCAACGAGAGCTATAGGATTCTTTCTGGTGTTCTAGCCTCTAGAATAGAGCCAATTTTAAATAAAAAATAGGGAAAGAGCAAAAGGGATTCCTGAAGGGAAGAAAAATTTCGGATGTCTCAAGGAACATAGGAACCGCTATCGAACTTTTATCTAAAAGAAACACGTTTGGGGCCATCATCGCCGTCGATTTTAGTAAAGCTTTTGACACAATAGAGCATCGGCATATTTTTAGAGCAATTAAAAAAAATCTTCCTAAAATATATTTTAACCCCATAAGAGCCCTCCTGTACAATGGTACTTCCACAATATCTATGGGAGAATTAGAAAGCGACCCTATAATCCTACGGAAAAGTTGTCGGCAAGGCTGCCCTTTAGCCCCACTCTTATTTATTTCCGGGCTTGTTGAGCTAAGCGAATCAATTATTAAAAAGTACGGAGGATTCGGTGTGAACTTTGGGTCTTCTAAGCACATTATTGATTTATATGCTGACGATGTGACCCTAATGATTGAAGCGAACTCTGAAGAACAATTACTCAAGAGAATTGAAGTGATTTTGAACCACTTCAAAAAATTTGAAAAGCGGTCTGGGCTGAAGGTAAACAAACAAAAAACTTCTATTCTTCCCTTAGGCAAGTGGAACCCTCTAAATGACTCGATCTTCTCGGGTTGCTCTGTTAAAAAAGTGTCCAAATTTTAGGAATTACTTGGGAAGGAACGGGTGCTTCAGAATCGAATTGGCTGAATGTGAAAAATCTCATCAGTCGATCGATCCCACTCTGGAGAAATAATAACCTCCAAAAGAGGATCGACCTTTATAATTACATCATTGTCCCCGCCATTATTTTCAAAGCGACTTCTATACCTTGGTTAGCGGAGCGAGCCATAATGGAAGAAGAACTTTGGTTGAACAAGTTATTCCATCAGAGCTATTTGAAGGCTCTGAAAAGACCAAAATCACACCTAGGAGGAGGTCTGAGTTTGTTGTCTAAAATTTTACCCAAGATTTTTCAAAAGGTTTTAACTGATATCTCAACGCATCCGCATGATGAATGGCGTTCAGTTTTTACAACAAGCCCTGCTTTTATTTGGTTGATGTTAGGAACAGATTTTACGAATGACAAGCTAGAAAATTTATCCGCCTTTTTGGCAACTATTCAACGATTAATTTGGAAGGGTACCCCTCGTTTTAATTCAAATTCCACGATTGATATTATTCGGCAAAACTGTAAGAAGAAATTTTTCTTTCGAAACCTTCTTGCACCAAAAGAGCTGGAGTGGATTGCTCTATCTCGAGGTATTTATTCAATCCACGATCTTCATCGAGAGCCAGAATTTAATTCCGGAAAGTTTATCTTTCCGCTTAGGCGAGCGGCAATCTCACATCAAGTTCCAGACCCTTGGCATTTGAAGATGTCATTTTTGTCGAATTCTAAAGAGGAAGCTGACCAAATATGCAAAAAATATATTAAAGAATTGGACCTTCCGCTATCATGGGGACCTCGAATATTGAGCTCGATTTCGGGAATTTATGAAGACAGGAGGTTTACAGCTCAGTTCCAAATATCGTCAGGTTGTGTCTTCTTTAATACTCCATGCAAAGATTGTGGAGTACTGTACAACAAAATATCGCATGCATTTGCAAATTGCCCGGCTCTTAACATATTGAGAGAGTTTGTTTCTCTAAATGTCAAGGGAGTTTGTGAAAAAAGTGTACCTCCTATTCTTCTATTTGGGCTTAATTCAAGCCATAAAAGTCCTCCAAAACGCGTGCCTTGGACATGTCGCTTCTATCTTGCCGAAGTTATATTTCTCAACAGCTAGCTAGCGCCGACTTTATATCCAAGTATGACATCAAAGCTATTTTGATCTCCACTGCAGCTAGGTACTCAGCCTTATCTATTAAGATCCCTGATGTAAATTGTTCCTCTTGGGTGTATGCAGGCAATTTAGTCAGATTTTATCCGTCGTGCTCCAAGCAATATCTTAATGTCTTAAAAAACTTAATTAAGGTTAACAGAAAGTTCAGAAGATTAAATAAATAAGAGTATAATTTACCCCTTCTGCGGAAGTGATTTATCCTGGGAATTAACGAATCTTATTGTACCATATTTATTTTACTATGTTTTGCTACTTTTATTTTAATTGAACTAACATTTTATAATTATTGATATTGTCTGATGTATTGTGTTGTGTTTTAATATTGATGAATTACTTTTATATTTAGAGAACTAATTTTAAACTACAATGTTTATTTATACATTATATTATGTGTAATTTCTCTGAATAAATAAAGTTATTAAAAAAAAAAAAAAAATATCGTACTGTTTAGTACATAAATCCAAATGCAATGGTTGTTTATTATGTTAGATTGGCTACATTTTAAATAAAATATACTTTTGTATTGTACCGATTGATAATTAATGAAGAAAAGGATAAAAATTGGCGTCATATATTATTTAAATAGACTTATTGTGTATTGTCTGTAATGATTAAATATAACAACTTTTTCTATAAAATAACTATCAAAACACGCTAAAAATACTTAAAAATTACAAATTTTATATATAAAAGGTAAATGATTTTTAGATTATATTAAATGTTTTTATGTGTATATGGGATAAAAGCCCTTGGTTTATTTTTTCTATTTATTTATTTCGTACAGCAAGAGCGTGCAAATATGCACATAAACACAATTGTTTTCAATTATTAATTTCGTATTTGTTCTTATTACGTTTTTTGTGGATAAGATTCCTTTGCTGATGGCTTAAAGTTATCAAAAAATAATTATAAGACGAGTTGCCTAACAAAAATAATTGCTTCGACTTAAACTCTTATTCCCTAAAATCTTTTTTGTAGATAACTTGGGCCCGATTGAGGATGAGTATCGTCCGTACTCTGTATTAACAGTTGGAGATTCGACTTACGTGGATGATAAGAGATACTTGTGTCAAAGCCTTTACAGAAGAATAAAAGGTAAGATTGAATTAAAGTAACAATTTATATTTAGTAGATCAATGGCAATTATAAACAATATGATTTTTTAAAAGATGTGCTTATTTATTTAACAACGTCTTAGTAAAGAATTATGGATAAATTACATACAAATTTAATAGAGATGATAATGGTTTGGTAATTTTGTAAAACAAAGCTTAACTTTTAGCAAATCGTTCACCTATTCTTCAAAAATAATAATAAAAGATTAAACTTTGAGATAACTATATCGTCCTAAAGTAAATTGCCCACTAGATAAATTATTCATCTTCCTTAAATTACGAACTCTAACTTCGTATATACTTTATTGTATATTGTAAAAAACTTTCCAAAAATGAATATATTATTTTCCAAGAAATACAGAGAATTTATATTCCTATGAAATGATATTTGAATTATGTAACTTGTAAGAGTATATATAAAACTTCGTATGTTTTTTTAAAATCATTTATTTAAGTTCTTTAAGAATATAATAGTGTATCATTAAATCGACTAAAACACAGATATGTAATAAATATAGATATATAACCAATGGGGACATAAGTAGGCGTCTTTATACACAAATATGCATAAACACACATATCAACTGGAATTTATAATATGGCATTAAAATTAATCATAATAAATACAGGACATGATAACACGATGATAAGATAGAGAAACTGGTAAAAAGGTGTAATAAAATAATTATTAAGATCCCCAGTCTTGAGGTAAAAGTTTTTCTTCTTATTGTTTGTCTTGATCCACTTGAAGGAGTTTGTTTTGGAATTTTTCCCTGCGGATGGAGCGCAGCATGTCCAGATTTCTTCGGACGAGGTCCTGGAGACCCATAGGAATTCCACTTCCGCACGTTCTTGAAGCATAGAGGGTCCTTTGCACAGTGGATATTAAATGCTCGATCTTGTAGCCCCTCGTAAGTTGGAGATGTTGATACCAGCAGTCAGCAGAAGTGAATGATACTTCAAGTTCATCTAACTTATCTCATCCACAGCTTTAATGACTGGGACCACTTTAAGGCAGTGATAGAAGAAGTGGAAAGATGCCTCCTAGACTTCCCCACACCAATGGCTTCTTTGTGAAAATGCTTCTTCGTTAATAATTAATGGTGAATATAGATAATAAGATAATAACCTAAATACGAATTATTATAAAAGTTTAACAATATAAATTAACTCATAATTTCTTTAAAACTTTGTATGTTATAAATTTGGTCAGTGAGGCCATCATCAAAGGAAGTCTTCGTTTATTTTATTTTATTGGATGTATATTTATTAAAAATCTCCTTTATTATTAAGAAGATATCTCTCCCTTTCTATCTTAATATATATATATACATACTGGCAGAGCGCAAGATGAGTTTAGACATACTAATATATATATATATACTAAAACAAGTATTGTAATAAGTTCTTATGTTATTTATTAATTAATTAATTTTGGATTTGGAATATAAATCAAATCATTGAAGAGAGATATTTCTATATAATTGCTACTAATTAGTTGTTTAATTAGCCAATGTTTCGAACTCGGATGAATAATTATCACATAAAAGTAATTTATACTCCCATTAAAAAACAATAAAAACATTTTTTAATCATGTAGACTATGATGTTGTTATGATGTGATGGGTCTTCATCATAGGGTTATTTTTAGACTAAAAGGTGTATTTATGATTTCATTATCACGACCCCTCTTGCTCTTTTATATTACTTACTGTATATATATATATTATGTAATATGATTTTTAAATAAATGACCCAATAAAAAATAATAATTAATCAAAATTAGTTTTTTAGCTACATGTCCTCGGACAAAGTTTAAAATTCATATTGGATATAAATAAAATTATTACTTTGTACCATTGACCTTAGGAGATGAAGGTTCCTGTAGTTTTCCTTATTTTTAATTCCCCATAATAATAGCTATCGCTTATTTTTAGATGATTATAAAGAGTAGTGATTTTTTAGTTATTTTCTATTTAAAGAAATTGTTTCTTTTTTGAATAATAATTTTTTTGAGAGATAACATTCATTTTTTGCAATCAAAAATTATATAGCTATTTTAAATTGGATAAGATGAGTATCAAAGTATGCAAAAAAGATGTCAGATAACACTGTCATCTACTTTTTTCTAATCTATGACTATCTTTACAGAGAATAATTATCATATTTATATTAATACATTTATTTGGAGATAATAATGAATGAATGAGATATTCATCTATGTATATTAAATTAATTGTGTTACCTATTGATATACATACTTAATATCCTTATCAAGCTTCCTAGAGGCTTACTGTTGAGTGACGTAATCAAATATTTGTGATTATTTTTGTGTTTTTTAAGTATAAAACTATATTGATATCAATAATGTATAAATAATACCATTTCCATAAATGAAGAGTATTTTGCTTAATTATTAAATTATCAAACTCTGTAACTCATACATTTAGCAAAAATAATAATGATTGAATCACGGTTTTTAATCATATTTAAGGATGAAGAAAATGACAAACTTTCGGCATGTTCAACTCTCAATGCTGAGGGCACAATTTCGCACCTTCCTAGATGGAAATATTGATCAACCGCATAGAAAATATATAATAATATGTATACTCGATTATTTGAACGATAATACGCTTACTCAGAGATGGAACTCAATTGAATAATACATCCCAAAAAAAGTAATGAAATAAACTATAATGGTTATTTCTTAATTTTAAACCATTTATCTTACTTTTTTTAAATAATTGTGTTTTATGGTTTTTACTTTCAAGCTATACAATTTAAAATACACTTTTTTTTTCGCCAGGACACGGGCCGGGACTAAAAAAAAATCAAACCGGGCCAGAACGAAAAAATTTCAAGCCGGGCCGGGACTTAATATTACATATATTCGTTCCTTCGAAATTCTGAAGTGACGATTTTTTAGAAAATAATTTCCAAAAAAATAAGGGATAATTATTTAAAAAAAGACTTTCAAACTAAAACTGACAACGTTTTTTTAGAAAATAATTTGCAAAAAAAAATTATCAGATAAAGTTATGACCTTTTTTTTTTTGGATAATAATATTTCGAAAATTTCTTTCCAAAATAAAAGTCGTTACTTTATGAATGACAAACGAAAGAAAATATTTAATTCCCGCCCCGGTGTCTTAAAAACCGGGACACCGGCCAGGACGCTCAAAAACAGCCGTACCGGGTACCCGGTCGTTTCCTGATATATATACATATATGTTATATACCTATATGGTATATATATATATATATTATATATATATATATAAATATTATATATATATTCTACGAATAAAATATCATAACAAAAAGTCACTTGTTGAAATATGACCAACAGAAAAAACCTTTTGTTTATTAAATTTACGAATTTATAAAGTGTGTGAAAGCAAAACTCAAAATATTTTATCAATTATGGAAAAAATTTGATTTCACTAGAACAATTAGAGAAGGACAAAGTGCATAGTCAATTTTGTATTGAGCATTAATTTTAAAGAATATAACAATTGTCAGCAACCTCGAGACGGGGTCGGAAGACCAGGCAAACATTACGGACGTGATTCTTGGGACGATGATGGCCCACTACTGCTACTCTACTCAATCCATCTAAAGTCATAACCCTCAAGTGAGGAGTTTGCTTACAAAACTGCAGAGGATTTAATTGTCCAAAGGGGTGGCATTGAGTGAGAATGGGGACCAGAAGATGACCGGCCAAATACCTGCTACATTCTCTGAATCCCAATCTTCAAACCAGATGTTCTTGCTGATGCAAAAAAAAACAATTCATACCTCTGAAGGGCGTAGCTACACTCGCAGAGAATACCATCAACACTCTGGTAATTTTTGTCCACCTTGAGGTCCATGATCAGTTTTCCCATTGATCAAATTCAGTATCAGCAATGACTCATTTGTTGTGTCTTTCATTTCAGAATTTGTTGTGTCTTCTGCTTCCAGGCTATATATCCAAGATACTCCTGTACTCAAGTTATTTCTTAGTGTTGTACGCAAGTGTCAAGCTGACCTCCATTACCTTAAAAATCTCTGGTACACTTACCTTCGCGTAAGTTAGATCCAATACTCCTTGTCTTTTTTTTTCAAGCTAGTCAAGTTACAGAACTTATCTTTGATTATAAAATATCAATTTGTTGAAATATAACTTGTAAAATAAATGAAAGTGACTTTGTAGTTCTCTTTATCTTCCTCCAGGGCTTTCCATACTTTTTTACTGAATCAAAACTCAAAGAGTTGTACAAGGAATGTACAAAAATAATGTGTAACTTCCTTTGAATTTAACTATTATAAAAAGATAGTACTTGCCTTTTTCTTCATATTCATGCACCGTTGAGCTTTAACAAGAGAAAAAATCATTTTCCATTCAAATCTATATTTAATCCTTTCCACAAGAGAATAATGAAGAACTCTTCGCTTTTTTTAACTCTCTTTTCTTCTCATCCGTCAGATATTTGAATGCATATATATATATATATATATATATATATATATATATATATATATATATATATATATATATATATATATATATATATATATATATATATATATATATATATATATATATATATATATATATATATATATATATATATATATGTGTAGAAAGTTAATACAATGGTCTACTCAAAGACATGTCATACATGCTTGATTGACAATTCCTTCTCTTATCAAAAGGGAAAAAAGTCCCCTATTCGGGCTAGAAAATATTTAGAGACGTGATTTATATAATCACTAGCGTATGTTACCCGGCGCTGTCTGGGATTTCCCAACTTGACAATAGTCTGGAATGAACAAAAATCACACGAATAATTTCAGTGAAATCATTGCATGTGGCTTTTCATATTAAAACCAGTTCCTTAAAAAGTTGTCATTGAGTCTTTATTGCCATTTTCCCGTTTTGTATTCCTTAAGGCTGGGTATTTTAAACATCGTAAATAGTAAATCACACAAATAATTTCAGTGATGTCATTGCATGTTACTTTTCATATTAAAATCAGTTCCTTCAACAGTTGTCATTGTGACTTCATAGCCATTTTTTTCCGTTTTATATCCCTTACGGCAAGGTATATAACATCGCACAAGAAAAATCAGACGAATAATTTAAGTGAAAAGTTGCATGTGACTTTTCATATTTAACCAGTTCCTTAAAAGTTGTCATAGCTCTTCATTGCCATTTTTTCCGTTTAGTATTTCTTAGGGTTGAGTATTTAAACATCGTAAAAAATAATTACACTAATTTTTTAAGTGATGTCATTGCATTAGATTTTTCATTTTCAAATCAGTTTCTTAAAAAGTTATCATCGGGTCTTCATTGCCATTTTTTCCGTTTTGAATTCCATAAGGCTGGATATTAAATATCATAAAAAGAAGTTATTTTTAAACCATTTCATAGAGTGCTAATGTTATTTTCTAATGAAAAGTAGTTCCTTAAAAAGTCGTCATTTCATCGTCATTGCCATTTTTCCGTTTTGTATTCCTTAAGGCTGGGTATTGACATCACTCTCCATCATTGGGCATTATTAAAATTTGATTAGTACAATGTTGCGTTATAAAAATGTTGTTATTTTCCACAAAAGTTAGATTTGGGACAGGGACAGAAAAAAAAAATTTTTTAAGTAATCATGTAGAAAACGAATTTTCCAAATAACACTCAATAAAATCAAAACACGTCTTATTACCTCAGTCTTATCCACAGAAAATTTGTAAAAATATAACTTGGCAATTTTTTAAAAACGACAAAAACATTTTGGCAAATAAAATAAGCATGGCGATGACGAATTTTCCGGGAGTTGAAAACCCCACTAAAACACTCCCTGAGCTCTCAAAAATATTCACAGAAAATTCGTCAAGATCTAATGAACCGTTCGGGAGATACAGGGAACGAACGAACGAACGAACAAACGAACGAGCGAACGAACGGAATTCTTTTTTATTAGTATACTAGTGTATATTACACGGCGCTGCCGGGATTTTGCAACTTGACAATAGTCTGGATGGAAAAAAATCACGCCAATAATTTCAGTGATTCATCGCGTGTGATTTTCATATTAAAATAAATTCTTTAAAAAATCGTCACAGGGTCTTCATTGCCATTTTTTCCGTGTGTATTCCTATTATTAGTATAGATTACATCCTACTATATTTTTAAATATGTTTTGTTTAAACCATGGTCCAAGAAACTAAACTCTAATAACTGTTTTTTCACTGTCCCATTTATAATATAAATATACCATATACATAAAATCTCGAACCAATGTTTTAAAAGATAAGCATTGTTATCGGTCTACGCTATAAATGGAAGGTCAAATTGAAGACGTCAATAACATACTTAAAATGGCTGCCATGCAAGGTAATCATTGAAATATTATTCACATTGCATTATAATAGAAGAAGGGAAATTCTACATTTAAAAAAACCCTAGTGACTTGAAGCTATGGTGATCCTGAAAATGTTTATTTCATTACGTTACTGATTTCTTTTGCATTGTATCCACTCCATAGCGATTTGTTTCTTGACTTGTTCTGCTCAAGGGATAAGTAATATTCCTTCCTTCTCTTCTTTGTTTCGTCAGCTGCGTACTCAGACATTGATCTTCCTCCTTTTATTCAGTCTATGGTGCATTCAGTTTTGGTCTGTTCGACAGAGCCGCCCATGGAAATATAAAATAAACACTACCATCTTAAAAGAAAATATATGAAATATAAATGTGAAAAAGAGGCCCGAGAAAGCTCCGAAGTCTATTTTATTTTTAAACGCTATATATTAAAGTGTACCAAAATGTACCATAAAAAACATGGGTTATTTTTCACGCATGCATATAATTAATAATGACGCTTATAGCAATATTTTTCAAGTTATACATTTGAAAGTCTGAGGAAAATACTGAAATATTGAATTTTACAACTGTATGTTTTTTAGCAATATTGTGTAAATATTCAAACGTGTTGTATGAAATTACACCCTATATTAGGTTCTAATCGTTTATGAAATCAATATTAACATCAGAAAAGTCAAAAGAATCCATTCCAATATTAATAATGCAAAATTCAATTTATTTTCTTTTGCAGATATTTGCAAACTATTTCAATTTCTTATTTGTTATTATTGAACGTTAAGAGATATATGAAAAGTAATTTAACTCTATAAAAATATTTGTGGAATGTAAATATTTAATTTTATTGATGATGTGTCATGGACATTTAATTTAAGCAAATGGCAATAAGAAGGCATAAATGCATCTTATTTTTCATAAATTAATGTATAGCATCCATTTACGAGTACTTCCACAGATATATAAATATTAGCTAATGTTTATTTGAATTGATATATTATGAACGGTTTTTTTTAAACTCCAGTTCTCTACAAATGCCAAAGTAATTGTGATAAGTACATAAATAAATATTATGATATAAAATTAATACAATGGCAGAACAAAAAAAAGGCAAAAAGAACATTATTTAAAAAAAATCAAAACAAAAGCATGGTTACAAAATCAAACATTTAAAATACAAATATACATTACATTTAAAACTGTAGTTACACAATTATTTAAAATGCTTTAAAGCCTTGCTAGCAGCTTTGAGGTAGTGTGTAGAGATCGATGGGAATATTAAATTTGATCGGAAGCCAAGCTCCAGTTGTCACCAGAAGCATCAGGAATGCGGGTCGAAAAAGCAGCGTATCTTGCAACGGCTGCTAAAATTATTCCACGTAATTCTGTTGGCTACACAAATTCCCGTGAGGTCAGCTTTTTTGCACCAAGCCTTTCGAATTCAATATAGCGAATTCGAATGTTTTTGGCCTTGCTGATGTAGACTTTTGTCTCCCTTGGAAATTATTAATGTTTTATAAAAGGCCTTGCTCAATCATTTAATAGGTTTAAAACAGCTGGTGTCATATAATTTACTTTATCAATAAACTTATCCTTATTGCAGGTTTTAGTAAACCTTAATTAAGTTTTAAATCATAGACATAAAATACCTTTGATATATTTATTGTTAACTTCATATTTTACTGGGTTAAGTCAATATACAGGGTCTTGCATGTAAATCCGCACAAAGTTCAACTTTGTCCAGATCCATAACGAGTGCAAGTAGAGCATAGATATTGCACATGTGGGAGGTTTCCTTAATGTACTGTCGAATTGTGCCCGAAAACAAAACAATACACTGATACAGAGATGGAGCAGACCTGGAGGGACACGGTCATCGAGTTGCTGTGCGCAGGGCACCGTCCTACAGCCATCATCATATTGCTCGAGTACCCCAGAAGGACGGCTTACGACATCACCAAGAAGTGGGAGGAGTCAGGGATGTCCAAGAGGAAGGAGAACAAGCCCAGGAGTGACCGGATCTCCACGCCCACATTTGTGGCTGGTCTCAAGAGATTCATCAAGGAGAATCCGGGGACGCCCATGTCCATCCTTGCCAGGAAGCGTGGGGTCCACCTGTCGTCGTCTCCTGGATGGACTCTGTGGCCTCTGGGACCCTGAACACATTCCAGCAGTTCTCGGCGGCTACCCACAAGGCCAAACTTGTGCAGCCCTGCTGAAGAAGAATGTGCCCAACTTCTGGGGCTTCAACACCTGGCCCCCTAACAGCCCCTCCCTGTACCCATGTGACTATTACTTGTAGGAGAAGTTGGAGAGGGAGGTGTGCGCCACACACCACAGTAATGTGGCGTCCCTGGAGGCATCCATCAAGTCGGAGATGAACAAGGTTTATCCTGCGGAGGTCTCCACGGCATGCGGGAGGTTCAGGCGTCGTTTGGAGGATATTCTCGAGGCTGAGGGGGGCCATATTGAATAGTAATCTTGTATTATGTCTAATAAACAACTTTCTTATTCAACATAGGTATCACTTTTGTTCCCATTTTGGATCTGGAGAATATTGAACTATGTGTGGATTTACCTACAAGACCCTGTATATATTCGTTCCTGGATCAAAGAAATAAATAAACAACATATAATCATTTCATTATTTGTTTTCAAACATTAACCTTGTGACATTTTTAGTTGTTTTATGGGTATATTCAAAGATATTTAGAATGCCTCCTTTAACATTTTTAGCTGTTTTATGGGTATATTCAGAGATATTTAGAATGCCTCCTTAACCTTGATTTGTTCATTGGTACTTTCTAAAAGCTACGTCCAAAAAAAAAAATCTAACATATACAAAATCGTGAATGCGTTTGATATAGTAACGTTTTATATATAGTCTCGCTTATGTCGACATTATAATATATGTATTTCTCCTCAATCTTATTTGAAGGCAAATTGTAACTTTTTTAAATTATATTTTTTGCAGAAGGACTGGGCTCTTCAAGTCAAGAAGGTCACTACAGAGGACGCTGGCCGCTATGAATGTCAGGCAACCACACACCCACCTCAATCCATTGTCCTCCAGCTAAGAGTCGTAGGTAAGTCAAATGCCACTTCTTATCATAATAATCCTTTTTTTTTTGCCTTTATGGTTTGATAGAATTGCATCCAATAGGATATAAATAAGCATTATAGCATTATAATTAGTCTATCGAACCTAGGATCTTATCAATGAGGTAGATCAAAAATGACCATCCCCTCTCGGGATTCGAACCTGCGCCCCCAACAATAATAATCCTTGCTTGCCTACAGGGCTGAAATGCCTTTTGGCTTTTTATAGTTATATGGACCAGTTGAATCCATGGGTAAGAGTTGCCTATGGTATTATAATTAGTCAACCTTGGTCCTTTGTTAGAATGTGAAGTCAAATACTCCTAAAAAGAACCAGCACCCTCAAAATTAAAGCTTGTAAACGCCATCAATGAGCTAATTTTTAATTGTGTTTTGTTCTTCCTGGTTTAAATTAAAAAATATTTTGTATTTATCAAATCGTAGGAACACGTTTTTTTGAAACCATGAAAAACATTAACTTTATTGCAGAGAATGTGAATAAATGCCTTATATATTTTTAATTAACTTTTGGTAAGTAAACTTGGCTTTCACAGTTAAAAGCACAAATAGTTGTGAATCCTTCTGTTTGATTGTTAAATATAAATGAATACTTTAATAAGAAAATTACGCATACAAAATTGCACTCATTAGTTGAATTTATAAATTTTTATACATCACTTGTGTGAAAAAATAGCTATATCGATATTTGTGTATAGATCAAGGTTTACTCTACAATTTAGAGCTTAATTAATTTGGATTTTCAAATAAAATAAGGTTCATTAATTTTCTAAAAAGCTATATCTCATTTTTTAAACAATGCAATTAATTTGAACAGTTGAATTACTAAATAGATAAGCAGACATTACATATTTTTTTATTATTATTTACAGAGGCATTTGCTATGATACTTGGAAGCAAGGAAAAGATCCTGAAGAGTGGATCCAATCTCAAAATCCACTGTATTCTCAAACGGGCGACGGAGAACCTCTGTATATTTTTCTGGTAAGGATAACATTACAATCAATCAAATACATGCGGCAACTATTATGAAGATATATCACTTTTTTAAACGATGCTTTAATTTCTCTGAGCGTAAAATATCTTACTTTGTTTTAAACTTTAAATTGTTCAGTTTTAAAGTATGTAAGAACCAGTACTATCAAGAAAACTTTGAGTTTTTGACCCAAAAACAATAGTATTTTGTTAATATATATGTTCATTTAATTAAAGAGACCTCCCATATATTTAAAAAATCTATTCTAAGACTTTTATCTTGTCAAAAATACAATTTGTCATACTCAAAAACCATCATTCGTAGTCCTTGAAATATAAATAAAAACTTGTTAAACATATGTTTTTATTATTATTTGGACAACTATAAACCTGTTGTCATATTATCAGTTCTATTTGAGAAAAAAACTCTAGGTAATTGAACATAATTCACTGAGGTATTTTTTGTTAATGTTATACTTCTAAAACATTTAAATATATGATCTAAAATACTTAACGTTAAATTACAAGATTATATTTTTGATACTCATACATAAAGTCATGATTATTTTTGTAAAATATATGATTTTATGAAAACTATCAGTTTTATGGATAAATTCATTCATGATTAAGAGAGTAGATATTATTGACATTATCTCCCAATGTGTTTATCGACATTTGAAGGCAGAGTTTATAGACGGATTTATCGCTTTTTAATAGTGTGTAATACTACAATTTATGGCCCAGTCCTACAAAACACAAATATGTTATACAGTGAATAAAAGCAAAGGGGTTTAATTAAGTTTCATATAACATTGGAGCATAGTTTAAGATAGCTATTTAAATTCTTAGTGATATATATTCAACGTGAATGGATAGACTAAGGTCTGTTAGAGAAATATATATCTTTTTATATTGAAGAATTTAATATTTCCACAAAATCAGGACAATTGTACATGTTTATTCATTTGTTTTACCTTTAGATAAGCCCCACCACACCATAACTTAATATGGTATCAGCCGCTAGAGATCTACCCAAATTGTAAATGTTTAAATACAAAATAATAATAATAATAACATTCTAAAGGATGCGATTAACAGAGTTCCCATTAAATATATTAATAAAAAACTTAACCACTTTGGCCATGCTGAAAATAAATTACTTTTGTCATTAAACAAGACCCAGCATAAAACATAACAGTAATAATCTGATTAAATTTTATTATTTAATTTATTTGCCAAAAGAAAATAGGATATTTGTAAGTTTTTCTTTATTACAAATTGACTATCCAATCCTCATATAATGTTGGCTCATTACTTTAAAAGTAAGCTCAATATATTAAAAGATTTTACACTTTGAGCTTAAGGATCCCAGTCCCAATAAACCAGGGTAATTGTATTTTCCTTTCACTGATGATATACAGGGAATGATTTTATCAAGTTCATCAGGTTATATTTATAATATCTTCTGCTATGTTTTTGCTACTTCACAAAAAAATAGGGGAAAAATACCTATCCGCTTCAAATATTTATTTAAGATCATAAGAAATATTACATTTCTTTAAAAGAGTAACGATGGCTCCATAAAAATGTTTTAGGAATATGTACGAAAATTCGTCACAATAATATTTTTTAGGTAGGGCTTTTTTGAATAGTAATAATATTTATTTATATTATCATAATATAATATTATATATATACATATATATATATATGAGAGAGAGAGATATATAAAACAAAAAGTCCCGACAATTATTATTTTGTAAAATTTGTCACCTGTCCAATTTTTGGACACATATATTAATAAATAAAAGTTGAATCAATGAAACTGTTCTCAAAGCAAACATGTTACAATAAGTATTCAAATTATTTTACCAATAATTGCATTTTGTGGCAAAGGATAACTTCAAACAAATAACCATAGTTCATTTGCATATTATGTATTATGACTTTCCTACCCTTATCCTTTTCGACCCATTAAGTACTTCCAAATAATTGCCCATAATGTAAAAGTAAAAATATCAACGATGACAATCACCAAATCTGAGTGTTATGATTTGATTTTATGTGTGATTAACTCATTTTAATGCTTTAATGTGTATTCTTATGTAAATACATCCGATGAATACTAAGAAATGAAAGCAAGCATGTTAGTTGAATCATTCCACTAGAATGCCACCTAACTTGCTTTCTTTTTTTATTAGAGGGTAGTACTCAAAAATACGTAGAAAAGTATAATTTTTGACCCAAAGTAGAATCGAATACACGATCTCAAAATACATTCCGAACTGGACGCAGTGTCGACACTGCCCTTGCAACTCTACTGTCCAACGCTGCTAAGGCTTGTGATCGTAAATTAAAAGTATGCATTGCTGCCTTCGATTTTTCTGCGGCTTTGACCTTTTGGAAGCAGATATATTTCTGGCTAAGCTCCAATGGATGGCGGGGCCCACCAAAAAGCTGATGCTCAGCTACCTAACCGGAGGCGACAGCAGATGAATTGGAACGGCCAACGGTCCAATTTCCTGAACATGAAGTACGGCGTCAGAAAATGTTCTGTGCTTGGCCCCCTACTTTTCATTCTTCTCGACTTCCCTATGGGCTCGGCATCGAAGGCCTTGGAGGCGTATTCTAATATCAATGGACTCCACCTAAACGTTGGGAAACCCCAAACGTTACGTCTGGCTGCTCCAGACACTCCTTCGACCGCTACACTCGACTTTCTGGGGTAACTGTTAGCAGGAACCAGACATTTGGGCCACACCACGAAAAAAATATTCAGAATGTCAGGAAAAGAATCGGAGTCATCTGCCGGCTCTGCACCACGGTATCGCGAGGGCCATTGTTGACTGAGATAGCTAGAGTCATAGTTATCAGGAAACTTCAGACGTCTGCTTGGGTGACTAGAAGAGCAAAATTCTCGTCTGCTCCTGAAACCCCTCACACCTCTTCAATGGCAAAGACTAGCTCAGATGCGCAACTTGCCATCAACGAACTCGCACGTACCTTGCAGGGAGTTCAAAGAGCAGATCGGTTGCGTGTGGTTGAACTTTTCAGCAGGTCACATCTTTCATCTGTAAATGAGATCTTAGTGAAGCAAGCTGACATACCCGCTTGGAAGGCTATGAACGTGGTCAGGTGTCCCTTGGAGAGGATTCTCGAGGGCTTCGATGAGCACACCCGTAGTGCTACAATATGCCTCAAGAAACCCGTTTCTACCAACTCTGTCGCTGCTGTTAACCTTCAAAGGCCTGGAGCTTGTCACAGCCATTAAGAGAGGCATGCACTTTATCAGTTCTCGGAGGGTAGCAAGACAATGGCAGGGTTGTTTAGATCCTTATAGCTCCTTATGTTTATGTAATTATATATATATATATATATATACATATTTTTTTAATAATATATTATATTATTATTATTGTATATTTTTGTTTATACATAAAATATATGTTTTTATATTTTAATTAAAGCCATGAAGGCTAAGGCTATATTAGCTCCGTAATAAATCATACATCAACATTAACAACAATCCAATTAACCATGTCGCTTATTCATTCTACGTAGGTTGTAACCAAATTATCAATTCATAAGAATCCCAGAAGTTATCTGTTTATCCATGTACATAGAATATTAGTTGGAGCATTTTTTGGTTGTTGTTCTTTTAAACACAATTCAATTAGTCAATGCCAACAAGTAAGCGGTCGCCTTATTACTCCTTGAAATGCCTGTTCTTATTTTTTATTTTTTAAATAAAAACATATTAGTCGGTAATCTGCGAAAAATTTATACAGTGTAAAAATATAATACACTAAAAATATATACAGGAAACAGAGTAGAACTATTCAGGGCAGTTGCCAAGATACTTGAATGAACATTTTAGTTCACATTTACTACCCTGAATAATAACTTTTTATATTTGTTTGCTTATATGATTCAATAGAATATATAAGCATTATACCGCTAAATTATTAACTTGCAGTTCAAAAATTTCGTCCAAAATTATAATATCCCAACGTCCTTTATCAATAGTAACAATAACGAATATGTTTTATTCCAATGTATTATACATTTTTGTTCATATTACAGGTTCCATGACGACAAAATGATTGCTTTTAACACAGATAAGGGAGTGGAGGTCATCAACGAGAAGGGCTCCTCCACACTATACTTGCGACGCCCGGCCGTAAAGGCCGACTCAGGGAACTACACCTGTCACCCCTACAACATCCGCCCCGCTTCCGTCATGGTACACATCATAGACGAACCCCAACCTTCAGAGAAGGACTCAGGACCCTCAAAGGGAGAAAGTACCAAATCCAAGAACTCCAATCGACCCCCACCCTCTGCAGCTGTTCTTAGTTCCGGAGTCATTCACGGGCCCTTCCTTGGGATAAGCCCCTGGCTAATCCCAGTCCTTGCCTATCTACGATGAGAACGCCCTCTGGCTTAGTAAAAAACAAAACAATCTCCCTATGTCTGTGATAATTTATTGACTCCCACCCCCCAAAAAGATTCCATTTTATCCACTGAATACTGAAAATGTCAATTAGAAGAAAACAAATATATAAAACCTATATACTTATTCATTTAATATTATGACGTAAGTAACCATTTTAATTATAATAATTATAAGATTTTTAAAACTATGTCACTATTTCAATTTCTAAAATAATTTTATTGTCTGTTATTGCATTTCTAAATTACTATTATTATTCAGCGAAAATAAAGACGATATATTTAAACATGAAGTACTCTCTGTGCCATGCACCATATAATAGGGAAGTTATTTTTTTGTTGATATGATGCAGGAATGGACAGTGGTGCCATGGTGACGGCCGAATGGACATCACATTTGGTGTTGGACTAATGCTATGTCAGTGATGAATAAAGGATACGCTAGTGTTGATGCTTAGACTACTAGTATATTTCTGCCTCCCTATTCAGGGAAGCTTCGTATTTATATACACGTACTTTGGGGAGAGTTCCCCGTGTAATCTATGCATACATATAAATAATAATAATAATATCAGATATGTGTATAGAAATTTGACACATGTCTTAATGATTGATATATATATTAAGAGAGGTGCAAATTAGAATAATATTTTTGTTTTGTATCCAATACTCCTCCCTTGTTTTGAGAACGGATGTTTAGGTGCCGTGCCCCTTTTGGTGTGTTGGAAGAGATCGTGTGACGTGATGGAGTCGGCGTCTGATTTTTTTGGGGGGCACCTGGCTGAGGTTCTCTGTCTCATTTGGGTGTAGTTCTACTGCCTTGGATGGTCACTTTCTGGAGCGTCTTGTCCTATATTTGATGCAGAAGTATGAAACGGTTGTTATGGAGAAGATTATGAGTAGGGAGCTGAAGGTGGTTATAACATGGTGGTATAGAACCGTGGGTAGGCTGAAAATATTGGAGATAATACTTTTCCGATGTTATTGTTAGCTTTGGATATGAGGCGGATGTTTTGGGCGGTGTAATAGAGGTTTTTTGCAATATCCTTGGGTATGGCCGCCACTCTTGTGATGTTCGTCGTGGTTGCTGTTAACATTTCTTCGATTTGAGGGATATTGAGCGTTCCTGACTTGTGAATGTTGAGCTGATTTCCTGGAAACCCGGGAGGCGTATTCCGGTGGGTGAAATGTGTAATTATTGTCCAGATTTATCTTCCGATTGCCCACATATGTTTTGTGGAAGGTTGATCCGTTTCTGCATGATAATAAGGAGGTTTCTTTGTGAGATAGGAAGTGCACGAGTTGGGTGTCGGAGATTTGAATAGCTGTTTCTGAGGTGGCTTTTGAAGATGACAATGTGCGAAGGTGGACCTACTATTAGAAGTCCACAGGCTCATGAGACAGTGGGGAACCGCCGTGTATTTGAATTGGATATTGTTTTGGCAGCAAAATATAATTTCAGAATTGTCAATACATGAACTCATCTGTTGATCTCCGAATGTTTGGTAGTATATCCCGGTTTCGTCTATTCTTGTGGCTAGGTATTGTGTTTCTGCTGTGATGAGTGTGTATTCGTTGTCGATTTTGATAGGGATGGGCCAGAAGCGGTATAATTTCATCACTCCCTCGGGTTTGTTGATGGGTATTCGGATGATAAAGTGAATTGTGTGTGACTTGTCGTCATAGAATGCGTCACAATCCGTTCTGAATATGTCGCTGACATCGGAGATTCCGAGAGTGTACCCGTTTTGTGTTACATCTTGTGTGATTGATGTCGATAGTTTGGCGCGTTTTCTTGTGAGAGTTTTCTTATGGTGGAGTCGATTGCCGAGTGCGGTGTTTACTATGTCCTCTATCCTGTCGGCCTCTTGTTCTAGTGCGGCTACTATTTCTACGAGGCCCAGGACCATCTGGATTGGTCGATATTGAACGTTGTGATCGTTGTCTTTGAACATATTGGCGAGGTACGGATTGTCGTTTGTATCGAGACTGTCCGATAGCTTGAAGAGTAGGGCTTGGATTTCTGCCATATCGTCGTTGGTAATTTGTGTGTTCATTCGATTGCGTTCGGCCATTATTAAAGCGGCTGTGGACATAGTAAATAGAAATGTAAGGGTTATAATAGTGATTACTCCTCTTTTTTTTTCTTCTGTCAATTTTGTTGAGGGTCTCAGCGGCTTGTATTCTGCGGTTCAGGGCTTTCTGTGCTTTGTTTTTGATTGTTTTGCTGAATCGTTCGTCGAGGTAGGCTGTGTTGAGGGGGGACCGTAAGAGGTGCTCGACTTTCTCCATTGGATTGTTTTCGTAAAGTTGTATGGACAGTTTGATGTTCGCGTAAGAGATATCTGTGATGACGTGCTTGTTCGATGTGAAGATGCCGGGAATGTTGTCTTCTATTTTCGTAAATTGTTGGTGGTCCATTGTGTGAGCTGTCGTCAGGATCGCGAGGAGAATAGTTTTTGTTAACATTGTGGGCTTTGTTTATGGTTTGAGAGTGATCGTTGAGATGATTGATGATATTGTTCCAATACGGGTCCTGGGTTTATGCTTTCTGTATTTCGTCTGCGTCAAGGTTTACCTCTCCATGTTCTATGGCAGATATGGTGCGAGAAAGAGTGTTGTTTACGACGTTTCTGGAGAGGTAGTCAGGGGCACCCTTGTTGGATCCTTTCATGTAATGTAGAGATAAGTTATAGGGAAGTGGAGGCGTTGGAGGGTCTTGTTTTGTGGCTTTGTTGATTTTGCGTAGGTCTATGAAGGGCCTCTATTTTCCATTTTTCTTTTTTACGCAGAATATGGGGGAGTTATATCTTGAGCGGGCTGCTTCGATTAGCCCTTTGTTGAGAAGATCTTTGACATATTTTTCGATGATGGTTTGATGTAGTATGGGAATTGGGAATTGTTTTGTGTATAGTGGTGTGCTGGAGGAGAGTGAGATGCGGTGACTAAGTCTGTCTGATCGGCCGATGTCGTTGTCGTGTGTGGAGAAGACGTTGATGTGCTTTTGGATGAGGGCTTGGTATAGATGCTTCTTGTTTTGAGGACATTTGAGTATGAGTTATGATACGTCGATGGGTAACGTTGGTTGGGTCTTGTGTAAGCTTACGATTGTGATGGGGTGTTGTTCCGTAAAGATGTAGCATTGTCCGAGGCTTGTGTTGCGTGGCAGAGTCAATGGCATAGATGATATGTTTGTGATGAGGACGTTGCAGATACCCTTGTTGTCTGTGGTAGTTATTGTGTTGTGAGTGACGACGTTGTCTAAGTCTGATTCTAGGATGATGACGGTGGTGTGAGGGATTCCTGTCGAGACTGAGACAGTTCCTATGGACAGGGGTGGCAGTGGCGTTTCTTTGTGGAGGCGAGTAATGTTTTCGTTGGGTTAGTTCGTGGATGGTGTCGTTGAATTGTACTTTGGAGCCGTGTAAACAGATGTTTTATTTTTCTTGTAAGTCCACGCCTAGGATTAGGTCGGATAACAAGTTTGTCAATGAGAAAAAGTGTGTGTGAGAAGGTACGTTCATCTATTGAAAATGTGATTTGGTACTTCCCTTTGCACTGAAGGAAGATCCATTGGCCTTTTTGAAGTTGTATGTGTTGACGTTGTTGATACTTGAAGTTATTGAGGGTGTTTTGGCGGAGTCCCTCTATGATCTTGTGCGGTCTGCTAGCCACCAATAATGTATTGATATAGATGGGAGTCGAAGGAACAGGCTTATGTTCGCTCCTTATTGAAATCCTTCGTGTCGTTATTGGGATTCTCATCTTGGACCTCCGTATCTATTTCAGATATTCCTTTGTTGTACGAGCGGAAACATCTTGAGGTGGAGTGGCTTCCCCATTTGCGGCATTTTTTGCAATAGAATTGATGGTTTGGTACGCGTCCAGGGGTACCTCTTTTAGCTTGATATGTAGGAAGTCTACGTGGGGTGAATATGGATCTCTCCTGATCCGTATTGTTGGGGTTTCGGCGATATTGTTGTTTGTTCGGGCTCATCGTCTGTGGGTTTCTTGACATGTATGATGTCGTTGTGGCGCCTTGTGGAGTAATGACATCAACTGCCGGTGATAAATTCAATTGTTCCACTTTCTTGGACATCTTGGAACAGAAATTGACCAGCCTTTTCTATGATCTACATCTGATAGGGCTTTTTGTAAATCGTTTGGAATTTATCCAGGATCTATTGCGCGTAAGGTCCCTTACGGCATTTCGAAGGATAACACCGTGTCCCGTTGTGTCTGTTTTTTTTCATGGTTTCGATGAATTCCGGGTGCAATATTATCGTCCGAGTCATACGAGCATAGTATTCTGGGTATGTTTTATTTTCCAAGAATTCGTGGGACTGACCTGGCCTCCATGATGTATACGAGCTCAACGATATTTTTTTGAATTTTGTTAGCATGTCGGTCTTCATTCTGGACCAGGATCGAGTCGTTTTGTCCTTAGGTTCGTTCTTGATGATCGAGTACCATGCAAAGGCTCGACCATTCATGTGTGTGTGCCAGTTCAGCGGTCTTCTCGTCCGACAGCTTCTGGAGCTTGGCAAATGTTTCAATGGAGCTAATGAATTGGTAGAGGATTTCCGTGCTATTGACGTTGAATTTTGTAATGGATGATTTGAGATCCGCAGCTTGGTCAGCCTTTGTGAAGAGGGATGAGGTGTTTGAGTCGGGTGAGAGACACATGATGTTGGAAGTATAGGTTCGTGATCCGCTGACACCAGTGTTGGACTAATGCTATGCCAGTGGTGAATAAAGGATACGCTAGTGTTGATGCTTAGATTACTAGTATATTTCTGCCTCCCTATTCAGGGAAGCTTCGTATTTATATACACGTATTTTGGGGAGAGTTCCTCCTGTAATCTATGCATACATAAATAATGATAATAATCAGATATGTGTATAGAAATTTGAGACATGTCTTAATGATTGATATATATATATATACATATAAAGAGAGGTGCAAATTAGATTAATATTTTTGTTTTGTATCCAATAGTTACGTCAGTGGTTGAGAAGTGGTTTTTTAAAATAAATAATACTAGTATACAATATCGACAAATTTAAATCTACTGTTTTAAAATCCTGTATGGTTTCAAAATAATTTTATATTTAATGAATTTCCACGTAATCCAACAGTTTGTCTCTTTCTTGTGCCCGTCTCTGTTGCAGCTCGTGCGCTGACCAATTTAATGCAGGAACGACTCGCTACCGCTCGATATCACTGAATGCCAATAATGGTATATTCATTCATGATTTCACTCGTCAATCCTTTTGTTACAAACCAACTGATTACTCTTATAAACTGCAACATGTTTCTTCCATAGAGAATAAAGAACATATCTCCAAGGTTTCTTCTTCCTTCCTATCGTTATCTTCATTCATGACTCCTACTCTGATAACTCTAATGAACGGCAACATTTCCTTCTCTCATTTTATAATTATCTTTTAAAAAGAGGGAGAAGATACCTACCAACATGCAGCGAAAAAGATTCTTAGAAAAAACAATTAAAAATGACGGACAAACCATAGAGATATTAAGACATAAAGGGCTTATTGGATTCTTCAGAGGAATACATTTTTGTGCCCAATATAAACAAATCTTTCTATCTCTATGATCAGCTTACATGACTTAGTACACATTACTTTGTTAATATTGGGCAGAGAATACAGCAGAACGATGTTTCTCTACTATCTTTTTATCTTTATATCCCTATGAGACAAACATTTTTTTTTCTTTCCAACTGCAAGTTGCATCCTCCTCAACCCTCTTATTTACAAACAGGTTAATCCTTTTGTTAAACTGTAGCATTCATTTTTTTAATACTCCCTTTTTTTTCGTCGCTTCATAAAATCCGATATATCTGGTTTGCTGACAATAGGAAGAGAGAGAGAAAACCTGTCATATGTGTCATATCAGTCACAGTCAGTATGCTATTTAAAAAGCGGAAGATGACGAGGAATGTCGCATTTTCTGGATAGATAGAAACAAAATATTTATTTTAGGAAGTTTACGCTATTTTACCTTAACTGGAGCTGTTTTTCGAATGGGGATTTCTGTATACTATTTTAATATTTTATGTTTAGGGGCAGTGAAGGCGAGCTACGTCATCGCATGCGAGATAACCAAAGCTTCCAAGCCTTTCTCTTAGGGGAATTCGCGAGACTTGCATGATAAAGGCAGCCGAGCTAGTATGTCCAAAAACCGACAAGATCTAGCGAACATTAGCTTATCCCGACCTTCAGTGACTGAGAGAGTGGAAGAGCTCTCCAGCTACTTGCATAGCCTACTTAACGAGAAGATTAAGTCCTTTGTCGCGTTCTCCATTGCTCTTGACGAGAGCACTGATGTGACTGATACGGCTCAGTTGGCGATATTATTCGTGGAGTGGATGATTCCTTGAATGTAACGGAAGAGTTATCTATGGAAGACACGACTACAACTAACGACGTGTTTTTTAGCCTTGTCGGGGCCCTTGGCAATCTGGAGGCGGACTGGAGTCTGTGTGGCTACGGATGGTCCACCTTCCATGGTAGGGAAGAAAGGCCGGAGTGGTTGTCAATGAAAAGAAAAGGTACGAGGGGCTAACCCAGACCAAGTATTCCGGAACTTTCACTGTATTTTACACAAAAGGCGTTGTACAGCAAAAGCATGAAATGGCAGCATGTGTTTTGCCACTGTCAATTTATCAAAACCAAAGGGCTTAATCATCGGCAATTCGATGCATTTTTATTGAAATGACATTCATCACGGCCTTTCCTATCACACCGATGTGCGTGGGTTGAGCCGAGGCTCAGGCTACTGAAAAGGTTATACAAATTACGCAACGAAATAGCCGAATTTATCAGGCTAAAACAAGCCTGTAGAGAATTTGACGACCCCGAATGGATCAGAGACCTTTTTATTAGATATTAAGAACGAACAATTAAACGTCTTGAATGTTGCAATGCAAGGTCGCACAAACTGGTTTACCGAGTATTACGACGGTGTCTTGTGTTTCAAATAACTTGCGTTGTGGAAAGCACATCTCAGCTAGCGTAATGCTGCCCACTTCCCCTGTTCGAAATCTCTGCATGTCAACCATCGAAGTATGGACAAGTATGCAAGCTGGGTCTCCGGCCCTCATACGGGAGTTTTGCCAATCGATTTACAGTTTCACTGAACTTTCCATTCATGACGGATTCTTCCGAGTCCCGGAGGGGATGCAAATGGAATAGTATTCCATTTGTACCATTAAATCCATTAATAATTAGTGAACCAACAGAGTAAGTGATGGTTTTACCTTTGAGCTAAAACATAATTTATCAAATGCAGTGGGAAATCATTTTTAGAGTATATGCATTTTATAGTTGAGATAAAATATCAAAGAAGTCGTCAAATGACAGCTTAAATTAAAGTCCCTTCAAATCACCAAGCGATTGAATAAAATCAAATACTTACATCTATGAAATTATATCCTACTTTGCGAAAATCAGTCATGAATGAGACTATATGGTATGGATAATAAAGCTTTCAAATTTTTAAAAGTGAATTATACATTATTTAACGTTTATACGGATGAATTTAGCCAATATATATACATACATATATCCATATTTTGGTGTGTTATAGTGACGTAGACGAGTTTTTTTTACCAATATAGGTATATAATTATAGCTAATTATTCGACAAATCCATGATAATACCATACATTACAAGAAAAAATGTGATAGTTAGTGATGTAAATATTTGGCTCGGATGAAGTAATGAAATACGAATTTTCAAAAATGAAACAATGAGAGAACCAGAAGATCTTCA
>CP045898.1:11262373-11297883 GCA_013387185.1 Caligus rogercresseyi | reverse complement strand
CCTGCCAAAATTATGAGCCAAGTGCAGGCATTTGATATATTTAATTTTTTTATCGAGATGGATCTTTGAGGAACTTTTGGGAGGTAGGTATTAAAAAAATGGATCCTTACAATAGAACAATCATTACAATTAGGACAAGGAATATCTATATATACATCAGTTTTATATGAACTATTTAACTGCGTTCGGCCATCATGGGGTATGCAAGCAAGGAATATTTGATTTGAAGCAATGCTGTGTATACTTGTTTATTTATTTATAAACAAATAATTTCTTGGAAGCGCTTTACTTTCAATTATATTTTAAATTTGGACAAATAAAAACAGGTTCAAAAGTTCATAGTCCCAAAACTACTCAAAACCTTATTTATGCATATTTATACGCTTTAGTTTCGAACTAAAATTATCATGCAAAAAGTTTAGTAATATAGCATTTCTAATTAAGCTTTTACAACTTTTTTAGGAGGTCTTTTATTTAAAATATACATAATATAACATATAACAAATTATGTAATAGTATATAAGAACATCCTTTATTGAACGGCTCCTCGATGATGTAATTTTGAAGTCCTCTTGTATCTTTTAATAATGAGTCTTAAACGAGAGTAAAAATGACAGGACCATGAGGAAAACATTGACAACCGCAGCAAAGTCCCATAACGTCACTAGCTTAGAATGTGGAATCTTCAGGACAAAGGCTCCAATCTTGCAGCTGAAGAAACAAATATTTTTTATACAACTCATTACGTGAAGTGTAGTGGAGGTTAGACACTCCGCGACGTGAGCTTTAGAGCTAGCAAGTGCAAAGCTCAAAGCCTTGGATCCGCGAGATACTGTTGTTGCTTTAGAGGTACACCAAATAACGATTTAGGCCGATATAAAAACCTTGCCTTCCTTCAGAGCCATCTAAAGGACATACATTATGGGTGACGACAAAGAACGAAGATACAACAAGGAAGAGCAATACAGAAAAGCGTGAATGGTCGAATTTATATGTTTCTCTACAGATTAAAAACTTTCTTTTAAAAACAAATGTATCAAAATATAGTCGCTGTTTACAAAATATTTGCTGTTATATATGTATACATATAATTTTTTTCACCTTGAAAGTAATTTCAGGACTTGGTAAAGGTTTTGAGTAATCAGTTGTTATATTTTATTTACCTTTATAGATAACAAAATTAAGTATTTTAAATTTGAAAAAAATATAAAAAACCAAAAAAACGATTTTATTCAAAATAAATACTTCTAATCAACCAAAATCCTCCTCATAAAATTTGTCCAAATCTAACGCGCCAACATGAAAGACATGGTAAAGAAAACGTTTTTTCTGGATTAAAAAATCAATGTTGGGGGGCGGCAGGTTATAATCCCGAGAGGGATGGTCATTTTGGTCTACCTCATTCAAAAGATCCTAGGTTGGATAGACTAATTTAGTGCTAGTATGCTTATTTATATCCTGCAATTATATCTACCATATGTGGAAAATGACTTTTCCGAGAATAATAAATGGTTCCAATCACCTAGAAGTCATCCACCATTTTATTTTCCAAATCCCAAACTTGGCAATTGTAAGAAATCACAACAAGTGTTTTGGCAAATTAATAAAAATGTATGATTTTCAGGAAGTGTTCACCATCAAAAAACACTCCTTGAGTAAGCCCTCAAAATATTCTACTGAAAGTTTCGTGTAAGATATATCCTTTGAAATAGTCAGAGACATGAACGGACGGACGAACGGAATCCTGCTATTTATAAAAATCATTCCTTTGACGATGATTATTTCCTTTTCCACATTTAACGTACAATCTACTATTTGCATGTAAATATGCAAGCAACAGTGATACAATGAAGCATTAACTAATTATGTGTGTTGTCTTCAAAAGTACAAAAAATGATGATTCATGCTGAAAATAATGCAATAAAAAGCCAAAAGAAGAATTTATCGCTATATGTATGCATTGAATTAATTATACAGGTATCTGTTGCATTGTAGAATAATGCATTAAGTATGGTACTCATTAGTTTCATTCAATGAATACTTTCAAGAACAGGATTAGTTATGATATTTGAATAATGTTTGTTAATTTTTTTGCTTATAAAAAGATTTTATATGTTTTTAATATTTCTACAAAATATTAGCCCATATTTGATTGTATAGAACTACTCAGTTACCCAATGAATACTAGCTAATCTGTTCAATTACTCAGTACGAGATCATTGGTACTAAATGTAGTAAGGTAAAATAGGAAGGAAGTTGTGTGAATGGTATAAACGCTGTAAATTAATGAATCTTTAGACTCAAAGAAAGTTGAATTATAACTAAAAACATTCAGAATGTAAAGAAGAAGTTCATATTAAACAATAATTTTACAATAAACAGCCTAGATGAATCTTTTTAAAAACTTTAAAAAAATTATATTTTATATTCATTATTCAAAACAGCTCGAATCCATAAAAACATATATATTAAAAACTAATGACGAAGGAGTTTTATGGTTTACATTTTTTCCATATAATGTATTTTAGTTATAACAAAATAACATTCTCTCGTTTTTACCCATATTATAAAAGAATATTTTTAAATTACAATTTAAATGAGTTAATATCTGTATATAAAGTTAGAATAATGTCTAGTCATGTTAAGCAATTTAATTAGTTTATTAATGGCAAAGGCGCACCAAACACATATACATATATTCGAAAGGTCAAACTAAAAAATAGACAACAGCAGATTTAATCTCTATATGAAAAAAGTGTGAATATCTGTATATAAAGTAGAATATGTCTAGTCCTTAATTCATGGCTGAGCACGGTCCCAGCTTTTTGATCATCAACAGCCTTTTCAGGGCCATTCAATTCCAGTCTTTCCAATTTCTTACAAGTACTGATATTCGGCCCAACTATGCGAGGGCACCCCAAGAGTAAATATTTTTTACATTGTTGCCCGTACTGAATATAGTCTAGAGTGTGTATAAATGTAAAATTATGTGTAGCACTAACTTACTTTACCAAAAAAAAAACTCTAGTATGTTAAGTCAATTAATTATTCATTAATTGGCAAAGGTGCACACAAAAAAACAAATACATATATATTATTCGAAGGTCAAACTAAAAAAATAGAAAAAAGCAAATTTAATCTCTACATGAACACAAAAAAGATGGATACCCATTTTAAAACGAATATGCTACTAGTTTATTTTGTTAAAATAGGTAAAAGGTTAAAAGCTACACAGACAACAAAAAACTGAGAAGACTCATAAAAAGAACATAAAACACAATAGGAATTATATATGAGAGGAGAGGACGAAGCGCTTTTTTTGAAGAGGTGTTAAATTGAATTTGTCGCTGAAAATCGATAACCCATTTTTTAACTAAAGGACTGTCTTGATCTTTGAGATTAGAAATAATTACTAACGTAATAAAATTTAGCGGGAATAAGAGATATATTGTATAAGCGCAGTGGTTGGATATATTCGATTTATATATTATTTTATATTAGATATTATTATTATAACTATACTTATATTTCTACATAACTTATGTTCTTTAATAACTGTGAGCAAATTTTTTTGCAAAAAAGTGTTGTTATTTTTGTGTACTTTATTTTTTTTTCCATATTGTTAACTAGAAAATATTTATACGCATACAGTTTACTATTAATTCATAATAACTAATGTATTAATATCCGGACAAGCTCTGCATTTAATTACTAAATAGGAATATTATTACCTCCGCCGAAGGAGGTATTGTTTTCACTGGGTTGGTTTGTTGGTTTGTTTGTCAGCAGGATACATCAAAAAGTACGGAACGGATTAGGATGAAACTTTGGGGAGTTTTTGGAAAATGCCAAAAGGAACAAGTGATTAAATTTTGGCATCTCTGAGTGCACAATTAAGATGCAAAACGAGCTAAATACTAATAAATATTTAAGTTAGCCTATTGCAAATAGATGTCGCTGTACTGTGAAATGGGGTTGCCGAGAGCGTCTTCCTCTCGGAATTTCCGTCGAGGGGAACCTCCCCCATACCTTTACGCCGCCCCAGTCGTGAAAAATCCGCCCTGGAAGGCTCATAAGGACCCCGTGACGGCGGCGGTTTGCACTCTCTGAGTGTATATATGCTCTAGTTTTTTCATATTTCCAGTGCACTACAGGATGAATATTCAGGCCGTCCTAACAAACCTAATTTTCGAACTGGAAAGATAAATTGGTGGCCTTTTTTTGTTTGATGTTTGTTAATTAGCTAAAATCCAAGCAGTGTAAAAAATAACATAACACACTAGAAAGTAGGATTATAAAAACACAAAATCTAAGACATTACGTAAAACCAAAACGTTAATGAACATTATATTCAAAGTATTGGTGACCTTTGAAAATAGATTTTAAATCATGAGATAATGTGGTTCACTTCGAACGTGCGGACACACAAAGGCTATAAAAATGATGATAGCAAACCTGTTAAAAAGAGAGTCACCTGCTGTCGAACATATACCTGTTTCCCTAAGAAAAGAAAATTCAGATTGTCTAACTGACGAAGTTTCTGAGGTTATTGACCCATCTGCTTCAAAAAATCGATCCCCTCTTCCATCCAAAAAACCTCTAAAACAAATGAATGAAATTAAAAAAATTTTATCAGCAAGAACACGTTCGCAATCTGCTAGTAAAAGAAGTCGGACGGCGTCTTTTACATCGCCGGATAGAGGAAAGACCCCTCTAAAGCGCCCTAATTAAAGTCACTCTCCGTTAGCGTTAGGGTAGGTTATTTTTCTTGATAATCAGACTATGTCCCTTAAGCACCCAAACTCTACTAATCAGTTGAGGATAACTGATTGTTTTTCCAATATTTCAGTTACCAATCGTACTTTGTGTGGTGGCTGGGAAATTAGTAAAAATTTCTCTTAACATTAGAGGTGGTAAGGCAAAGAGGCCGAGGCATGCATTGATGAAACATCTTTTGGCTCTTAATCCTTATATTATATGCCTACAAGATGTTAAGTCTCGAGTTTCTTCGGACTGCAGTGGCTCATGTTCTTTCTGCCTTCCATCGTCATTCTACTATTTCTTCACAGGAACTGGACATACTAGAGGAGTGCTTACGTTTATTTCTAGAAACTTAAACGCTCCTGAGTGTATAAAAGAATATTCGACTTCCAGTGATTGGCACAGTTTATTGATCACTGAGACTGATTTTAAGCTCTGTGTGATCAATGCCTATGGCCCAAATGTTAAGTGTTTTCCATTCTTTCAAGCAATTATTAATCGACATAAGAATTACTCTGCCCCTCTAATTATAATAGGCGATCTAAATGTCGATCTTGATGCCCCACGTAATTATGTCAATAGTCCAATAGTTAGAGATCTAATATTAAGGTTAAATTTGGTGGATATATTAGGTGTTTTAAATCCTGATGACTGTATCTCTTGGAGTAGCGGAGGTCGTTCATCGCGTATAGACCTTGCTCTAGTTTCTCCTTCGTTGTTTTCCAAAGTAAAGAGAGTACAATATCTTCCTGAGCCAGCATCAGACCACAAAGTTATCGAGCTTGAGTTTTTATATCTTCAAAAAATAAATTTCGAATACCCAAGTGGCTTTTTGAGGAAGACGAGTATATTTCCTTATTAAGATCAAAACTCTATCGTCATTTTAAATCCTCCTTTAGTGCTCATAAAGCAAATTTTACCCTTCAATACTGTGTGCGTTCTTCCACAAAGGTTTTTTTGAAACGGCACAGGATAAATTTTAAACGATTTCAATCACAAACGAATGATATTTTAAAAAACGGATCGTGTTTCTGGAAAAACTATATAACGGATTCTCTTAATTCCTTTAGAATATCCGATATCGTGGAGGAAGAATATAAAATGAAAAGAGCCAGAGAAAATAACTCCAATTTTCGGATAAGGAAGTTCAATTTTTCTCGTTCACTGAATCAAACAAAATTGACTAAAATTTTATCCCAGGGGAAAGTTTTTACTAAAGTGGAGGAAATACTGTCCTGTTTTCATCGTGATTTTCTGTAGTAGGAGAGAGACCTAACTTTCCTAAAAAAGTAATAAACTCCTCAATGGAATTGTTTTCTGCAGATTCAATTGCTTATTATATAAAATATTTGTTTAAAAATAACAAGGCATATGGTCCAGATGGTTTTGGAGGGAATTTTTTACTCTAATGTGTGAAGAATTGACTCCTTTCTTATTATGTTTAGCAAAATCCATGGAACAAAAAGGAAGTCTGCCAGCACAGGTTACAAAAGGCAAGATTGTTTTAATTCCCAAAAAAGGCAATGGAACCGACATTAACCACTGGCGTCCAATAACCATTCTTAATGAATCGTATCGAATACTTGCTGGTATTGTGGCTGTTCGTATGGAACCCATTTTAAATAAGAGAATTGGTTTGCATCAGAAGGGATTCTTAAAGAAGAGAAAATTGGCCGATATTTCTAGAAATATAAGCTGCGCTATTTCTTGTATTGATTCTAGGAACTCATTTGGTGCGTTAATAGCTGTAGACTTCCGTAAGGCATTTGACTCCGTTTCTCACACGCACATCTTAAAAATGGTGAAGAAATTTTTGCCAAAGCGCTTCTTCAACCCCATTAGAGCATTACTGTACAATGGCTCGTCTTCGATTTGTATTAATGGGAAACAAAGTCAGCCAATATTCCTAGGGAAGAGCTGTCGTCAAGGCTGCCCCGCCGCTCCTCTTTTGTTTGTGATGGCCATTGAAGAATTGGCTACTCAGATAAAACATAAATACAATGGATTCGGAGTTCTTTTTAACGAAGAGAAACATATCATTGACCTTTACGCCGATGATGTGACTTTATTTGTTGAAGCCCGTTCTGAGAGTCAATTAATAAAAAGAATAGAAATTTTGCTGGCCTTTTTTACTAAATTTAAAAAACGTTCAGGACTTGAACTTAATTCTTCAAAAACATCGATTTTACCTCTGGGAGCTTGGCGTCCCATTAACAATTTACGAGTTGCTAATTGTCCGATTGGAGACAAAGTTTGCATTCTTGGAGTGGAATACGGAAGACAAGGAGAATTAGATAGTGAATGGACTTCCTTAAAATCAGCGGTATATAAGAGGCTTTCACTTTTTAAAAGCTTTAACCTTCAAACGCGGATCGATTTTTATAATAATTTTATTGTGCCTTTAGTTTTATATAAAGCTTCCCTTTTACCGATTTTAGCTGATAAGGCAATACAAGAAGAGAAAAAATGGATTTTAACTCTCTTTCATAAATCGTATATAGAACCACTAAAACGGCCAAGGAATCAGCTTGGGGGTGGTTTAGTAGTTTTATCCAGAGTAATTCCTAAGATATATATAAAAGTTTTAATTGATTTGTCCACAAGGCCCGACCTTGAGTGGAGATCTGTCGTCTCAAATTCCTCCGTATATACATTTTTAATGATGGGTACCGTCAATTCCAATCCTCTTCTTTCATCTGTATCTCCTACTTGGGCCGCTGTCCAAAGAATTATTTGGGTCTGCCCTATATCTTTTGACTCAAGTTCAACGGTAGATATTATCGAACAAAACAGGGACAAAAAGGCTTTTTTCAAGAAAAATGAGGACCCTATAACAATGGAAGGTGAGGCACTAATGGGAGGCATTCTTACTTTCCACGACCTCCAGAAGAAATCTAATTCTTCATTTAGCCACGGGAAATTTAAATACCCTCTCATGAAAGCGTGCGGTTATCATCGTCCTCCATGTCCTTGGCACGTTAAAGTAAATGTATTGTCTTTGTATGATAAGGAGGTGAGTAAGATTTGCCAAAAAACGATTAAAGACCTTAAAGTCTCTGAGGATTGGGTCATAAAAATAAAGGAGTCTCTGCTTGGAGTGATGGAAGGAAAGAAGTTTACTTCACAATTCCAAATCTCGACCGGTGTTCTTTTTTTTAATGGTCCTTGTAAAGATTGTGGGAAAATTTTTAACTCTACAATCCATGCATTTGTTGACTGTCCATATGCCTCAATTTTAACTGAGTTTTTGATTTTAAACATGTCGTCTTCCAAAGATTTTAAGGCAGTAATACTATATGGGTTTTCTAAGAAAGAAAGGAAATCATCGCGAAAACTGGAAGCCATTCACTTTGCGCTCTTAAGTGCCAAAGCTCTGATTAGTTCTAAGTTGACGTCTGGGGAGTTTCTACTTCGAGAAGATCTGAGGGGCATTTTAATCTCGGCTTCGGCGAGATACACCATTTTTGACCTCAAAATTCCCGAGCAAAGCGGGTCTTCATGGAACTACGCCATCGACTTGGTGAATTTCAGTTGGCTGAACTCCTACAGATATTTTAGCCATCTAAAGAAAATTGTTAAACAGTATTTTTACTATTACAACCGAAAGTTTTAAATTATTGTTGTTTGTTGTTTTAATGTTATTTTATATTATGTATTGTAACGTGTCAACAAAATTTAGTATATATATTGTGAAACTTTTTTAACGCTTTGTTGTGTCCTTATTGTAGCTAGGTCTTCTGGTAGTAGTCTAATTTTAAACTATAATGTTTATTTATGTATTATTTTTATACACAATTCTACTGCCTTTTTTACTTTGTATCTTATGTTACAAATTGAAATAAAGACCTATTAAAAAAAAAAAATGATTGTATTTCAGTTGTCAGAACGCAAAACAATCGTCTCTTTTCTGCTGGAATATCTTGAACTCAAAGCTTACAAGGCTCTTAGCAATTCAACTGGATTAAAAGCAATAGCTGACGAATTGTGTCAGAATCAAAATTTTATATAAGAAAGGAGATTACGTGAAAATTATATTCAAAATTGCTATATATTCATCCACGCCAAGGATCACATTAAATTATCATATCACATAATGTAATGTTTGTAATCTATATAATAATTCACCAATCTCTGTCCGTCTGTATGTCCACACGCTATCTCCTCCCACATTTATGGTCAGATTTAAACTTTGAAGGTACCTATGGAATCCTTGGGTCAAGACGGACATAATAAAACTATTTGCAAAGTGATGGGACCAGAAATGGAAAAAAATCAGACCTTGTCTGATTTTACTACCTACTTTTCAAGGTAAAGAGAGGAAAAAAGAAAAAGAAAAGGAGGAGGAGGAGTTAGATAAATAGAAAAAGAAAAAAGCATCTCATTTGACTTAAAACATATTCTTTGTACAAAGTCAAATTTTTATGAGGAATGTTTGTACAAAACAGAAAATTATTTTCTCTCTCTTCTTATATTCTTTAAGGTCTGTTTCACTCACAAACTAGCTCCAAAGCCTACCCATACCCGAAGTGCAAACATATGGGCGCCGTAGGCGCCCTAATATGTGAGTACTATAAATACATATGTACTAATACATTTTTAATTTTTTAAATAAACTATTACGAGAAAAATATAACCTTAATAAAAAATAATTAACTAAATATATGTATATACATAAATGTCATTTATAATGAACTCTCGAATGAAAGATTCAATTATTTTTCAATTTTTTGTATTGTTTCTTATTTGACTCTTTAATAAAATGCTGAAATAATATAAAAATCAGCTTACAAAATCCCTACTCAAAATGAATAAGCTGATGCACTGAGCTGTATATCCCAAAATCTACTAGATATATTAAAAAATATTCTCGGAGTAAGTTACCTCCCTCATTTATCTTCTAGTTTACCTTAATGCTCTTAAGGGATTCTTTTTTGAGAAGAAGTTTTTTGTTGTTGCAAAACATTTTAGGCATATTACGGATAAACATATATAAATTTACGTCAAAATGGGGTTATAAACGACGCTGCAATATATATGCCTACTTTATATAAGTGCTTAATTTTTGTATATTTTTTGGCCACATGATGAAGTACTAATACATTTAAATTTCTTCAAAGAAGAAGTACTGGATTAAAAAAAAAAGATTGTCAATGGTTTTTAATAACAAAATTTAAACAAGACGAAACTCTAATAAGTTTTGATGTATATCGTCTTTTGAAGCTGCTGTTTTGTAAAAAGTCCCAGATATTGAGTACAAATCATGGTATTTTAAAATTATACTAAGCGAATAGTGTTAATGTGGGTAGCGAATTATATATATATATATATATATGAGATGTTTGAATAGTAAAAAAACCCACTAAATGCATGAAATGTTTTAAAAATATTATACTTCACGATTCATTATTTATATTATTATCAATAACAATTGTTTTTTTATTTTAATTTTTTCTTTGACTTTTAATTTTATATAAAATACTTTAGTTACACAAAAAAACCCTTCAATGTTTTTTTTTCTATTAATATCGAAAATAAAGTTCAAACTTTTTTTAAGGGAAAATAGTTATAGGTGTTTCTTGCTTCTCTTAAGTGTCACAGAAATATCAATAGAAATCGTGAAAGGAAAAAAGAAAATAATGCGTTCACTGATGGCTATGTAGGATGGACATTAGTTTTACTACAAATATCGACGATGTTAATTAAGTATAACCAACGTTCTAAAGGTTGTGGTGATCTATTCAATGATAACCCTCTCCATCCATGATCCTAGGTTCTATAGACTAATAATGCTTATTTATATCAAGACGGATATAATTCTAGCGAATCATATAGGCAAAAAAAACCATTCATGGGTCCATGCGGAGAACGTCATCAAATTTCATCCATCCAAATCAAAAGAATATTTTAAGTTATGCAAAAAATATTGAAATATTTTAAATAGATACCCGTTTGATATTTGTTTATTGTTTTACCTCTTGTTTAGATTTTTATTATAAACTATAATGTTTATTTTACATAAATATTATTTTTATAATTTTATATAACATCTAAACAATAAAGGAGAGAAGAAAAAAAAAAACCTACATCCATGAAAAAGTCGGGCACTCCCACTCAGTACTATAAAGGAGGCTAACAACATCAGACATGAGGATCTGCTTCTCCCAAACGTGCACATCTCCTTTACGCATGTACATTATCCAAAGACTCCCAGAAGTCCCAAGAGTCTAGTGAGTTCTTCAAATTCGTTAACCCAACATAGAACACTACGGACAGTCAATTCCTCAACGTCTAGGAAATGAAGGAGTTTTGAGGATATTGACAAGAAAAGCTTCTTCTGCATCCCATATTAAGTACGTCATGAGCTCCCTTTTGCATCCAAACAGAACCTTCTTGGTGAGACAGTCCAAGTGATCCTTCCTTAAGGGATGATGCTGCGGAGTTCGACGAGAACTCTCCAGATCTCCACAATGATGATGATAAATCCCCTATATCATGGAGAAAAAATAATAAAGTAAGGCTAAAGATGCCCGTCATCCAGTACGGAACATTGAGATGCTCATTTACTTTGTTAAAATACGATATTTAGTGCAATAAAAGTTTATTCCAGTAATTAAATTACAAATATGTATGGTAATTATGGATATATTTGCACGTATTTATAAAAGTCCTTTATAATATATAAAAGGAATGTTATTAATAGTAGTTATTTCTTATACAAAAGGTAAAGTTTCATTTTTACTGTAAATATTTTTAGTTCAACAATCGGATGGCAAAAGTTATCTTTAGTGATGGCATTGATATAAAATATTGTAGAAATAGGAAATATTTACCATATCAATGGATTTTATTAAATGTATTTTATTGAAGAAAGCAAATATCTCGTGGGGTGAAATCAACTTTTTATCTAACATTGTTTTTAAGGATTTTATATTTCTTATGTTTTCAATAATTTTCACATTCCTAATGGAGAAAAATGAGGGGGGAGAGGGGGTATTTGAAGTATTCATAGTGGTACGCATAACACACACACATACATACATATAAATATATTTAATGAGTCATTATTTTCTAAAACTGTATAACTTGCATGTTAACCAATGTTTGATAATTTTTATAAATCGACGAATTTCCTACCTTTAATAGTTATTCTGAACAATTAGAAATATAATCACTTAATATTAATAAAGTGTAACTTAAATATCTCTTAGAAATACATTTACTAATATCAGGAGAAAAACTTTTATTTGAGATATTATTTAATTATACCACAAACGTGATCGGAGCAACTCTAATATATTAATAGTTTCATATATATTAAGTTATATTTATTAAACGTAAAAACAATCAACAATTTTATGTACGTAGTTACTTAATACTTATCTAAAATTATTCGTGATAAACTTAAAACAGACTAAAAGCCGCTGATTGCATTTTTAATATTTTTAAAGTAAAGTTTATTTGATAAATTTATTAAACACATAATTAATTTTTTTAATGTAGTTTTACACATTATTATTAAAAGCTTTCACTAATAGCATCAAGTATGTCCTTGTTCATTAATTATGTGCCAGAAAAATATATTGATAGCGACAGAAAGATTACATCCCTTTTAATAACGTGAGAATCATTGTTCTAACAACATTGAAAAAATAATACAGCTTGGATGGAACAGCCGAAAATAGAGTTCATTAGTCCAAATCATTAATATAAACATTCATGAGTCGCGAATATCCAAGTCCTTACAGAATGGAGCACAAGCCTTCGAACTAAAATCAGAGTCCTTAAAATTGGATGAGTCCAAGAGTCCGGATCCGAGTCTGTAGCCGTTAGCACGAATGACATGGCATATATGTCTTATTCGTCATAGGAAGGCACTTCTTTGATGATCACAGAGACCTGGGTTCATGTCCTTAGAAAAATTGAGGTGAAGAGAAATGCTGGATTCTCCACGACTTCAGCATCCTTATTTGTAACCCGGAGCACTACAGTTTTTCTGCAATTTCGAAAATAAATGTATGATTACAAATTACTTTGATCCATTATTTATTATTAAAGTGTACCTGACAAACATAAGTTACATATTGGATTTTGTTATAAAAGACAATAATACCAAATGTTCTTTGAAAAATGAAGATTCACGAGTTCTTTTTAGATATAGACTCAAGACTCAAATAACTTTCGCCTTTAGGAGTACAAAAATATTTTTATAGAAGTTGTTGCCTTGGGTTTCATTTCTCAACGATATTTAATACCTTAACATTTCGAATCACTTTCTTATGTATTCTAAAGTAAAAAGTCTACTTTTCTATTTTATTTTATATTTGAGGACACACACAGTAAATATTTGTATTATTTTCTTTACGGGTAGGTAAAAAAAGGAGATTTTCCTAGCCTTCCTTGTATTTTTACAAGTACAAAAGAGAAGTAGAAAAATCAAAATCACCTCTTCCATACTTACCCATAAGAGCATGATGATTTATATTCCTTGGATTTAAAATACCATTAAAGGATAATTTATACCTAGTTGTAAAGGGAATTATTGCTTTGAGAAGTATTAGTCAGCAAAATATATGCATACCATCATACTGCTAAGCATCTACTAAATTGGATGGACTTCCTTATTAGAAAAAAAGAGAATGAGGTTTTTTTTCAACGCTCATATTTCCTTAATTGTTAAATAATTCATTGTCAGATGATTTCATTTGATATAAAAAAAATAAAATATCTTTTTTTTGGTTAAGATGTTTATTTGTTAACTAAAATCCATACAGTGTAAAAATATAAGAACACACTAGAAAGTAGGAGATAAAAAAACAAAATCTTAAGACAGTTACGTTAAAAGCAAAACCTGAATGAACATTATAATTCAAAAATGCTATCTAAAGATAAAACCGTAACATAAAATGACTTATTAAAATTTATTTTTATTCAATATAAAACGTTGATGTCGTCTTTTTTTTAATGGGTCATTTATTTAATAATCATACATACTAAAATGTATACAATAATGAATAAAAAGAGCAAGAGGGGTTGTGATAATAAATTCATAAATAAACATTGTAGTTTAAAATTAACCCTCTGAAGCAAGACCTATCACATCATTAAAACATCATAATCTAAATTATTTATAGTTGAAGTGAGTAACACGAAATACAGAATTGTAAATTGTATATAAGACCATCTTTTATTGCACGGCTCCTCGATGATGTCATTTGAAGTCCTCTTATATCTTTTAACAATGAGTCTCAAACGAAAATAAAAATGACAGGACCACTGAGGAAAAACTTTGACGATATCCGCGGCGAAGTCCCATAGCGTCACTTGCTAAGAATGTGGAATCTTGAGGGAAAAGGCTCCATATCTTGCATTCGAAGAAATAAATATTTTTTTAAAGACTCATTACGAATGAGTGTATTGGAGGTTAAGTACTCTGCGATGTGAGCTTAGAGCTAGCAAGTGCAAAGCTCAGAGCCTTGGATTCAGGAGATGCAGTCGTTGCCTTTAGAGGATAACCAAATAGGATATAAGCCGATAAAAACTTTGCCTCATTTTCTGAGCTTATTAAATGACTTATATTATGGGTGACGAAAGCACGAAGATACGACAGGGCAGGGCAATCAGCGAAAGTGTGCATGATCGAATTATAGATTTTTCCGCAGTCCTTACAAGGAAAGTTGAAAAAGATGCAACCGGTAGAGATTTGAAATTGTGCGCGTGAATTTTTTGCTATTCTTAACGTTGGTTGATTCCATAATTATTTTTTCCCATCTTTGCGGAAGATTTAGTTCTTGAATAAAAGCCTGGCAGATTTTCTTAGCGTCCTCGTCGGGTCCGGGCCTTGAACTTAATTAATATGCCATGGAGTAGGGGATATATGAAGCCTAGCTGCTCTAAGAAGTGGGAAGTAAAACTTTCCCGCTCTAAGACCACAGTCTACATCTTTTTTGAAATCGTGGATGGTGAAAGTTTCTGTTCTGAAGGCTTCCAATTCCAAGCTCTGGGGAGTTGCATGTTGCCCAAAAAGGCCCTTTTCTTGGAGTTATGGTGAAGAATGTTTACAGTAGAGGAAAAGTCGTATGTTGGCGTAAGACTCCATAATATTCTTTGACATGAAGCCTATATCGGAGAACTTTTTATTAACACATTGGAGGCAAGGGTACCCATCATTAAAATGGAGTAGATATGGGTATTAGAACTGTTGACCTCCACTCCTGCTCTGGGTTGCACGTAAGATCGATGAAATTTTCTTGTACATTTTTGGCAATACTTTGGAAAGTTGCACCAAGCCTCCTCCGAGTTGTTTTTTTAGATCTCTTCAGGGATGGAAGATAACTTTTGTGGAAGAGTTTTTGGAGCCAAGAGTCCTCTTCCTCTTTCACCCAAAGGGCAATTTTGGGTTAAGTGTTTGCAAAGTAGAGAACTAAGGGAACTAATTTAACATTGTAAAATCAATTCTTGTTTGAAGATGTCGTCTTATTGACGATTTGATGAGTTTGAGGTATTCGAGAGAATTTGAAGGAATAAACTTAATCAAATCTCCGGCCCATGTCCATGACGTCGCAGATGAATTGATATTTTTTAATGAGAAGGATGAATAACAAGCCGCTGCCCCGATCATAATTGCTCTAAGGTCTTCGATTCGTATATAAGAGTTATTTGTCAGTCTCTTCGCAATTAATGATTTCATGTTGAGCAGTGCAAATTCAACAGCCCTTTTATAAGGAGAGATCTTCCTTTTTCTTCTGAATGCTCCAAAAAAATTGTAGCTCTAATCACGTTCGAATTTAAGTCCATATTAATATCTTTTTTTGTTTTTGTTTTGAACACATCCCCAGAAGGAACATATACATATGGTTATATCCAATTCTCTCAAGCAAATGTTCAATTCTTACAAACTCAAAGTTAAATGGTTGGAATATATACAATTATAAAGAAAAATTATATATAATTATTTATTCAAACATTACATTATTTGTATGATTTTTAAGAACTCTTACAGTTTAAAATTATGTATACATTTCAAAAACCGTTATATTTGTATTAAAAAATGAAGTAGTCTCCTATTTTTATATTTTTTTAGTTCACTAAGTGTACTCATGGGAAGAATTCAACAGTAAACTTTTGAACACCCCAATAATCATATACTGGAAAAATCCCATTTCTTATATATATATATGTAATCCTATTTTATGCCTCTGAATGTAATTTTAAACATGTCACTTTTAACATATTACCATATTGCATAAAATAATAAAAATCGGAAAGACACATTTTTTCGATTAAAAACCTTTATTCTTTAACTGTGCTGTGATGGGATATACCTGATATGGGATCATGCTAGCCTTCTCTGTATAGTTGTTTTTTGGCTTCGAAAGAATTGCATCCGACTGGATAAAAATTAACATTAAAGCATTAAATTAGTCACTCGAACCTAGGATAGCAATGATGTAGATCCAAAAAGACCATCCCCTCTCGGGAGTATTCGAGCCTGCACCCCAAATATTGAGAGTTGAACACGTCCAACACACTATCGAACTCTCTTCTGTATAGTTCAAATATTTTGGTCTTCTACCGAACCCGGTATAACGGATTAGTCCTGAGGAATAATCATTTTAGGATTTGCAATTGAGAACCGTTTAAAAAAAAACAGTGATTTATCCCCAAACAGTAATAAACAACATATTCTTCCCTACTCAGTCTGAAAAGCTCCTAATTAACATCCTTCCTTTCAAGGTAGGGATGAGCCTCAGCGGTCTGTATATTGTAAAACAAGGTACGCCCATACCTGCTCGCTTGCCGGTCATTTTAATGACGTCATTAGGGCAAACGGGAAAATAACATTTTGTAATCTATCTTTTATATTTTATGAAGACATAAAAAAATATTTCTGATGTTTCATTATATATGTATATAAAACCAAGGAATAAACATGTCTGATATTTTATATGTATCTATATACCTGTATCTATTTTTGGGGGGGTGAGACCTCAATACCCCCTCTAAATTAAACTGTGTTTCAAAGTGAAACAATACAACAATATCAAAAAAGGAAATGAGTACAATCACTTGTTAAGTAGAAATAATAATATGAACAATTGACCCAAACTCATCAAAATCAACCATACATAAAATGCAATTATAAAAAAGCTGGTAGGATGGCGTATAATATATATATATATAATTTTATTTCATGTTTTCACTTTCACGCAATACAATTTCAAATAAAGACCGTTTAAAAAATCAACAACCAATAGTAGATAAACATAATAAACAAATTTTATATACGTTATACTTTAACAGTCATTAACAACAATACAATCTCTCACATCCTACGAGTATATTATTAAAAAACTGCCCTACACAATAAAGCAAAATAAATATTCACATGTCTAACATACAATCTTCTTTTCTTTCGTCAGCATTTTTTATAGCAAGCCTTCTTTCCTTTTTTCAAATATTTAATATTTGGCTTCTGCATATTTATCTATTTCTACCATCGACCTTCTCCTTATAATCATAATAAATATATTCAAAAATGCATTCAATTCACTGAATACTTATATATTACATACATCTATTCATAGACTAAGGATCTTTTGCTTAATCTTTATACTTGAGAATATCTACCGATCAAGAAATGCATGCAATTTAAGGAAGATAAAGACGAAGAAGATATATTGATTCACATAAAAAGTTTTTTTATAGAGAGAATGAAACTTAAATTGTTTGCAAAAAGAAGAAAAGAAAAGGGGATGGATGAGTCATTTCATTTTTACATAATAGACTTGGAGTTTGTTGTCCAGGGGTTGATTTGTAGAAACAGAAGCATGCAGAAATGCATTGAAACATGAATTGAAAAACACATAAAACAGCTTACAGTAAAATCCTTGTGCATGTAATATAAAATGTAGGTCATCTAAAGAATAAACACAAAATATGTGTACGCATTACAAATAATATAAAAAGAATATCTCTAATAGTCTCTATCCTTTAAAACTATCATATCCGCCATTTTTTGGTTCCTCCAGGAAGGAAATTTACCGGTTCCAGTACTGCTTCTATTTTCCATATGGAACATAAAAGGGGATTGATCTTGTTGCGTTAATGGTTCCCTCAATGTAGTAAATTATTTACCCTATTGTCCAATGGTTAGCATCCTACGCCACATTTTATTTAATTAAAAAAATAATTTTAAACTAAAATGTTTAATTATATTTTTATTAGGCATTTGCTCAATGTATTTTTTTTTTCAAACCAGTTCGTTCATTATGTAAATAAATAAAAAATGAGACATTTACATAAAACCCAAAGCAAATGTGTTATAAAAACATAAATAAACATTATAGTTTTATGATATTACATAATAAACGAACATGAGGAAAAACAAACCGGCAAGATACGCGGCGTTGGACCTCAAGATCCCCTCTGTCACCGATTGGAAAGTGGAGTTGGGCAGCTGATGTAATTCATTACTTCCCTGTCTTATGGAAAAATATAAAAAACACTTTTACGCGAATTCAAGGATTTAAAATAGAAAGGATTATCGTTTATATATGTTTGTTTTATTTTGTTATGTTGTTTTATTAGAATTGTATTTTAGTGTTGGTTCATATATGATGTTAAAATTTTAAACTAAATGTTTAATTATGTTTTTACGCATAAACATCATTTAATATACATTTTCTTTTTAGTGCTTGTATATGTTTTTATGAGCTGTGAAAAAAAAGCTCTACGGATAAGTTACCTAATACAATCCGAAAATAAGTGTCTCCATATCAAAGCAGTATTATCTTCTTTTCTTTGGAGTCTTTTGTATTTTTTAGGTTACCATCAAAGATAACAGATAATACAAGATGCGCAGAACGCAATGTTTAGATTCCTCTGATTAGAAAAGAAAAACTGAAACGTCACAGTATCTATTTGTTATTAAATAAAATCAAAGGTACATTTAAAAACAGTGATTAATTTCAAAAGGAAATAAAAATTTGAAACCCGGGAGCTCTCCGGTGGAGGCGGAGCTGCAGAGGACGGCCACGTTGCTCCGGAGCTCCTAGATGCGTGCGGGCTACCAGCCAAGGCCTCAGAGTCCCGTGCGGTGTTCAGGACTTCCACTTCCTCCCTGATGCTGAAGCTGTGCGTCCCGGGTGGCTCGTGGCGGGAGGGAGCCTCCGGACGTTATTCCTTTGAGAGCCTTTACGTTCTTAGCTTAGCTGTCCTAGAGGTATTAGATACATAGGCAAATCGTAGATGTGATGACGTCACATTTTTTTAATGGAAATATCCTTCTTTGTTTACATGAGTTCTGCCCCCCCCCTGGGTTACCATATATTGTTGCAGCATTTGCTTATGGTAAAAATGATAATTATAGGAATATAAATAATTTAAGTAGAATCATTCCAATTAGAAATCCAAACAAATGAAGTTCTGGATCTTTTTCAAGGTACTACGAAGAGTTTAATAATTAGTTTAACAAGTTTGAAAGGCTATTAGACAATAGATAAGGAGTTTTATACATTACTGATGAACAAAATGAACATAAATTTAATTAACTAATTTTAGTAAGAGGAAAAATATTTAAAAAGTTGAGAACTCAATACAAATATGAAACTCAAAAAGTTGAACAATAAACAACTGTAGATATTAAGAGCAAATTCAATTAAATTATTGAGTCAATATAGGGATTTATTGAATATTTACTTTTATATAAAATACACATTGGATTTCGAGAAAACTCCTATAATGATTAGGAATATTTCACTAAGTTTACATATTGGACGTATTTAAGGATTTTCGTATTTGCTTTAGAACATTAATTCATAATATTTTGTGCCAAAACAATTTTTATTCTGTCACAAAACAGCACTTTCTTGTATGTAAATTATTCAACTTAACCCTTAGTTATAATTAAAACTTCAATAATAATAGTTTAACAATTTTCTTCTTTTTTGAAAAGGTTATAAAGAAATAAATATTACTTGGGTAAACATTATTTTTAGTTAGTTGGGACATATTTGATACTGCTTTTTATATTTCGTTTCTTATTAACAGGGCTGTTGGAATTAGGAACAAAAACAATGCCAAGCTGTCGTCATTGAGAGATTCTATGAAGTGTCCAATCCCCTTGAAATGGTCGTACTAGTAGAATGCCGCTTCGAGCCAAATTCCTCGCCTGGTCTGGCAAGGCTCTGGACAGGAGTAACTTACCCGGAAGCGACAAGGGCCTTCTTGCGTCGAGGTGCTTCGACAAACACCTTCTTGATCTCAGGGATCAGTTCATCCACTAGAGAAAATTAGTAAAGAACCAATTCAGCCACCCTGTTGAGAGTGCGACAGATGCAGGCGACATGCATCACGTTGGGGAAGAGTTCCATCAAACCTCACCCGGCCTTCAGACAGTAAGTTGCTCCATCAGTAATGAGTAAGTGTAGACTGTTGTAGTCCAAATCTTCACCAAACACCTTGAAGAGTGCCCCTGTCAGCATGGATGTCAAGCAGGTCCAACAGGAAGGTTCGATCCTTGAAGCGTCCATCGAGGGGTCCAGAGAGGACTGCCGTCATGGCTCTGCCAAATCTGTCAGTTGTCTCATCCACAAGAACAAACAACCTTTAATCCTGCAGCCTTTCCTTCACCTTATTCATATTGACCTTGCTTTCTTTCTCCATTGCGTGTGACAGAGACCCCAGAGACTTGGCAGTGGCTCGTGGCAGTATCTTTCAATGAAGGACTGGAATGCACGACATTCAGACTTGGCAATTGGTATGTTGTAAACATAAGCATTTTGGCTAAGTCATGGGTGAATGGAGTCACTTTCTTTAGCAGGCCATTCGTCAAAAAAAATATTTTTTAAAATAATGTCTAAAGAAACGTCATCACTTACAGAATGACGAATAAATGAAAATATTAAAGTCCCCCGGGCCGTTCAAAAAACAGCCGGGACCCGTTGTTTCCTGATATATTCCTGATTTTATATATATATATCCTCAAAATTTGTTCAAAATATGCGATAAATATGTAGAAAAAGGCCAAATATGCGTTATATGCGATAAAAGGTCGTTTATGCCCAGAAAGTGTATTTACAAGATTCCTACAGCCTGCTTCAAAAATATAATATTAATAAATATAATATCATTTTTTTATAATATAAAATATTCTTATTGAATGTAAAAATTGAATTTATTATCATAATTTGTTTTTAGAACGTATAGTATTTTCACTTTTGACATTTCTTTACTAAGTACAACTATATTTCAAAGAAACATTTAGTTACATAAGGAGCAAATTGGTTTATACATTTACGAATGGGTCACATATGTCATAAAGTTATACTTAATACTTGTAAAATCATTTGGGGCCAACTTTAGCTAATCGAAACTTTACTTTTGATTTTATAAAATTAATTTTTTTAAAGGACCCATATAAAAAAGACAAATTCTTACGGTTTCCATGATAAAATTAAATACTTCTATAAAATAGTCAGCAAGTGCCCTAAAATCCAGACTACATACAAACACTCAATTAACTTTTGATGTGTGCAATTTGATTCCTTGGTTTTGCCTATTTTTTTTGCAAAGATATTGTTTTTTTATAGCCTTTTAAAAGTACAATTTAAATAACTGTGTAACCCTCGGATATTTTTTAGTTATTGTTTAGGTACATAATTTTACAATGAACTCATATTAGTATTTTTATTGAGATATACAAATAATACGAAATGTAGCCCACAAAAAAACTATTTATTCAAAATATTGTTGTTAACAATATCAAATATCATTTAAAAAATATTTCTTTTATTATTATTTGTTTAGAACCTATAACTGATCCGCCGCCTTACTGTAGCATAATCTGGTATCTAAAGTTATTTTGGTATTACGAAACTTTGTGAAAAAAATTCAAAAGTTTTATCATATGTTATTAATCATCTTCAAAAATTGTGATCTAAAGTTTATTGCTCTTAATCCCCTATAATATATTTTTTGTTTGTCTTAAATAAATCTATGGACTTGGTAAAATTGTTTCAATTTTAGCTAAATTGTTCTACACTCATATAACATCCAATATTTTTAGTGCACAAATTGAAATACAAAAATAAACCGAAATAAGTTGTTTTTGTTTTATTTATTGCATCAATTAGATATATATGACTTACAACTAGACAATTTAAGATATTTTATGTGACGATAATTACGAACATATGGGCTGTGCGTGTTAAGGCGTGTTCAACTCTCAATTTTGGGGGTCGCAGGCTCGAATACTCCCGAGAGGGGATGGTCATTTTTGGTCTACCTCATAGATTAGTTCCTAGGTTCGATAAACTGATTTTAATGCTATAATGCTTATTTATATCTTGTCGGATGCAATTCTATCGAACCATAGAGGCAAAAAAACATATGGTGGAGCTTTAACTCACTCACCTTATGGTTATAGTGATGCTCCATTTATCGTCAGATATGATTTAAAAAATTAACATTAACTCTATCATGATAATCTTATTTGATTGTCGCACCTCAACAGTCACGAGTGATGATGTGAACCCTAATGTGATAATGCCAAGTCCTTTTCTTTCAACAAATCACGTTCAAAGAAAAAGTTCCTAAGACATGTTTTATTTTTTATTGCCTTGAATTATTTGAATGAGTGAAAAAAATACATCTTAAATTCAAAAAGATTACAAATATAAATACAAATATAATACATATAATATATATATATATATATATATATATATATATATATACATATAAATATATATATATATATATATACACATAACATATATATATATATATATTAAATATATATATATATATATATATATATATATATATATATATATATATATATATATATATTTGGTATTTCTACCAATAAAACACGAAAGAATCCGAAAGGTATCTTTATTATTACTCTAGTCAGAGTGTACACTGAATAAGGATCATTTATCAACTGGCCAAGGATCATGACGTATTGGGAATCACTACACTACTCCCTCCCGGTTTAAAATTTCGTAGCACGAATAATACTACACATAAAATAGGATAGAAATCTACAAATAAAAACTTTATAATAATTGGCACTTAATAGAAACATATGTAGCTTTTAGACGGTTAAGAGATTGTTTTATAGTGATTCCCTATATATATATATATATATATATAGAGATGTCGTTGATTAAAGTATGTACCTTATCTACTATCATAGCTGAAGACATGTTTCCATTTGTCCTGTCTGATCCGAATCCACGAGCCTCCTTCGATATTTAGCTCCTCCAGGAGGGAAACCTTCCGATTAAAAAGCTTCTCATTCCCACATGTGAGCTCAGAGAAGTTCAATCTTGCTGAAAAAATAAGACGCCGTATGCAACAGATTTTTCCTCCATTTTTAGTGATTAAGGCGTTTAAGAATTTTTTTTTTTTTTTTTTTTGCCTATATGGTTCGATAGAATGCATCCAATAGGATATAAATAAGCATTATAGCATTAAAATTAGTCTATCGAACCTAGGATCTTATTAATGAGGTAGAAAAAAGACCATCCCCTCTCGGGATTCGAACCTGCGCCCCCAACATTGAGAGTTGAACACGCCTTAACACGCACGGCTATCGCACCCCTTATAGAAATTAAAAAATGAGTACATCAACCTAGGCTTAATTTGAAATCTTAATTTTCCCACCATTATGTTATTGAATATTTGTGTAAATTTTGTATTATCGCCCGTATCCGAAACAACAGCATGAGGAACTGCCTAAAACTTCTCTACGATTTACCCGTACTCAGACATTAGCTCTGAAAGAGCTAATGTATCAGTTTCGGAGCCATTAGAGTATATTCTTTTTAATAAAATAAAATTGTCGCTTCTTGGAAACCAACCCTTCACTTACAAAATGAATTTAATAATGTTTCTTCTAGGAAAAAGTGCTCTTTTTATTAGCTTATTGAAATTCAATGTTAAAGTAGAATTTAAATATGTCTATTAAAAGCGTGAAAATGATTTTTTTTAAATCATTTATTTATGTTCTTTAAGAATATAATAGTTTATCAGTAAATCGACTAAAACACAGATATGTAATCAATATAGATATATAACCAATGGGGACATAAGTAGGCTTCTTTATACACAAATATGTAAAAACATACATATCAACTGGAATTTATACAAATGTCATTAAAATTAATCATAAGAAACACAGGACATGATGAACACGATGATAAGATAGAGAAACTGGTAAAAAAGTGTGATAAAATAATTATTAAGATCTCCAGTCTTGAGGTGAAGGTTTTCTTCTTATTTGTTGTCTTGGTCCACTTGAAGGAGTTTTTTTGGATTTTCCCTGTGGATGGAGTGCAGAATGTCTAGATTTCTTCGGACGAGGTCTTGGAGACCCATAGAAAGTCCACCTGCGCACGTTCTTGAAACATAGAGGGTCCTTTGTATAGTGGAAATTATATGCTCGATCTTGTAAGCCTCCTCGAAAGTTGGAGAGGTTGATACAAGCCAGTCAGTAGAAGTTAATGATACTCCAAGTTCTTCTAACATTATCTTTTCCACAGCTTTAATGACTGGGACCACTTTAAGGCAGTGATAGAAGAAGTGGAAAGATGTCTCCTAGACTTCCCCACACCAATGACATCCCCGCTTCTTTGTGAAAAGCTTCTTCGTTAATAACACAGGGCAACAAATAAAAAAATTAAAATTTTCTTGGGATATATTAACTGATTTGAATACTTAATGGGTCCCTGATAACTAAATAAAAACCATTTTGCTCAATCAGGTCATAATTTATTGAAATTTGAGTTTTTTGCTTTCGATTTTCAACTTTTAGACAAAATCACAACTTTTTTGTTATGAGCTACAAAAATGGTATGGGTGTTTTTGGAAATGGCATGATCATATTAGTGGGGTGAGACTAGTATAAGTTGAAAAATTATCAGAGAGGCCCAAAAATTACATTATTTTTGGTAAAATGACCAAATTTGCATATTTTTCAGTATACATATTATTTATATTACAACTTCTTAAGTAAAACAAAAATTTTTTTAAGCTTTTTTATTTCTTACTATACTAAAAACATATTCAAATTGAAAATGCATCGAATTATAATTACTAGCTGTATAAAACTTCTCTCTAAAGATCTCCTCTTGTGATGCAAATTAGGATAGTTAAGAGCAATGCTCCAGCAATAGTTAGCCATCATGTGGCTATCTCATATTTCTTGGTACCTCTTCTACATGTCCCTCATGTCCTGGTGAAACCTCTCACCCTGCTCATCACTAACACTTCCAAGATTTTCAGGAAATTTCTCCAGGTGACCGAAAAGGAAATTAGGCTTGATGCTCATATATGCATTTAGTGCTTGTAGCTCACAAACATACTGTTTACAAGCTTCACATAATTGCTTGACTTGTTGTTTCCAAGAAAATTATCCACATCCAAGACAAAGGAACTCCAAGCATTATACACAATCTGGTCATAATAAAAACAAACAGATGATCATTCATTAGCTTTCGGATCTGAGGATCATCACAAATTCCAGCCTTCTTTTTTACTCAGTCCAGGGAAAGCATCACAAATGTATTTAAAACAGTCTCCATCTTTGTCTAGGGCTAGGGATCCATATTTATATCCATTATGGGGCAGAACAACTTTGAGACTGTATTTAGAACTGTCAATGAAAAGTCTTCACTCTTGAGGATTGTAGTTACTTATACCTAACTTATACAGGAGACCAAGAATGTCATTACAGTAAACAAGTCCATCTTTCTCAGAGAAGAAAGGAACAAAACTCTGAATCTGTTGTTCTGTAGAAGGATATTGTTGTACCACTTTGAAGTAAATTATTCTAACTTAATCTAGAGGTCATAAGTTCTGCATATTTTTTGAGTGAGTTTAAGTCTCTCGCAAGGTCATTTAATTCACCCTGGTTGCACTGCTTCGGCTAGGATGTTGTACCTTCAAAGTGTATATCATCATGATTGTGTGAACTATCACATTGCAACTGCTCAGTCGCACTCTCATCATTTGTAACATCTGTAAGTGACTCGAACACTGGAATGGGAACATCTTACTGTGGGGCACTGGTCTGATAGCAGAATCCAAGTTTAAACTTAAACTCTTTCTGTTTTTTTAATACCTCTACGGTTTATAGTGCAAAAATGGCAATCATCTGAGTGGTTTTTTGGTTCTCTCCACACCATAGGTACACAAAAACTTGCGTTCTTCTTCTTGCCTGTACACCATTCTCTAAGTTGTGTAATACAAGTAACAAACACAATGGGAGGGGCCCACTATTTTATCATTCTTTAGGAGACACAATTTTAAATATTAGAAGCAATTTGCAAAAACTGTTAAGAAAATATATGTTGATTATATTTAATATATCCTCTCAAAACCCATCTCCGCCCCCACTAACATGAGTATGCCATTTCCAAAAACATCCATACGAATTTTATAGCTCTATAAACAAAAGTCATTAAAATCGCCCGAAATCGGTCAAAATATTTTGGCTTTTTTGGGCCTCTCTGATAATTTTTTCAACTTAAACGAGTCTCCGCCCCACAAATATGATCATGCCATTTCCAAAAACACCCATACCATTTTGTAGCTCAATAAACAAAAAAGTTGTGATTTTGTCAAAAAGTTGAAAATCGAAATCAAAAAACTCAAAATTTCAAAAAAGTCTGACCTGATTGAGGAAAATGGTTTTTAATTTAGTTATCAGGGACCCATTAGGTATTCAAATCAGTTGATATATCCCAAGAAACATTTCACTGTTCCCAGTGTAATTAATGGTGAATATAGATAATAACATAATAACTTAATAACGAAGTATTATAAACAGTTTAACAATATAAATTAAAACATTATTTCTTTGAATCACTCAAACGATTCAATAGATCTGGACAAAATTTGCAATGAATAATATATAGGGCTGTGTGAGTGTTTAGTAGGGTGGGACACTCCAGGAAGATTAATTATTCTCTTATTATTTTTATTCACAATTGTTTGATATTTCTAAAATTGCCAAGTTAGATTGGGAATTAATTTTCTGTGGATGAATATTCTAGAAAATTTGTTGTGTACGTGTTTATGCGAAAAAAACATCTTTTACGATTTTTTGACAATGTGTGTTAGATTTTGGGGTTGCTATGAAAAAATTATTATTTTGCATTTTGAAACTATGAAAGATGCAACTTCCTTTGAAATAGTAGAGTTTGTTTTTTCTGTTGGTTAGTATATCTAAAGAAATATATATATATTTAATTAGTATCATAATTTGCTGCTAATTGGCTAGCAAAAAAAATATTTTGGAAGAATTGACAACTCCTTTATATCTATTCATCTATGCAAACGTGATTATCCGGTATCATCTGGTGAATTTGATCAAAAGGAGCGAAGAGATCCGGTATAATTGAATAAATATGCTCGAATTGTCTTAAAATCCACTATATGCTCAATAGTTGCGTGACCAACTAATATTTAATAGAAAATTGACATTTTTAATTAAGCACTTTTTTTTGTATTTAATTGTGTATATTATATAATTTTATGTTTAATTAATAAAACCAATAACTGGACAATAAGTTTGTATTAATTAAAAATCGACATTGGTTGATATTTACTAAATGTTGGTCTTAAGAACCAACCTGTACTCAATCATTTCATGATCAACACACACACACATACATACACAAATTGCAACATATATAATAATTCCACCGTGTTGATGCATAGATAAGAGGATCAATATCGATAATCCCTTCTTTAACACAGTGAGAAAAGGATAAATATATATAATATATATATATATATATGTATTAATACACCACCTAATAACGACCTCAAACCGTAGTAATGCTTTGATGCTATCACACGCAATAATACATTAAAGCAATGCAATTCCCTTTGGGAAAATAGATAAAACACACAAGAAAAAATGGGGAAGTTAGTAATTCCTCTGCTATATTATCCGAAACATAACTCATCATATTGTCTCTTTAAGAGCATAAAATAATATTCAAAAATAAATTTGAACGATGATTGTAATTTATGTACCTCTTGTCAAATATATGTCATTTAAACAATTAGAGCTTTTTATTAAGTGTTGACTCCAGGTAACGAGAGTGGCATATCGAGTCAACTTCCAATAGGGATGTCCATCTGCCCCTCTTCTATTTGTTTTAGCAATGGAATAGTTAGTTCTACCTCTTAAATAAATATACTGGATTTGGGGTTAAGATGGCAGTCTATAAACATCTCATCGATTTATATACTGACGACATACGCTTCTCTCGGTTGAAGCCAATACTCAACTCATCAAAAGAGTTGAAAAACTCTTGCTCTTTTTTGAGAAATCCAGAAGCGGTCAGGACTAGAGTTAAATGGATCAAAGACATTTGTTCTTCCTATTGGCGCATGGGACGCAATAGAAGGAAAAAATGTATGGGGTTCCCTAATAAGAAGGAAAGTCTCTATTTTAGGAGTTGACTGGGGACCGGAAGGGATCCATTCTGATAACTGGAGAGTAATGTTTTCTTCAATTCCAAATCTAATTTCTGCATGGAAAAAATTTAGTTTACAAAAGAGTCCCTACTGTGTTGTATAAAGCAACAGCTTCTCCCTTGATAGCAGAAAAGGTCATTGAAGAGGAACAATTATGGTTCTCAACTCTTTTCATAAGAGATATCTCCCTACACTAAAGCGACCAAAGTCTATGATAGGTGGAGTATTAACCCTTTTATCCATTATTATTCCAAAAAATTATATAAAAGTTTTTATCGATTTAACCAAAAATCCAGAAACGGAATGGAGAAGACCTATCACCAACAGGAACCTTTATTTGAGGCTTTTATTTGGAACCATTTAACGAATGAGATAACAGAATATTTATCAAAAATATGGGCATCGGCCTAACGTATAATTTGAAAGTTTAGTCCAGCGTATAGTGGAGAAAGTATAATCAAAATAATTCATCAAAACGCAACCAAGCCATTCTTCTTTAGAAATTTGGGCAACCCATCTTTACTCGAAGAGTTAGCATTGGCTCATGGCACTTTGATTTGAATTCCAAAGCAAACTTCGAATTTAGTACAGATGGAAGATTCAAATACCCTCCTTCAAAGAGCTGCTAAAATGCATATGGATGATGTCTCCTAATCTCAAAAAAAGATTTTAGCAAAATAGTAAGCTTTTACATGGAATTACTTGAGCTTCCAATGATTGGAGGAAAATAATTAGGTGTTCCACGTCAGGGCTTCACGATCGGAAAAAATTCATGGCCCAATTACAGATTTCCTCTAATTGCATCATATTTAAAAATCATTGCAAGGACTGTGCCAAATTATATGTCAACACGTTACATGCCTTCGCTGATTGTCCTGCAGTGTGAATTTTGAAGACCTTTCTAGTTCTTAATGTTAAGGGATGAACAACTGTCCCAATAACATTTTGAAAGGTGTTTTATTGTTTGATTTTCAAAAAAGCAAAAAACCTGATCAGATGCTTCTAAAGCGATTACTATACAATCATAAATGTTAAGACACTTATTGCAAAGAGGTTGACCACAAACGAATACATCCGTTCCGAGGAACTCAGAGCCATAATGCTCTAAGTGGCGGCGAGATATGGAGCACTTTCGCTACGGATACCGGCAGTTCTGGAAAACTCTTGGAGTGTCGCCGCGAAAGAAAGAAAATATTTCCCATCAGAGTCGAAGAATCTCTTAAAAATAAAATATTGATATTTGATTGATGTTTTTTTATTGTTGTGCATTCTATATTTAATTATTTATTTGATTTTATATTTGTATAACTGTGTAATCTTTTTTGAAGTTTTAATTTTAAACTACAATGTCTATTTCTGTATTTCAATACACAATCACTTCATTGAAATAAAGATTGTATGAAAAAAAAACTTCTAAAAGAAAATGGACGATGTGAACCAACGACTACGACTCACGCTATTAAGACGGACATATTTAAAAATATTTAGTAGATCAGTGGGTAATATGAGCTCTTGAAATTGAGATAAATAATGATTGTTTTATTATTATATTTGTCGAGTTCAACATGTCACATGTATTGCATATTGTGCTGTATTTCACCTCATTCCTTTTCGCTCGTTTTTACTAGTACATGTATATTTATCTTTAATTCATGCTGCCATTTCTCCGAGATCATAATATATATTGTCAGATATGAAGGGTCTCCTGCTATAAAGAAAGATAATCATTTTAAATGGAGATATATATGAGTAATTAAATAGTAAATTAAAAGAAATACTAAAAATACATATCAATAATAAGACTACTTCAGAACGACTGTCTGGTTAGCCAATTTTCAGACACTAAGCACCCTTAAACTTAAATTATTTTTGAAAGGATCATTTAATAACTTGAAGCTATAATTTCATATGTACAAATCTAATAAATATATTTCATACATAATTTGTTTGTGGTTGCAGGTATTCATTTGATATAAATAAAGAAATCAAAGTATACTGCTTGAGGCCCTCCTGTAATATCTAATACACCTTTTATTTCCATTTCTTCTTGGTATATGGTTCATACAGATCGTTCAAAAAGTATAAGTAAATAAGAAAAATATATATATATACATAAATCGAAGATCAAATATCAGAAATCAAATCCCACATCTCATTTTATACTCTTCGCCTTCATTTTATACAACGTTTTCCTCCAAAATAAACCCTTCACAGCCTTCTTATAATGCATACTTTCTTACATTATCAATATCAAAGGCTTATCATAAAGCCACAAAAGATATAAAAAATATATATTTTTCTTGCCTTTCTTCAAATTTAGAGAGCCCTCTTGCACTTCTCCCCAATGAAATGAGAAAAGATTTAAGAAATAAAATATATCCATAGAGCTATGATGATGTCCTATATCCTAATCAAAGTATGTGTAAAAATAGGTAAGGGAAATAGAATCTTATATGTAGATCAAAAAGCCTTTGATCAGAGAAGGAAATTCCATTTCTTTGCAGCCCCTGCGCATAATATTTTTTTTACAAAATTTAATATTATTTTTTCTTCTTTTGAAAAGAAATTTTCATTTGACTTCATATTTTATAAAATGAAAGTTGTAGTGATGCTATGAGCAAAAAGGTACTTACATCTACATAATTGAAGTTTTATTCAACAAACTTTAAATATGTGCTTTATATATGAATTAAGTTATAGAAAAAAATAGAAAGGAAAACATATAAAGAAATGGAATATAGACAAATACTAAAAATGTGAAATAAAAAATATAATGATAATCGTATAAGAATCTTGGAAGGATTTAAAAAAAGTTATAACATTTATTGAAAATGAGTTACATCAGATAGTATATACCTCATATTAAAATTATGGTACGGTTACTTCGATCTCCTACCTGAGCTAGAAACAAAGAGAAACCACACTTCAACACGGCCATCGTGCTAACATTCCTCACAAAACCTCTCTATTAATTTACTTATTATAGAAGAAGAAGGGAAAATGTATTCGTCATCCAGAGTGCTCCTGCCTTGTTCTTATGTATGTTTCATTGATCATCATTGCTTGGGATCAAATTTCTCGAATGGGAGTGGACGGGTGGCATGATTCCAGTCATTATATTTGCCCCGTCTCGTCTCATCCTCCTCCTCAATGATCGGAGGAGGAGGCGAGACGTTTGGGAGCTCCTTCATCAATGTGGTCGCTCCTAGCACTGACTCGGCTCATGAATATGTTCAACACTCGGATAACGAGCATTTTTTTTCCTTCTTCTTCTATAATAAGTAAATTAATAGAGAGGTTTTGTGAGGAATGTTAGCACGATGGCCGTGTTGAAGTGTGTTTCTCTTGTTTCTAGCTCAGGTAGGAGATCGAAGTAACCGTACCCAAAATTATTATATCTTTATTTTCATCAAAAATTGCATCATTTCATTTTCTATTTTTCCTGAGATACGTAACGTATCTTACCCTAATTGTTTTAAGCAGCAGACAATTTTAAATGAATCTTGAACATTGTATTTGTTTAGCTCCTTCACACTCTTCAAACATTATTGATAAAGCTCTCCCAAGGATTTTTATGGACTCAAATTAAGCCTCGGTGTCAGTTGTTTTATCTAGACAAATATTATCCATATAGGTTTTATTGATCTGAATTATTTTTTATATGAGAAATTGAATTTTGTTATATCTCATTTGTTAACCTTATAAATCCTCATTGCCCAGCAATATTGTATGTGAGGCCTATATTTTACTTATACATCTTTATTTTATTTGCCGATTCAACATATCAACAAATATTCCAACCAAATCTATCTGGTTGCATCAGAAGAACCTCATACATAAATCTAATTTAAGACAATATTGAATAATTTTCTTGTTATATGAACATATATATATATATATATATATATAAGTATAAATTATCTATTCATCGTATACTAAATATCAAAGGGATTAAACTGATTAAACACTTTTTACATCCATTTAATTATTTTGTAATAATATAAAATTGATAGCTTATACAAATGGAAAATAAACAAATTTATGTCGTGTTGTCGTGTTTGGCTTGCATTGCGTATATAAATTAATTACTTTGTTCAACTTGACTTTATATTTAAAATTTGGCAAGAGCAGAGAAGAGTTATTTCAATTAATTTTTGTTTGTGCCATTAATGTTCAATAGAATTGCATCCGACTAGATGAAAATAAGCATTATAGTATTAAAATGAGTCACTCGAACCTAGGATTTTATCAATGATGTAGATCCAAAAAGACCATCCCCTCTCGGGAGTATTCGAACCTGCGCTCCCAACATTGAGAGTTGAACACGCCTAAACATACTGAGCCATCGAGCTCCCTTCTGTACGAGTATAGTTCAAATTTTGTGGTTCTTCTACCGAACCCGCTATAAAAGATTAGTGCTAGGAAATAATCATTTTAAGATTTGCAATTGATAACTGTTTAAAAAAAACACTGATTTATCATCAAACTGTACTAAATACTCTTCCCTACTCAGTCTGAAAAGTTCTTAAGTAACAACTTCCCTTTCAAGGCAGGGATGAGTGGATTGTATCAAGGTATATGAAAAACAATATACCTGCTCGCTTGCCGGTCATTTTTAATGACGTAGAGTTGAAAACGCCTTAACGCTATTGCACTCCTTTTATAATTAATTAGATTTTGATCAAAACATTATTAATAAAATTAATTTATCTAGTAGTATTTACATGACTTACTTACCAATGTTTCAAGTAAAATAATAAGAAGGATTTTACAAAAATGTCTGTAATATAAAACCTCAAATTATATTTGAGGAATATAAATAGAATCTTTTGATGAGTAAAAGTAAATAGCTTTTTATCGTTTAACTTCTAATATAAAAAAGAATGAGGGCGAGCAAATATATTTATATTTGCTCACATAATTTTGCAAATATATAGAACAAAGGAGTATTTTCCATTAAATATTAGTAGTTTAAATTGCTTTTTTCTGGTCTATATACATGTTAATTGACTTATACTATTCAAGAGGAATAATGGAAAATCATTGTTATATTTATGGTATGTGAAACCATTTTTATTTATTTTACAACAACGTACTTTAAAATAACGAGAGGTTTTTCTTTTAAAGATCGTTTTTCACTGACGAAAACGTATTTATAACGAAAATTACCATCATTTATAGAATACAGCTTAAGAATAAATGTCAAACATCATTATAATAAAAATACAAAGAATGCACTTACATGGTTTTATAGCCAAACGATAACTGTTATCTAATGTAATTTATTTAGCTAAGATAATATATAGTGTATAGTTTTTCTTGCGTATACAGAATATGCAGTTGTTTTGTATTGAAATAAGAATTTAAATAATACTTGCATGTCTAAAATATTGAGATAAGCATTTTAGAAGTAAAATTGTGAGTAAGAGAGAAAAAGGCTGAGAATCTCGATCTTCGAAAGCCCTACTTAAAGCACTACAGATGAGACACATTGTTTTGTAAATTATTATTTTTTCTTGGGGTCTCATTTCAATGTGGTTAGAATGAAATAAAATAGAAATTATCTCTTAATATAACAGCTAGTCTCTTGAATACAACTTCAAATGGTATTTTGAGTTTCATGGTGAGCTTGAAGAGGTTGATGAAGGAGGACCCGTCAATATCTATCAATCGCCATTCCTAAAAGTTTGATCTGTTTGGCAATGATAACTTTTGCTTGCTTTTTTAAACAAGAACACTACGCTAGCTGAAACTCTGACTCACAGGGACTTTACAGGCTCAAGAAAGTTATGCATATGTTAAGATAAATGGGTAGAAATAATTTTAAAAAAACTGAAAAAAAGATTTCACCGTTGGCTAGGTTAATATCAAAACGAACTTTGCTTCTAGGGAGAACTAAAACATCTGTACAAAAAAACCCAATCCCAACTACAAGATGGCGCCCACTTTCGTTTTATGAGGCCGAGGAGTAAATCAACGAGGAGATATATAACAATGTGTTAAAGTTCATTCTACTACCATGACTTGAGGCTATCTAATGGGGGAACAAATATATGCGGATCAAGTCGATCCAGCACACACACAACCACAAAATGCGAGAAGTTCTGGTCCGAACACATGCCTATTTATCAATAGAAAAAGAAATGGCCGTCGTTTTCGCCGGATTTGAATCCGTTTACTATTGTTATGTATAGGAAATTAAGGAAAAATATTTTTTGCTTGGCGTGCTTCTATACAAAGTTCCCTGTGGATGTAAGGGACAGGTTGAATGAGTTGAAGAAGGAGAAGAAATTGAGCTGAAAAATGGAGAGGGAATAGATGAAGAGGTCACTATAAAATTAAAAGGTATTGATAAGATCACCGTTGATCGTAAAAAGAGGTTATCTTTAACAGCTATCAATACTTTAAAGAGAATTGATGAGTCAAATTTGTGGAATGGATGCATCAATTCGGAGAAGAGGTGGCCCATTACCCTAAAAAAATCCGGTTGATAAGGAGGCGGAAGTTTTTTCCCTAAGTACGAAAATGATTGGAGAGACGGAGACTACATTATGGAATTAATAGCTGACCCTTCTATGATCCCACAAATAGTTGTCTTTCAGGGAACCTTATTAAGCTGAGATTTGCCTGTGCTAGAATGCAGTGCCAGAATTGTTTCAATTTTGGCCACCTTAAGCACTACTTCACGCATAAAAAAGTTCGCCTCTTTGATTATAAACGGTCCTTGAGGTCCTTTATCTTAGGGGGCTTAACTCAGGGGAATTGCTAAAAAAACTCAGATAATTCTGATGTGATAAGTCCGCCAAACCGCAAGGAATCAACAGCAGAAGATAAAATTGCCAATGGAACCTGAAAGTGTAATACAGGGACTAGACAGTACGCCTGAAGTGAAGTTTATCAGTTAATCCACAGCGTAAACAACTATTTTAGGAAATGGGGAACCAGTTAACAACGAGGAGTCTGAAGATATTGGACTTCCCTCAGAGCCTAATACTGGAACTCGAGCGATGGAAGAATCAACAGAAAAGAAATGAGTGAAGTTTTCCGGAGGTTTACTTCAGAGGGGCCAAATGAAGAAACCACAAGACTGAAGTTTCAGTTCGTCAACCTTTGGAGACAGAGCTCGCTACAAATTCGAAATTACCGGAGAGACCTCTTAAGTCGCATTTGGACGTTAGCAAAGTTCTGACATCGCGAACAAGATCACAATCTATGGTAAAGAGAGAGATCTGTCTCTCATGGTTCCCCTGAAA
>CP045898.1:11219323-11262273 GCA_013387185.1 Caligus rogercresseyi | reverse complement strand
TACCTCAATATTGAATATTGTTTTTCATATTTTCAGTGCACTACAGGAGACTTTCAGGCCGTCTAACAAACCTAATTTTCACGAAGAAAAAATGGTGGTCTATTTTTTGGTAAGATGTTGTTAATTAGCTAAAATCCAAGCAGTGTAAAAAATAACAATACACCACTAGAAGTAGGATATAAAAACACAATCTTTAGACAGTTACGTTAAAACAAAACGTTAATGAACACTATAATTCAAAGTTATTGGTGACCTTTTTGAAATATATGTAAATCATGAGATAATGTGGTTCACCTTCGAACTGCGCGAACCACAAATGCCATTAAAAATGATATGCTAAGTGTTAAAAATGGTATGATTGTGTTTCAGTTTGTCAGAATGTAAAACAATCGACTCTTTTTCTGCTGGAATATCTTGAACTCAAAGCTTACAAGGCTCCTTAGCAATTCAACTGGATTAAAAGCAATAGCTGACGAATTGTGTCAGAATCAAAATTTTATATAAGAAAGGAGATTACGTGAAAATTATATTTCAAAATGCTATATATTCATCCACGCCAAGGATCACATTAAATTATCATATCACATAATGTAATGTTTGTAATCTATATAATAATTCACCAATCTCTGTCCGTCTGGATGTCCACACGCTATCTCCTCCCACATTTATGGTCAGATTTAAACTTTGAAGGTACCTATGGAATCCTTGGGTCAAGACGGACATAATAAAACTATTTGCAAAGTGATGGGACCAGAAATGGAAAAAAAAAATAAGACCTTGTCTGATTTTACTACCTACTTTTCAGGTAAAGAGAGGAAAAAAGAAAAAGAAAAGGAGGAGGGGAGTTAGATAAATAGAAAAAGAAAAAAGCATCTCATTTGACTTAAAACATATTCTGTGTACAAAGTCAAACTTTTTATGAGGAATGTTTGTACAAAACAGAAAATTATTTCTCTCTCTCTCTCTTATATTCTTTAAGGTCTGTTTCACTCACAAACTAGCTCCAAAGCCTACCCGTACCCGAAGTGACACATATGGGCGCCGTAGGCGCCCAAAATATGCGAGTACTATAAATACATATGTATAATACATTTTTAATTTTTTTAATAAACTATACGAGAAAAAAAAAACCTTAAAAAAAAAATAATTAACTAGATATATGTATATACATAAATGTCATTTATAATGAACTCTCGAATGAAAGATTCCATTATTTTTCAATTTTTTGTATTGTTTCTTATTGGACTCTTTAATAAATGCTGAAATAATAAAAAATATCAGCTTACAAAATCCCTACTCAAAATGAATAAGCATATACGCACCATATTTTGCCTGATGCACTGAGCTGTATATCCCAAAATCTACTAGATATATTAAAATATATTCTCGGAGTAAGTTACCTCCCTCATTTATCTTCTAGTTTACCTTAATGCTCTTAAGGGATTCTTTTTTGAGAAGAAGTTTTTTGTTGTTGCAAAACATTTTAGGCATATTACGGATAAACATATATAAATTTACGTCAAAATGGGTTATAAACGCCGCTGCAATATATATGCCTACTTTATATAAGTGCTAATTTTTTGTATATTTTTTGGCCACATGAAGTACTAATACATTTTAAATTTCTCAAAGAAGAAGTACTGGATTAAAAAAAAAAAGATGGTCATTTTTTTTAATAACAAAATTTAAACAAGACGAAACTCTAATAAGTTTTGATGTATATCGTCTTTGAAGCTGCTGTTTTGTAAAAAGTCCCAGATATTGAGTACACAATCATGGTTATTTTAAAATTATACTATCGAATAGTGTTAATGTGTGTAGCGAATTAATATATATATATATAGATGTTTGAATAGTAAAAAAACCCACTAAATGCATGAAATGTTTTTAAAAATATTACTTCACGATTCATTATTATATTATTAGCAATAAAAAAAAGTTTTTTATTTTAATTTTTTCTTGGACTTTTAATTTATATAAAATACTTAGTTACACAAAAAACCTTCAATTGTTTCTTTTTCTTTATATTGAAAATTAAAGTTAAACGTATTTTAAGGGAAAATAGTAATAGGTTTCTTGCTTCTCTTAGTGTCACAGAAATATCAATAGAATCGTGAAAGGCAAAAAAGAAAATAATGCGTTCACTGATGGCTATGTAGGATGGACATTAGTTTACTGCTCAACTACAAATATCGACGATGTTAATTAAGTATAACCAACGTTCTAAAGGTTGTGGTGACTATTCAATGATAATTATCATGTGACTGCTTCTCCTCAATAAATATCAAGGAGTTAATCGAACTCAATGAAGTTTACACATTACCGGCTTTAAGCACGGGGACTTGAAGGCTCATATTCTTTTCGACATTCTTCCAGAGGATCAAAAGATCAAGATGAAACTAAGGCCATTGGTGCAGCTCTTCTGAACTGCAAGGCACTTATTGCCAAACTCTTGCCCCAAAAAAAAATTGTCGACGATAAAGACCTTAGAGTAAATATGATATATGTTACAGGAAGGAACTCTGCTCTATCGCTGAAAATTTCAAATACCAATGGGTATACTTGGAAATATGGATCAGACTTAGTAAGATATTTCCCCTACTGTTATTCTCGCCTTACTAGAATCCTTGCCAGAATCATCTACAAGTTCAAAAAGCTTAAGAACTCACAAAACCAGTGGTGTTCTTTTGTTTTTTATGTATCTTTTTAAAATTTGTGTCTGTTTGCTATGATATTATGTTTTGTCTGTTTACTAATGTATATATATATATATATATATATATGTATATATATATATATATATATATATATATATATATATATATATATATATATATATATATATATATATATATATTATGGTTCTAAGCGCAGAGGCCGTGCCCGCGTTTGGTGTTTCTGTTTTGAATGTTTCTGTTCTCGCCGTGAATGTGAGTGGCCGAATTCCTACTCTGTAGTGAATGAATTTCGCCGTTTTAATAGGTAGATGTCGTGTACAGCATATACAGATATCCACAAAAAGGAAGAATCAAGGGAGAAAGCGTGCGCTCAGTATCCCGATAATTGATGCTGATCAAATAAATACATGGTGAGATAATGTTTAGTGTTGTTAAATTTGATCCCCTCATATCCAGATTTAAAAAACAAGTTACAGAGCCTTGCAAGTGACAGCCATCAATCCTTTAACCCACGTAAGAAGTGTCGACTCCGACCAGTCCATCTTCTCCACCTGCCCCCGAACCCTCTCCATCCATGATCCTAGGTTCTATAGACTAATAATGCTTATTTATATCAAGACGGATGTAATTTTAGCGAATCATATAGGCAAAAAAAACCTTTCATGGGTCCATGCGGGGAACGTCATTAAATTTTATCCATCCAAATCAAAAGAATATTTTAAGTTATGCAAAAAATATTGAAGTATTTGAAATAGATACCCGTTTGATATTTTGTTTATTGTTTACCTCTTGTTTAGATTTTTATTATAAACTATAATGTTTATTTTACATAAATATTATTTTTATATAATTTTATATAACATCTAAACAATAAAGGAGAGCAGAAAAAAAAAAAAACCTACATCCATGAAAAAGTCCGGGAACTCCCGCCTCAATACTATAAGTAGGCTAACAACATCAGACATGAGGATCTGCTTCTCCCAAACGTGCACATCTCCTTTACGCATGTACAATATCCAAAGACTCCCGGAAGCCCCAAGAGTCTAGTGAGTTCTTCAAATTCGTTAACCCAACATAGAACACCACGGACAGTCAATTCCTCAACGTCTAGGAAATGAAGGAGTTTTGAGGATATGACAAGAAAAGCTTCTTCTGCATCCCATATTAAGTACGTCATGAGCTCCCTTTTGCATCCAAACAGAACCTTCTTGGTGAGACAGTCCAAGTGATCCTTCCTTAAGGGATGATGCTGCGGAGTTCGACGAGAACTCTCCAGATCTCCACAATGATGATGATAAATCCCCTATATCATGGAGAAAAAATAATAAAGTAAGGCTAAAGATGCCCGTCATCCAGTACGGAACATTGAGATGCTCATTTACTTTGTTAAAATACGATATTTAGTGCAATAAAAGTTTATTCCAGTAATTAAATTACAAATATGTATGGTAATTATGGATATATTTGCACGTATTTATAAAAGTCCTTTAAATATATAAAAGGAATGTTATTAATAGTAGTTATTTTCTTATACAAAAGGTAAAGTTTCATTTTTACTGTAAATTTTTTAGTTCAACAATCGGATGGCAAAAGTTATCTTTAGTGATGGCATTGATATAAAATATTGTAGAAATAGGAAATATGTACCATATCAATGGATTTTATTAAATGTATTTTATGAAGAAAGCAAATATCTCGTGGGGTGAAATCAACTTTTTATCTAACATTGTTTTTAAGGCTTTTTATATTTCTTATGTTTTCAATAATTTTCACATTCCTAATGGAGAAAAATGAGGGGGGAGAGGGGGTATTTGAAGTATTTCATAGTGGTACGCATAACACATACATACATACATATAAATATATTTAATGGACCATTATTTTACTAAAACTGTATAACTTTGCAATAATTGCATGTTAACCAATGTTTGATAATTTTTTATAAATCGACGAATTTCCTACCTTTAATAGTTATTCTAACAATTAGAAATATAATCACTTAATATTAATAAAGTGTAACTTAAATATCTTTTGAAATACATTTACTAATATCAGGAGACAAAACTTTTATTTGAGATATTATTTAATTATACCACAAACGTGATCGGAACAACTCTAATATATTAATAGTTTCATATATTAAGTTATATTTATTAAACGTAAAAACAATCAACAATTTTATGTACGTAGTTACTTAATACTTATCTAAAATTATTCATGATAAACTTAAAACAGACTAAAAGCCGCATGATTGCATTTTTAATATTTTTAAAGTAAAGTTATATTGATAAATTTATTAAACACATAATTAATTTTTTTAATGTAGTTTTACACATTATTATTAAAAGTTTTCACTAATAGCATCAAGTATGTCCTTGTTCATTAATTATGTGCCAGAAAAATATATTGATAGCGACAGAAAGATTACATCCCTTTTAATAACGTGAGAATCATTGTTCTAACAACATTGAAAAAATAATACAGCTTGGATGGAACAGCCGAAAATAGAGTTCATTAGTCCAAATCATTAATATAAACATTCATGAGTCGCGAATATCCAGTCCTTACAGAATGGAGCACAAGCCTTCGAACTAAAATCAGAGTCCTTAAAATTGGATGAGTCCAAGAGTCCGGATCCGAGTCTGTAGCCGTTAGCACGAATGACATGGCATATATGTCTTATTCGTCATAGGAAGCACTTCTTTGATGATCACAGAGACCTGGGTTCATGTCCTTAGAAAAATTGAGGTGAAGAGAAATGCTGGATTCTCCACGACTTCAGCATCCTTATTTGTAACCCGGAGCACTACAGTTTTTCTGCAATTTCGAAAATAAATGTATGATTACAAATTACTTTGATCCATTATTTATTATTAAAGTGTACCTGACAAACATAAGTTACATATTGGATTTTGTTATAAAAGACAATAATACCAAATGTTCTTTGAAAAATGAAGATTCACGAGTTCTTTTTAGATATAGACTCAAGACTCAAATAACTTTCGCCTTTAGGAGTACAAAATATTTTTATAGAAGTTGTTGCCTTGGGTTTCATTTCTCAACGATATTTAATACCTTAACATTTCGAATCACTTTCTTATGTATTCTAAAGTAAAAAGTCTACTTTTCTATTTTATTTTATATTTGAGGACACACACAGTAAATATTTGTATTATTTTCTTTACGGGTAGGTAAAAAAGGAGATTTTCCTAGCCTTCCTTGTATTTTTACAAGTACAAAAGAGAAGTAGAAAAATCAAAATCACCTCTTCCATACTTACCCATAAGAGCATGATGATTTATATTCCTTGGATTTAAAATACCATTAAAGGATAATTTATACCTAGTTGTAAAGGGAATTATTGCTTTGAGAAGTATTAGTCAGCAAAATATATGCATACCATCATACTGCTAAGCATCTACTAAATTGGATGGACTTCCTTATTAGAAAAAAAGAGAATGAGGTTTTTTTTCAACGCTCATATTTCCTTAATTGTTAAATAATTCATTGTCAGATGATTTCATTTGATTATAAAAAATGAAAAATATCTTTTTTTTGGTTAAGATGTTTATATGTTAACTAAAATCCATACAGTGTAAAAATATAAGAACACACTAGAAAGTAGGAGATAAAAAAACAAAATCTTAAGACAGTTACGTTAAAAGCAAAACCTGAATGAACATTATAATTCAAAAATGCTATCTAAAGATAAAACCGTAACATAAAATGACTTATTAAAATTTATTTTTTATTCAATATAAAACGTTGATGTCGTCTTTTTTTTAATGGGTCATTTATTTAATAATCATACATACTAAAATGTATACAATAATGAATAAAAAGAGCAAGAGGGGTTGTGATAATAAATTCATAAATAAACATTGTAGTTTAAAATTAACCCTCTGAAGCAAGACCTATCACATCATTAAAACATCATAATCTAAATTATTTATAGTTGAAGTGAGTAACACGAAATACAGAATTGTAAATTGTATATAAGACCATCTTTTATTGCACGGCTCCCTCGATGATGTCATTTGAAGTCCTCTTATATCTTTTAACAATGAGTCTCAAACGAAAATAAAAATGACAGGACCACTGAGGAAAAACTTTGACGATATCCGCGGCGAAGTCCCATAGCGTCACTTGCTAGAATGTGGAATCTTGAGGGAAAAGGCTCCATATCTTGCATTCGAAGAAATAATATTTTTTTAAAGACTCATTACGAATGAGTGTATTGGAGGTTAAGTACTCTGCGATGTGAGCTTAGAGCTAGCAAGTGCAAAGCTCAGAGCCTTGGATTCAGGAGATGCAGTCGTTGCCTTTAGAGGATAACCAAATAGGATATAAGCCGATAAAAACTTTGCCTCATTTTCTGAGCTTATTAAATGACTTATATTATGGGTGACGAAAGCACGAAGATACGACAGGGCAGGGCAATCAGCGAAAGTGTGCATGATCGAATTATAGATTTTTCCGCAGTCCTTACAAGGAAAGTTGAAAAAGATGCAACCGGTAGAGATTTGAAATTGTGCAGTGAATTTTTTGCTATTCTTAACGTTGGTTGATTCCATAATTATTTTTTCCCATCTTTGCGGAAGATTTAGTTCTTGAATAAAAGCTGGCAGATTTTCTTAGTGTCCTCGTCGGGTCCGGGCCTTGAACTTAATTAATATGCCATGGAGTAGGGGATATATGAAGCCTAGCTGCTCTAAGAAGTGGGAAGTAAAACTTTCCCGCTCTAAGACCACAGTCTACATCTTTTTTGAAATCGTGGATGGTGAAAGTTTCTGTTCTGAAGGCTTCCAATTCCAAGCTCTGGGGAGTTGCATGTTGCCCAAAAAGGCCCTTTTCTTGGAGTTATGGTGAAGAATGTTTACAGTAGAGGAAAGTCGTATGTTGGCGTAAGACTCCATAATATTCTTTGACATGAAGCCTATATCGGAGAACTTTTTATTGACACATTGGAGGCAAGGGTACCCATCATTAAAATGGAGTAGATATGGGTATTAGAACTGTTGACCTCCACTCCTGCTCTGGGTTGCACGTAAGATCGATGAAAATTTCTTGTACATTTTTGGCAATACTTTGGAAAGTTGCACCAAGCCTCCTCCGAGTTGTTTTTTTAGATCTCTTCAGGGATGGAAGATAACTTTTGTGGAAGAGTTTTTGGAGCCAAGAGTCCTCTTCCTCTTTCACCCAAAGGGCAATTTTGGGTTAAGTGTTTGCAAAGTAGAGAACTAAGGGAACTAATTTAACATTGTAAAATCAATTCTTGTTTGAAGATGTCGTCTTATTGACGATTTGATGAGTTTGAGGTATTCGAGAGAATTTGAAGGAATAAACTTAATCAAATCTCCGGCCCATGTCCATGACGTCGCAGATGAATTGATATTTTTTAATGAAAGGATGAATAACAAGCCGCTGCCCCGATCATAATTGCTCTAAGGTCTTCGATTCGTATATAAGAGTTATTTGTCAGTCTCTTCGCAATTAATGATTTCATGTTGAGCAGTGCAAATTCAACAGCCCTTTTATAAGGAGAGATCTTCCTTTTTCTTCTGAATGCTCCAAAAATAATTGTAGCTCTAATCACGTTCGAATTTAAGTCCATATTAATATCTTTTTTTGTTTTTGTTTTGAACACATCCCCAGAAGGAACATATACATATGTTATATCCAATTCTCTCAAGCAAATGTTCAATTCTTACAAACTTAAAGTTAAATGGTTGGAATATATACAATTATAAAGAAAAATTATATATAATTATTTATTCAAACATTACATTATTTGTATGATTTTTAAGAACTCTTACAGTTTAAAATTATGTATACATTTCAAAAACCGTTATATTTGTATTAAAAAATGAAGTAGTCTCCTATTTATATTTTTTTAGTTCACTAAGTGTACTCATGGGAAGAATTCAACAGTAAACTTTTGAACACCCCAAATCATATACTGGAAAAATCCCATTTCTTATATATTTATGTAATCCTATTTTATGCCTTTGAATGTAATTTTAAACATGTCACTTTTAACATATTACATATTGCATAAAATAATAAAAATCGGAAAGACCATTTTTTTCGATTAAAACCTTTATTCTTTAACTGTACTGTGATGGGATATACCTGATATGGGATCATGCTAGCCTTCTCTGTATAGTTGTTTTTTGGCTTCGAAAGAATTGCATCCGACTGGATAAAAATTAACATTAAGGCATTAAATTAGTCACTCGAACCTAGGATCCATGATGTAGATCCAAAAGACCATCCCCTCTCGGGAGTATTCGAGCCTGCACCCCAAATATTGAGAGTTGAACACGTCCAACACACTATCGAACTCTCTTCTGTATAGTTCAAATATTTTTGGTTCTTCTACCGAACCCGGTATAACGGATTAGTCCTGAGGAATAATCATTTTAGGATTTGCAATTGAGAACCGTTTAAAAAAACAACAGTGATTTATCCCCAAACAGTAATAAAACAACATATTCTTCCCTACTCAGTCTGAAAAGCTCCTAATTAACATCCTTCCTTTCAAGGTAGGGATGAGCCTCAGCGGTCTGTATATTGTAAAACAAGGTACGCCCATACCTGCTCGCTTGCCGGTCATTTTAATGACGTCATTAGGGCAAACGGGAAAATAACATTTTGTAATCTATCTTTTATATTTTATGAAGACATAAAAAAATATTTCTGATGTTTCATTATATATGTATATAAAACCAAGGAATAAACATGTCTGATATTTTATATGTATATATACCTGTATCTATTTTTTGGGGGGGTGAGACCTCAATACCCCCTCTAAATTAAACTGTGTTTCAAAGTGAAACAATACAACAATATCAAAAGGAAATGAGTACAATCACTTGTTAAGTAGAAATAATAATATGAACAATTGACCCAAACTCATCAAAATCAACCATACATAAAATGCAATTATAAAAAAGCTGGTAGGATGGCGTATAATATATATATATATTTATAATTTTATTTCATGTTTTCACTTTCACGCAATACAATTTCAAATAAAGACCGTTTAAAAAATCAACAACCAATAGTAGATAAACATAATAAACAAACTTTATATACGTTATACTTTAACAGTCATTAACAACAATACAATCTCTCACATCCTACGAGTATATTATTAAAAAACTGCCCTACACAATAAAGCAAAATAAATATTCACATGTCTAACATACAATCTTCTTTTCTTTCGTCAGCATTTTTTATAGCAAGCCTTCTTTCCTTTTTTCAAATATTTAATATTTGGCTTCTGCATATTTATCTATTTCTACCATCGACCTTCTCCTTATAATCATAATAAATATATTCAAAAATGCATTCAATTCACTGAATACTTATATATTACATACATCTATTCATAGACTAAGGATCTTTTGCTTAATCTTTATACTTGAGAATATCTACCGATCAAGAAATGCATGCAATTTAAGGAAGATAAAGACGAAGAAGATATATTGATTCACATAAAAAGTTTTTTTAGAGAGAGAATGAAACTTAAATTGTTTGCAAAAAGAAGAAAAGAAAAAGGGATGGATGAGTCATTTCATTTTTACATAATAGACTTGGAGTTTGTTGTCCAGGGTTGATTTGTAGAAACAGAAGCATGCAGAAATGCATTGAAACATGAATTGAAAAACAATAAAACAGCTTACAGTAAAATCCTTGTGCATGAAATATAAAATGTAGGTCATCTAAAGAATAAACACAAAATATGTGTACGCATTATAAAATAATATAAAAAGAATATCTCTAATAGTCTCTATCCTTTAAAACTATCATATCCGCCATTTTTTGGTTCCTCCAGGAGGAAATTTACCGGTTCCAGTACTGCTTCTATTTTCCATATGGAACATAAAAGGGGATTGATCTTGTTGCGTTAATGGTTCCCTCAATGTAGTAAATTATTTACCCTATTGTCCAATGGTTAGCATCCTACGCCACATTTTATTTAATTAAAAAAATAATTTAAAACTAAAATGTTTAATTATATTTTTATTAGGCATTTGCTCAATGTATTTTTTTTTCAAACCAGTTCGTTCATTATGTAAATAAATAAAAAATGAGACATTTACATAAAACCCAAAGCAAATGTGTTATAAAAAACATAAATAAACATTATAGTTTTATGATATTACATAATAAACGAACATGAGGAAAAACAACCGGCAAGATACGCGGCGTTGGACCTCAAGATCCCCTCTGTCACCGATTGGAAAGTGGAGTTGGGCAGCTGATGTAATTCATTACTTCCCTGTCTTATGGAAAAATATAAAAAAAACACTTTTACGCGAATTCAAGGATTTAAAATAGAAAGGATTATCGTTTATATTGTTTTATTTTGTTATGTTGTTTTATTAGAATTGTATTTTAGTGTTGGTTCATATATGATGTTAAAAATTTTAAACTAAAATGTTTAATTATGTTTTTACGCATAAACATCATTAATATACATTTTCTTTTTTAGTGCTTGTATATTTTTTATGAGCTGTGGAAAAAAAGCTCTACCGGTAAGTTACCTTAATACAATCCGAAAATAGTGGCTCCATATCAAGTAGTATTTATTTCTTTTCTTTGGAGTCTTTGTATTTTTTTAGGTTACCCTATATTGTTGCAGCATTTGCTTATGGTAAAAATGATAATTATAGGAATATAAATAATTTAAGTAGAATCATTCCAATTAGAAATCCAAACAAATGAAGTTCTGGATCTTTTTCAAGGTACTACGAAGAGTTTAATAATTAGTTTAACAAGTTTGAAAGGCTATTAGACAATAGATAAGGAGTTTTATACATTACTGATGAACGAAATGAACATAAATTTAATTAACTAATTTTAGTAAGAGGAAAAATATTTAAAAAGTTGAGAACTCAATACAAATATGAAACTCAAAAAGTTGAACAATAAACAACTGTAGATCTTAAGAGCAAATTCAATTAAATTATTGAGTCAATATAGGGATTTATTGATATTTACTTTTATATAAAATACACATTGGATTTCGAGAAAACTCCTATAATGATTAGGAATATTTCACTAAGTTTACATATTGGACGTATTTAAGGATTTTCGTATTTGCTTTAGAACATTAATTCAATAATATTTTGTGCCAAAACAATTTTATTCTGTCACAAAACAGCACTTTCTTGTATGTAAATTATTCAACTTAACCCTTAGTTATAATTAAAACTTCAATAATAATAGTTTAACATTTTCTTCTTTTTTGAAAAGGTTATAAAGAAATAAATATTACTTGGGTAAACATTATTTTTAGTTAGTTGGGACATATTTGATACTGCTTTTTTATATTTCGTTTCTTATTAACAGGGCTGTTGGAATTAGGAACAAAACAATGCCAAGCTGTCGTCATTGAGAGATTCTATGAAGTGTCCAATCCCCTTGAAATGGTCGTACTAGTAGAATGCCGCTTCGAGCCAAATTCCTCGCCTGGTCTGGCAAGGCTCTTGGACAGGAGTAACTTACCGGAAGCGACAAGGCCTTCTTGCGTCGAGGTGCTTCGACAAACACCTTCTTGATCTCAGGGATCAGTTCATCCACTAGAGAAAATTAGTAAAGAACCAATTCAGCCACCCTGTTGAGAGTGCGACAGATGCAGGCGACATGCATCACGTTGGGGAAGAGTTCCATCAAACCTCACCCGGCCTTCAGACAGTAAGTTGCTCCATCAGTAATGAGTAAGTGTAGACTGTTGTAGTCCAAATCTTCACCAAACACCTTGAAGAGTGCCCCTGTCAGCATGGATGTCAAGCAGGTCCAACAGGAAGTTCGATCCTTGAAGCGTCCATCGAGGGTCCAGAGAGGACTGCCGTCATGGCTCTGCCAAATCTGTCAGTTGTCTCATCCACAAGAACAAACAACCTTTAATCCTGCAGCCTTTCCTTCACTTATTCATATTGACCTTGCTTTCTTTCTCCATTGCGTGTGACAGAGACCCCAGAGACTTGGCAGTGGCTCGTGGCAGTATCTTTCAATGAAGGACTGGAATGCACGACATTCAGACTTGGCAATTGGTATGTTGTAAACATAAGCATTTTGGCTAAGTCATGGGTGAATGGAGTCACTTTCTTTAGCAGGCCATTCGTCAAAAAAAATATTTTTTAAAATAATGTCTAAAGAAACGTCATCACTTACAGAATGACGAATAAATGAAATATTAAAGTCCCGGGCCGTTCAAAAAACAGCCGGGACCCGTTGTTTCCTGATATATTCCTGATTTATATATATATATCCTCAAAATTTGTTCAAAATATGCGATAAATATGTAGAAAAAGGCCAAATATGCGTTATATGCGATAAAAGGTCGTTTATGCCCAGAAAGTGTATTTACAAGATTCCTACAGCCTGCTTCAAAATATAATATTAAAAATATAATATCATTTTTTTATAATATAAAATATTCTTATTGAATGTAAAAATTGAATTTATTATCATAATTTATGTTTTTAGAACGTATAGTATTTTCACTTTTGACATTTCTTTACTAAGTACAACTATATTTCAAAGAAACATTTAGTTACATAAGGAGCAAATTGGTTTATACATTTACGAATGGGTCACATATGTCATAAAGTTATACTTAATACTTGTAAAATCATTTGGGGCCAACTTTAGCTAATCGAAACTTTACTTTTGATTTTATTAAATTATTTTTTTAAAGGACCCATATAAAAAAGACAAATTCTTACGGTTTCCATGATAAAATTAAATACTTCTATAAAATAGTCAGCAAGTGCCCTAAAATCCAGACTACATACAAACACTCAATTAACTTTTGATGTGTGCAATTTGATTCCTTGGTTTTGCCTATTTTTTTTGCAAAGATATTTGTTTTTTTATAGCCTTTTAAAAGTACAATTAAATAACTGTGTAACCCTCGGATATTTTTTAGTTATTGTTTAGGTACATAATTTTACAATGAACTCATATTAGTATTTTTATTGAGATATACAAATAATACGAAATGTAGCCCACAAAAAAACTATTTATTCAAAATATTGTTGTTAACAATATCAAATATCATTTAAAAATATTTCTTTTATTATTATTTGTTTAGAACCTATAACTGATCCGCCGCCTTACTGTAGCATAATCTGGTATCTAAAGTTATTTTGGTATTACGAAACTTTGTGAAAAAAATTCAAAAGTTTTATCATATGTTATTAATCATCTTCAAAAATTGTGATCTAAAGTTTATTGCTCTTAATCCCCTATAATATATTTTTTGTTTGTCTTAAATAAATCTATGGACTTGGTAAAATTGTTTCAATTTTAGCTAAATTGTTCTACACTCATATAACATCCAATATTTTTAGTGCACAAATTGAAATACAAAAATAAACCGAAATAAGTTGTTTTTGTTTTATTTATTGCATCAATTAGATATATATGACTTACAACTAGACAATTTAAGATATTTTATGTGACGATAATTACGAACATATGGGCTGTGCGTGTTAAGGCGTGTTCAACTCTCAATTTTGGGGGCGCAGGCTCGATACTCCCGAGAGGGGATGGTCATTTTTGGTCTACCTCATAGATTAGTTCCTAGGTTCGATAAACTGATTTTAATGCTATAATGCTTATTTATATATCTTGTCGGATGCAATTCTATCGAACCATAGAGGCAAAAAAACATATGGTGGAGCTTTAACTCACTCACCTTATGGTTATAGTGATGCTCCATTTATCGTCAGATATGATTTAAAAAATTAACATTAACTCTATCATGATAATCTTATTTGATTGTCGCACCTCAACAGTCACGAGTGATGATGTGAACCCTAATGTGATAATGCCAAGTCCTTTTCTTTCAACAAATCACGTTCAAAGAAAAAGTTCCTAAGACATGTTTTATTTTTATTGCCTTGAATTATTTGAATGAGTGAAAAATACATTAAATTCAAAAGATTACAAATTAAATACAAAAAAAATAATGAAAACACAATCAAAGATTAAGATATATATACATACACATATATATATATAGATATATATATATATATATATATATACATATATATATATATATATATATAAATATATATATATATATATATACATACATAATATAATATATATAAAATATATATATATATATAATATATATACATATATATATATATATATATATATATATATATAATATATATATTTGGTATTTCTACCATAAAAACGAAAGAATCCGAAAGGATCTTTTTATTACTCTAGTCAGAGTTACACTGAATAAGGATCATTTATCAACTGGCCAAGGATCATACGTATTGGGAAAAATACACTATATAATAAAACGTACACAATAATACTACCCGAAAGGTTCCAAATAAAATATTAGTCGTAGAGTGCACTGAATAAGGATCAGTATCAACAAGGATCATTGACGTATAGCAAATCTACATAATACTATAACTCCTTTATTATTTATAGCACGAATAATACTACACATAAATAGGATAAAAAGACAAAAAAAAAAACTTTATAATAATTGGCACTTAATAGAAACATATGTAGCTTTTAGACGGTTAAGAGATTGTTTATAGTGATTCCCTATATATATATATATATATATATATAACTTTCAGAGATGTCGTTGATTAAAGTATGTACCTTATCTACTATCATAGCTGAAGACATGTTTCCATTTGTCCTGTCTGATCCGAATCCACGAGCCTCCTTCGATATTAGTTCTCCAGGAGGGAAACCTTCCGATTAAAAAGCTTCTCATTCCCACATGTGAGCTCAGAGAAGTTCAATCTTGCTGAAAAAATAAGACGCCGTATGCAACAGATTTTTTCCTCCATTTTTAGTGATTAAGGCGTTTAAGAATTTTTTTTTTTTTTTTTTGCCTATATGGTTCGATAGAATGCATCCAATAGGATATAAATAAGCATTATAGCATTAAAATTAGTCTATCGAACCTAGGATCTTATTAATGAGGTAGACCAAAAATGACCATCCCCTCTCGGGATTCGAACCTGCGCCCCCAACATTGAGAGTTGAACACGCCTTAACACGCACGGCTATCGCACCCCTTATAGAAATTTAAAAATGAGTACATCAACCTAGGCTTAATTTGAAATCTTAATTTTCCCACCATTATGTTATTGAATATTTGTGTAAATTTTGTATTATCGCCCGTATCCGAAACAACAGCATGAGGAACTGCCTAAAACTTCTCTACGATTTACCCGTACTCAGACATTAGCTCTGAAAGAGCTAATGTATCAGTTTCGGAGCCATTAGAGTATATTCTTTTTAATAAAATAAAATTGTCGCTTCTTGGAAACCAACCCTTCACCTTACAAAATGAATTTAATAATGTTTCTTCTAGGAAAAAGTGCTCTTTTTATTTAGCTTATTTGAAATTCAATGTTAAAGTAGAATTTAAATATGTCTATTAAAAGCGTGAAAATGATTCTTTTTTTAAATCATTTATTTATGTTCTTTAAGAATATAATAGTTTATCAGTAAATCGACTAAAACACAGATATGTAATCAATATAGATATATAACCAATGGGGACATAAGTAGGCTTCTTTATACACAAATATGTAAAAACATACATATCAACTGGAATTTATACAAATGTCATTAAAATTAATCATAAGAAACACAGGACATGATGAACACGATGATAAGATAGAGAAACTGGTAAAAAAGTGTGATAAAATAATTATTAAGATCCCCAGTCTTGAGGTGAAGTTTTTTCTTCTTATTTGTTGTCTTGGTCCACTTGAAGGAGTTTTTTTGGATTTTCCCTGTGGATGGAGTGCAGAATGTCTAGATTTCTTCGGACGAGGTCTTGGAGACCCATAGAAAGTCCACCTGCGCACGTTCTTGAAACATAGAGGGTCCTTGTATAGTGGAAATTATATGCTCGATCTTGTAAGCCTCCTCGAAAGTTGGAGAGGTTGATACAAGCCAGTCAGTAGAAGTTAATGATACTCCAAGTTCTTCTAACATTATCTTTTCCACAGCTTTAATGACTGGGACCACTTTAAGGCAGTGATAGAAGAAGTGGAAAGATGTCTCCTAGACTTCCCCACACCAATGACATCCCCGCTTCTTTGTGAAAAGCTTCTTCGTTAATAACACAGGGCAACAAATAAAAAAATTAAAATTTCTTGGGATATATCAACTGATTTGAATACTTAATGGGTCCCTGATAACTAAATTAAAACCATTTTGCTCAATCAGGTCATAATTTATTGAAATTTTGAGTTTTTTGCTTTCGATTTTCAACTTTTAGACAAAATCACAACTTTTTGTTTATTGAGCTACAAAAATGGTATGGGTGTTTTTGGAAATGGCATGATCATATTAGTGGGGTGGAGACTAGTATAAGTTGAAAAAATTATCAGAGAGGCCCAAAAATTACATTTGTTTTTGGTAAAATGACCAAATTTGCATATTTTTCAGTATACATATTATTTATATTACAACTTCTTAAGTAAAACAAAATTTTTTTTAAGCTTTTTTATTTCTTACTATACTAAAAACATATTCAAATTGAAAATGCATCGAATTATAATTACTAGCTGTATAAAACTTCTCTCTAAAGATCTCCTCTTGTGATGCAAATTAGGATAGTTAAGAGCAATGCTCCAGCAATAGTTAGCCATCATGTGGCTATCTCATATTTCTTGGTACCTCTTCTACATGTCCCTCATGTCCTGGTGAAACCTCTCACCCTGCTCATCACTAACACTTCCAAGATTTTCAGGAAATTTCTCCAGGTGACCGAAAAGGAAATTAGGCTTGATGCTCATATATGCATTTAGCTGCTTGTAGCTCACAAACATACTGTTTACAAGCTTCACATAATTGCTTGACTTGTTGTTTCCAAGAAAATTATCCACATCCAAGACAAAGGAACTCCAAGCATTATACACAATCTGGTCATAATAAAAACAAACAGATGATCATTCATTAGCTTTCGGATCTGAGGATCATCACAAATTCCAGCCTTCTTTTTTACTCAGTCCAGGGAAAGCATCACAAATTATTTAAAACAGTCTCCATCTTTGTCTAGGGCTAGGGATCCATATTTATATCCATTATGGGGCAGAACAACTTTGAGACTGTATTTAGAACTGTCAATGAAAAGTCTTCACTCTTGAGGATTGTAGTTACTTATACCTAACTTATACAGGAGACCAAGAATGTCATTACAGTAAACAAGTCCATCTTTCTCAGAGAAGAAAGGAACAAACTCTGAATCTCTTGTTCTGTAGAAGGATATTGTTGTACCACTTTGAAGTAAATTATTCTAACTTAATCTAGAGGTCATAAGTTCTGCATATTTTTTGAGTGAGTTTAAGTCTCTCGCAAGGTCATTTAATTCACCCTGGTTGCACTGCTTCGGCTAGGATGTTGTACTTCAAGTGTATACCATCATGATTGTGTGAACTATCACATTGCAACTGCTCAGTCGCACTCTCATCATTTGTAACATCTGTAAGTGACTCGAACACTGGAATGGGAACATCTTTACTGTGGGGCACTGGTCTGATAGCAGAATCCAAGTTTAAACTTTAAACTCTTTCTGTTTTTTTAATACCTCTACGGTTTATAGTGCAAAAATGGCAATCATCTGAGTGTTTTTTTTGGTTCTCTCCACACCATAGGTACACAAAAACTTGCGTTCTTCTTCTTGCCTGTACACCATTCTCTAAGTTGTGTAATACAAGTAACAAACACAATGGGAGGGGCCCACTATTTTATCATTCTTTAGGAGACACAATTTTAAATATTAGAAGCAATTTTGCAAAAACTGTTAAGAAAATATATGTTGATTTATCTTTAATATATCCTCTCAAAACCCATCTCCGCCCCCACTAACATGAGTATGCCATTTCCAAAAACATCCATACGAATTTTATAGCTCTATAAACAAAAGTCATTAAAATCGCCCGAAATCGGTCAAAATATTTTTGGCTTTTTTGGGCCTCTCTGATAATTTTTTCAACTTAAACGAGTCTCCGCCCACAAATATGATCATGCCATTTCCAAAAACACCCATACCATTTTTGTAGCTCAATAAACAAAAAAGTTGTGATTTTGTCAAAAAGTTGAAAATCGAAATCAAAAAACTCAAAATTTCAAAAAAGTCTGACCTGATTGAGGAAAATGGTTTTTAATTTAGTTATCAGGACCCATTAGGTATTCAAATCAGTTGATATATCCCAAGAAACAATTTCACTGTTCCCCAGTGTAATTAATGGTGAATATAGATAATAACATAATAAACTTAATAACGAAGTATTATAAACAGTTTAACAATATAAATTAAAACATTATTTCTTTGAATCACTCAAACGATTCAATAGATCTGGACAAAATTTGCAATGAATAATATATAGGGCTGTGTGAGTGTTTTAGTAGGGTGGGACACTCCAGGAAGATTAATTATTCTCTTATTTTTTATACACAATTGTTTGATATTTCTAAAAATCGCCAAGTTAGATTGGGAATTAATTTTCTGTGGATGAATATTCTAGAAAATTGTTGTGTACGTGTTTATGCGAAAAAAACATCTTTTACGATTTTTTGACAATGGTGTGTTAGATTTTGGGGTTGCTATGAAAAAATTATTATTTTGCATTTTGAAACTATGAAAGATGCAACTTCCTTTGAAATAGTAGAGTTTGTTTTTCTGTTGGTTAGTATATCTAAAGAAATATATATATTTAATTAGTATCATAATTTGCTGCTAATTGGCTAGCAAAAAAAATATTTGGAAGAATTGACAACTCCTTTATATCTATTCATCTATGCAAACGTGATTATCCGGTATCATCTGGTGAATTTGATCAAAAGGAGCGAAGAGATCCGGTATAATTGAATAAATATGCTCGAATTGTCTTAAAATCCCTATATGCTCAATAGTTGCGTGACCAACTAATGTTTAATAGAAAATTGATATTTTTAATTAAGCATATTTTTTTTGTATTTAATTGTGTATATTATATAATTTTATGTTTAATTAATAAAACCAATAACTGGACAATAAGTTTGTATTAATTAAAAATCGACATTGGTTGATATTTACTAAATGTTGGTCTTAAGAACCAACCTGTACTCAATCATTTCATGATCAACACACACACATACATACACAAATTGCACAAATATAATAATTCCACCGTGTTGATGCATAGATAAGAGGATCAATATCGATAATCCCTTCTTTAACACAGTGAGAAAAGGATAAATAAATAAATATATATATATATATGTATTAATACACCACCTAATAACGACCTCAAACCGTAGTAATGCTTTGATGCTATCACACGCAATAATACATTAAAGCAATGCAATTCCCTTTGGGAAAATAGATAAAACACACAAGAAAAAATGGGGAAGTTAGTAATTCCTCTGCTATATTATCCGAAAATAACTCATCATATTGTCTCTTTAAGAGCATAAAATAATATTCAAAAATAAATTTGAACGATGATTGTAATTTATGTACCTCTTGTCAAATATATGTCATTTAAACAATTAGAGCTTTTTATTAAGTGTTGACTCCAGGTAACGAGAGTGGCATATCGAGTCAACTTCCAATAGGGATGTCCATCTGCCCCTCTTCTATTTGTTTTAGCAATGGAATAGTTAGTTCTACCTCTTTAAATAATATACTGGATTTGGGGTTAAGATGGCAGTCTATAAACATCTCATCGATTTATATACTGACGACATACGCTTCTCTCGGTTGAAGCCAATACTCAACTCATCAAAAGAGTTGACAAACTCTTGCTCTTTTTTGAGAAATTCCAGAAGCGGTCAGGACTAGAGTTAAATGGATCAAAGACATTTGTTCTTCCTATTGGCGCATGGGACGCAAAAGAAGGAAAAAAATGTATGGGGATCCCTAATAAGAAGAAAGTCTCTATTTTAGGAGTTGATGGGGACCGGAAGGGATCCATTCTGATAACTGGAGAGTAATGTTTTCTTCAATTCCAAATCTAATTTCTGCATGGAAAAAAATTAGTTAACAAAAGAGTCCCTACTGTGTTGTATAAAGCAACAGCTTCTCCCTTGATAGCAGAAAAGGTCATTGAAGAGGAACAATTATGGTTCTCAACTCTTTTTCATAAGAGATATCTCCCTACACTAAAGCGACCAAAGTCTATGATAGGTGGAGTATTAACCCTTTATCCATTATTATTCCAAAAAATTATATAAAAGTTTTTATCGATTTAACCAAAAATCCAGAAACGGAATGGAGAAGACCTATCACCAACAGGAACCTTTATTTGAGGCTTTTATTTGGAACCATTTTAACGAATGAGATAACAAAAATATTTATCAAAAATATGGGCATCGGCCTAACGTATAATTTGAAAGTTTAGTCCAGCGTATAGTGGAGAAAGTATAATCAAAATAATTCATCAAAACGCAACCCAAGCCATTCTTCTTTAGAAATTTGGGCAACCCATCTTTACTCGAAGAGTTAGCATTGGCTCATGGCACTTTTGATTTGAGTTCCAAAGCAAACTTCAAATTTAGTACAGATGGAAGATTCAAATACCCTCCTTCAACGAGTTGCTAAAATGCATAGGATGATGTCTCCTAATCTCAAAAAAATATTTTAGCAAAATAGTAAGCTTTTACATGGAATTACTTGAGCTTCCCAATGATTGGAGGAAAATAATTAGGTGTTCCACGTCAGGGCTTCACGATGGGAAAAAATTCATGGCCCAATTACAGATTTCCTCTAATTGCATCATATTTAAAAATCATTGCAAGGACTGTGCCAAATTATATGTTAACACGTTACATGCCTTCGTTGATTGTCCTGCAGTGTGAATTTTGAAGACCTTTCTAGTTCTTAATGTTAAGGGATTGAACAACTGTCCCAATAACATTTTGAAAGGTGTTTTATTTTCCAAAAAAAACAAAAAATCTGATCAGATGCTTCTAAAGCGATTACTTTTACAATCATAAATGTTAAGACACTTATTGCAAAGAGGTTGACCACAAACGAATACATCCGTTCCGAGGAACCAGAGCCATAATGCTCTAAACGGTGGCGAGATATGGAGCACTTTCGCTACGGATACCGGCAGTTCTGGAAAACTTTTGGAGAGTGTCGCCGGCGAAAGAATTTTTTTTTCCCATCAGAGTCGAAGAATCTCTTAAAAATAAAATATTGATATTGATTGATGTTTTTTTATTGTTGTGCATTCTATGTTTAAATTATTTTATTTGATATTTTGCAATAGGACAAATTGCAAAGTGGAGGGGAAACGAGTTGAAACCCCCTGAATGATTTTTATTTTGTCGACTCAGCGTCAATTCTTGGGATCGACGTGCTGCTTCTTAAAGCACGCGGATAAGATAATATGACCAGGATTTAGAAACACTACAAAAAAAGCGTAACTTTTTACAAAAGTATTCCCCTCTCTCGTTTGAAAGACTAATAGCATGGAACTCAGCAATTTTCCAAAATTTGGCATATTTGAGATACATTCCATTTTCAAAGAGATCGATGCCGTGATATTTACAGTATAAGATCAGGGTTAATTTGGGGAAACTCAAGGCCATATGTTTCCCAGAGTAGAATAGACACCAAAACGTCACAATGGGGACTAAACGCTCTAAACGTGGAATGTATGTGGAAAGCATTGAATCTCTCATGGATGAAGGGCTTTTCACAAATCATGACTTCTGGTCTTTAGAATTAAAAAAAATATTTTTAAATAACACAGGACACCATTTTTCAGAAAGAATCCATGTGGGACCTACAGAACTCTTAAAGTTCTGCCTCTGTGTGGCTCTTACTGGAAAAAAATGAACAATCGTGGAAGTCAGTCATAGAGGGGTGCCTCCTCTTTGGGTTCAGATGAGCATTAAACGAAAACCTAGACTACTTAGTCGTACGGAATTTCTCAAAGACTGTCACCTTACCTCGGTTGGTCAATTCCACAGAAACGAGGAAAAAACAAAAAAACTTCATCCTGGACTTTAGGGTGAAAAAAAATAATAAAAGACCGACCAGAGCCTGAAATTCGTTTGGCCCACCCATCCCTTTTACATCGGCTTATCCAATCTTAAAAATCAAGATGTTCGCCGAGCATATCATAAAAATGTTGAGCAAAAACCGCCTTCGGAAAATGTAAAACGAAGACTCCATAAGCTCGATGAAAGCAGGAATGTGTCCTCGTTATGTCCTCAAATCATAATGAAGAATCCCTTCTCAGATTCAAGACAGAAATGGCTCCGATACAGGCTGGCAACTTCATCTCTCTTCATGAGTAAATCGAAGATCATTCAGAAGATCAACTATGCCACTGGTGTGGGAAAGAGAAGGAGACCTCGTTCCACTTTTCTATTTGCCCAATCATTATCATTATCCCTGTTGTTAAGTCAGTAGAGGAAAAAAATTCAAAGGGATACGATGAACACCTTGAACCCCCAGACTGGCTAATATCAACGTCCCCCAATTATGAGAACGCTTTTAAATAGAGTCCATAATTTCCAAGGTTCAAGGAATTCTGTACACCTCGCGGGTCAAGGGGAACCCTCTCCCTATAGGACTGGACAAGTTGGTGGAAAGATACATCTCCCTCCTAGACTGAATCAATTATTAATAAACATTTATATATTTTATGAAAAAAATTTAATCCAAGTTTTATTTTTTTTAAAGCATTTTTCGTGATTTAAACTTTATATATTGACCATTTGTCCCTACCACTTTTATATTTACAAAAATGTTGTATGAATGAAATATAATTATAACTATTAAAAAAAAAAAAAAAAAAAGAGTAACACTATATATTCTTTAATATATATATTTTACGTCAAAATGACAATCTTTTTAGCCTTTCCTTGCATCCGAATATATCACTGAGATGACTCACATTATTTTGGTAAAAGTTGTGGTTATATTTCATGTTATGTTAGTGTTATTTGTTCACAAGTTATATGAATTATGTATATAATGATTCTCTCGAAATTATATAACAATAAAGTTTTGAAGAGAAAGAATATGTGTTTTCTGCTAAAATATTTAAAGTAAATAAGATCCCTGTGTTTATATTTGCAAGGGGGTGTGAAACTCTTATTTCCATATATGATTGCTTACAATATTCCAGTTGTCGTTGATTTTTTTTCATTTGCCAGGACTTTGTTCAAATAAGCAAATAAATTTACCATATACATTAAGAGAAAAAAAATAAAGTCCTTACCCCCCCAAAAAGTAATAAGAGTAAAATTATGTGCTAATTTGATGCTTTTACTGATATTATAAGTTATTTATGTATGATTCTACCCCAAAGCCAAAAATTTAAACAAAAATGTGTAATTATGTTTTTATACGCATTGCTCTGGATTTATGTATTTATCTATTTTATTTACATAATAAACGAACTTGAGAGTTAAAAAATAAAATAAAAATATTTATTTGATTTTATATTTGTATAACTGTGTTAATCTTTTTTGAAGTTTTAATTTTAAACTACAATGTCTATTTATGTATTTCAATACACAATCACTTCATTGAATAAAGATTTGTATGAAAAAAACTTCTAAAAGAAAATGGACGATGTGAACCAACGACTTACGACTCACGCTATTAAGACGGACATTATTTAAAAACTATTTAGTAGATCAGTGGGTAATATGAGCTCTTGAAATTGAGATAAATAATGATTGTTTTATTATAATATTTGTTGAGTTCAACATGTCAAATGTATTGCATATTGTGCTGTATTTCACCTCATTCCTTTCGCTCGTTTTTACTAGTACATGTATATTTATCTTAATTCATGCTGCCATTTCTTCCGAGATCATAATATATATTGTCAGATATGAAGGGTCTCCTGCTATAAAGAAAGAAATCATTTTTAAATGGAGATATATGTGAGTAATTAAATAGTAAATTAAAAGAAATACTAAAAATACATATCAATAATAAGACTACTTTCAGAACGACTATCTGGTTAGCCAATTTTCAGACACTAAGCACCCTTAAACTTAAATATTTTGAAAGGATCATTAATAACTTGAAGCTATAATTTCATATGTACAAATCTAATAAATATATTTCATACATAATTTGTTTGTGGTTTGCAGGTATTCATTTGATATAAATAAAGAAATCAAAGTATACTGCTTGAGGCCCTCCTGTAATATCTAATACACCTTTTATTTCCATTTCTTCTTGTGTATATGGTTCATACAGATCGTTCAAAAAGTATAAGTAAATAAGAAAAAAAAATATATATTACATAAATCGAAGATCAATATCAGAAATCAAATCCCACATCTCATTTTATACTCTTCGCCTTCATTTATACAACGTTTTCCTCCAAAATAAAACCCTTCACAGCCCTTCTTATAATGCATACTTTCTTACATTATCAATATCAAATGGCTTATCATAAAGCCACAAAAGATATAAAAATATATATTTTTCTTGCCTTTCTTCAAATTTAGAGAGCCCTCTTGCACTTCTCCCCATGAAATGAGAAAAGATTTAAGAAATAAAATATATCCATAGAGCTATGATGATGTCCTATATCCTAATCAAAGTATGTGTAAAATAGGTAAGGGAAATAGAATCTTATATGTAGATCAAAAAGCCTTTGATCAGAGAAGGAAATTCCATTCTTTGCAGCCCCTGCGCATAATATTTTTTTTACAAAAATTTAATATTATTTTTCTTCTTTTGAAAAAGAAATTTTCATTTGACTTACATATTTTATAAAATGAAAGTTGTAGTGATGCTATGAGCAAAAAGGTACTTACATCTACATAATTGAAGTTTTATTCAACAAACTTAAATATGTGCTTTATATATGAATTATAGTTATAGAAAAAAATAGAAAGGAAAACATATAAGAAATGGAATATAGACAAATACTAAAAATGTGAAATAAAAAATATAATGATAATCGTATAAGAATCTTGGAAGGATTTAAAAAAGTTATAACATTTATTGAAAATGAGTTACATCAGATAGTATATACCTCATATTAAAATTATTATATCTTTATTTTCATCAAAATTGCATCATTTCATTTTTCTATTTTTCCTGAGATACGTAACGTATCTACCCTAATTGTTTTAAGCAGCAACAATTTTAAATGAATCTTGAACATTGTATTTTTGTTAGCTCCTTCACACTCTTCAAACATTATTGATAAAGCTCTCCCAAGGATTTTTATGGACTCAAATTAAGCCTCGGTGTCAGTTGTTTTATCTAGACAAATATTATCCATTTTAGGTTTTATTGATCTGAATTATTTTTTATATGAGAAATTGAATTTTGTTATATCTCATTTGTTTAACCTTATAACTCCTCATTGCCCCAGCAATATTTGTATTGTGAGGCCTATATTTTAACTTATACATCTTATTTTATTTTGCCGATTCAACATATTAACAATATTCCAACCAAATCTATCTGGTTGCATCAGAAGAACAGCATACATAAAATCTAATTTAAGACCAATATTGAATAATTTTCTTGTTATATGAACATATATATATACCTATATATATATATATATAAGTATAAATTATCTCATTCATCGTATACTAAATATCAAAGGGATTAAACTGATTAAACACTTTTTACATCCATTAATTATTTTGTAATAATATAAAATTGATAGCTTATACAAATGGGAAAATAAACAAATTTATGTCGTGTTGTCGTGTTTGGCTTGCATTGCGTATATAAATTAATTTACTTTGTTCAACTTGACTTTATATTTAAAATTTGGCAAGAGCAAAGAGAGTTATTTCAATTAATTTTTGTTTGTGCCATTAATGTTCGATAGAATTGCATCCGACTAGATGAAAATAAGCATTATAGTATTAAAATGAGTCACTCGAACCTAGGATTTTATCATGATGTAGATCCAAAAGACCCACCCCTCTCGGGAGTATTCGACCTGCGCTCCCAACATTGAGAGTTGGACACGCCTAAACATACTGAGCCATCGAGCTCCCTTCTGTACGAGTATAGTTCAAATTTTTTGTGGTTCTTCTACCGAACCCGCTATAAAAGATTAGTGCTAGGAAATAATCATTTTAAGATTTGCAATTGAACTGTTTAAAAAAACACTGATTTATCATCAAACTGTACTAAATACTCTTCCCTACTCAGTCTGAAAAGTTTAAGTAACAACTTCCCTTTCAAGGCAGGGATGAGTGGATTGTATCAAGGTATATTGAAAAACAATATACCTGCTCGCTTGCCGGTCATTTTAAATGACGTAGAGTTGAAAACGCCTTAACGCTATTGCACTCCCTTTTATAATTAATTAGATTTTGATCAAAACATTATTATTATTAAAATTAATTTATCTAGTAGTATTTACATGACTTACTTACCAATGTTTCAAGTAAAATAATAAGAAGGATTTTACAAAAATGTCTGTAATATAAAACCTCAAATTATATTTTTGAGGAATATAAATAGAATCTTTTGATGAGTAAAGTAAATAGCTTTTTATCGTTTAACTTCTAATATAAAAAAGAATGAGGGCGAGCAAATATATTTTTATATTTGCTCACATAATTTTGCAATATATAGAACAAAGGAGTATTTTCCATTAAATATTAGTAGTTTAAATTGCTTTTTTCTGGTCTATATACATGTTAATTGACTTATACTATTCAAGAGGAATAATGGAAAATCATTGTTATATTTTATGGTATGTGAAACCATTTTTTATTTATTTTACAACAACGTACTTATAAATAACGAGAGGTTTTTCTTTTAAAGATCGTTTTTTTCACTGACGAAAACGTATTTATAACGAAAAATTACCATCATTTATAGAATACAGCTTAAGAATAATGTCAAACATCATTATAATAAAAATACAAAGAATGCACTTACATGGTTTTATAGCCAAACGATAACTGTTATCTAATGTAATTTATTTAGCTAAGATAAATATATAGTGTATAGTTTTTCTTGCGTATACAGAATATTCAGTTGTTTTGTATTGAAATAAGAATTTAAATAATACTTGCATGTCTAAAATATTGATAAGCATTTTAGAAGTATTTCTTAAAATATTTCGTAAATTGAGAGTAAGAGAGAAAAGGCTGAGAATCTTCGATCTTCGAAAGCCCTACTTAAAGCACTACAGATGAGACACATTGTTTTTGTAAATTATTATTTTTTCTTGGGTCTCATTTCAATGTGGTTAGAATGAAATAAAATAGAAATTATCTCTTAATATAACAGCTAGTCTTTGAATACAACTTCAAATGGTATTTTGAGTTTCATGGTGAGCTTGAAGAGGTTGATGAAGGAGGACCCGTCAATATCTATCAATCGCCATTCCTAAAAGTTTGATCTGTTTGGCAATGATAACTTTTGCTTGCTTTTTTAAACAAGAACACTACGCTAGCTGAAACTCTGACTCACAGGGACTTTACAGGCTCAAGAAGTTATTGCATATGTTAAGATAAATGGGTAGAAATAATTTTAAAAAACTGAAAAAAAAGATTTTCACCGTTGGCTAGGTTAATATCAAAACGAACTTTGCTTCTAGGGAGAACTAAAACATCTGTACAAAAAAACCCAATCCCAACTACAAGATGGCGCCCACTTTCGTTTTATGAGGCCGAGGAGTAAATCAACGAGGAGATATATAACAATGTGTTAAAGTTCATTCTACTACCATGACTTGAGGCTATCTAATGGGGGAACAAATATATGCGGATCACAGTCGATCCAGCACACACACAACCACAAAATGCGAGAAGTTCTGGTCCGAACACATGCCTATTATCAATAGAAAAAGAAATGGCCGTCGTTTTCGCCGGATTGAATCCGTTTACTATTGTTATGTATAGGAAATTAAGGAAAAATAATATTTTTTGCTTGGCGTGCTTCTATACAAAGTTCCCTGTGGATGTAAGGGACAGGTTGAATGAGTTGAAGAAGGAGAAGAAAATTGAGCTGAAAAATGGAGAGGGAATAGATGAAGAGGTCACTATAAATTAAAAGGTATTGATAAGATCACCGTTGATCGTAAAAAGAGGTTATCTTTAACAGCTATCAATACTTAAAGAGAATTGATGAGTCAAAATTTGTGGAATGGATGCATCAATTCGGAGAAGAGGTGGCCCATTACCCTAAAAAAATCCGGTTGATAAGGAGGCGGAAGTTTTTTTCCCTAAGTACGAAAATGATTGGAGAGACGGAGACTACATTATGGAATTAATAGCTGACCCTTCTATGATCCCACAAATAGTTGTCTTTCAAGGGAACCTTATTAAGCTGAGATTTGCCTGTGCTAGAATGCAGTGCCAGAATTGTTTCAATTTTGGCCACCTTAGCACTACTTCACGCATAAAAAAGTTCGCCTCTTTGATTATAAAAGGTCCTTGAGGTCCTTTATCTTAGGGGGCTTAACTTCAGGGGAATTGCTAAAAAAACTCAGATAATTCTGATGTGATAAGTCCGCCAAACCGCAAGGAATCAACAGCAGAAGATAATAAATGCCAATGGAACCTGAAAGTGTAATACAGGGACTAGACAGTACGCCTGAAGTTGAAGTTTTATCAGTTAATCCACAGCGTAAAACAACTATTTTAGGAAATGGGAACCAGTTAATCAACGAGGAGTCTGAAGATATTGGACTTCCCTCAGAGCCTAATACTGGAACTCGAGCGATGGAAGAATCAACAGAAAAGCAAATGAGTGAAGTTTCCTCCGGAGGTTATACTTCAGAGGGGCCAAATGAAGAAACCACAAGACTGGAAGTTTCAGTTCGTCAACCTTTGGAGACAGAGCTCGCTACAAATTCGAAATTACCGGAGAGACCTCGTAAGTCGCATTTGGACGTTAGCAAAGTTCTGACATCGCGAACAAGATCACAATCTACTGGTAAAAGAGAGAGATCTGTCTCTCATGGTTCCCCTGAAAGGAAAAGAACACAGCCAAAACTCCATAAGCAAATATAATGGCTGCATCGCTTAGTTTATTTACCAAAGTTTATGAAAGTCCCTCTTCCAAATACTGAACAACTAAAGGTCTCACACTTCTTCTTTAAATCGTTCAAAAAACAGTTCAGGGCCGTCCATAGGTTTGAAAAAAATTGTATCCTTAAATTGTAGAGGAGGCATGGGATGTAACGCTCGTCATGCCTTCACGAATCGTATTTTATGTATGAAGCCTGATATAATTTTTGTCTACAGGACATAAAGGCCTGGCATGCAACCTCCTGTAATCTCTCATATTTTAAATGCCTACCTCAGACCTACAAAAGTTATTTTACTGGAACTAATTTTAAAAGAGGCGTTCTTACACTTGTATCAAACAGTTTAGATGGTTCGATTTGTGTAAAATAATTCTCAAATTCAAGCGATTGGCAAAAATTATTGTCAACTGTTCCGGTTTCTCCTTTGCTTTGATAAATGCATATGGGCCAAATAACAAAGCGTCTTCCTTCTTTCAATCCATCATCAACAATTGCAAAAATGATAATTCACCTCTTCTTTTAATTGGTGATATGAATGTGGATGTTGACAAAGAAGGTGGGCATTATCCAAACAAGGATATCTTTAACAAACTTATATGTCAATTAATTTGATTGACATCTTGAGGATAAAATCTCCGGAGGAAACTGTGTCCTAGAGGAGAGGATCAATGACTTCAAGATTGGACCTCACTCTTGCTTCCCCTTATTTATACAGTTTAGTTGTGAAAGCCCATTATAGCTCGGACCATAAGCTTTTAGATATAGATTTTCGTAACCATTCTCATGTTCAATCATTTAGATTGCAAAAGTGGTTTTAAACGACGATGAATTTCAGAGCCGCATGAGAAATACATTAATTCGTGATTTTAAGCCTAAATTGTCAGCCTCAAAAGCCATAAGACATTTTAAACAATATGATTATTTTAACCAATAAAAAAATTGCCTTCGACTCAAAATCTGCTCGTGAAAAGTTCCAAAGGGATGTGGACGACATTTTAGATAATGGCTCTATCTTTTTAAGGAGCTACACCTCCGATGTAATAAATACATTAAGAGTGGCCGAAGTTTGCGAGGAGGACATGAGAAGTAAAGTTTTAAAAGAAAACAGTCATGTCCAACGCCTGAAACGTATAAAGAAGGACGATGACAAAACTCGAAAACTGAAAAAGATTTTATACAATGACAAGATTTTAACCAACACAAAAGATATCCTTCAAGCTTTTAATGAATCATTTCAGTCCCTTGTCGGAGTCAGAGCCCCAGACTTCCCGGTAGAAAGAAGGGAACCTTCTGTGCACTCTTTACAAAGGATAATATACATGAGTATATTTTTAGGTATTTTATAGGAAATAAAGCCAAAGGTCCTGCCGGGATTGGTGGTCAGTTCTTTAAATATTTTGAGAGGAGTGTATACCTTTTCTTTTAAAAGTGGGCAGAGAAATGGAAATGGGGTGAAATGCCAAACGATGTGTCTAAGGGGCGTATTGTTTTGATTCCCAAAACAGTGAAGGCAATTGAGATTGGAGACTGGAGGCCTATCACGGTTTTAAATGAATTGTACAGGATTCTGGCTGAAGTAATTGCTAAGTCAATGGAGCCTCTGCTTGATAAAAGATATATGTCACCAGAAAGGCTTTTTGAAGCAACGGAAAATCTCCGATATAGCTCGGAACATACAATGTGCAATAGATCTGGTGGACTAGAATAAAAGATTTGGCGCAATTATAGCCATGACTTTAGAGAGGCTTATGATCCTCTTGATCATCGTTGTATTCTTCGTGCAATAAACGATTACTTCCTACCCGTTTCTTCAACCCAGTCCGAGCTCTTTTACTTAATGGAACTTCGACCATTACTTTGGAGGGTCTCGATAGTTCACCAATTCATTTTAAGCGCGGCTGTAGACAGGGATGTCCCTTAGCCCCACTTCTGTTCGTGGCGGCCATTGAAGAATTTGCTCAGAGATTGAAATACAAATATTCGGGCTTTGGAATTAATTTCGGGAAATTCAAGCATCTTCTTGACATTTACGCAGATGATGTCACACTTAATGGGAAGGAAACTTGAGCTTCAGCTGAGTAATAGAGTGGCCATTCTAATTTCCTTTTTTAGAAGATTTAAGAAACACTCCGGTCTGGAAATCAACTGCAAAAAAGCTGCTATCCTCCCCTTGGGACAGTGGTGCCCGAAACACAATGCACATATTATGGGTTGCCCAGTGAGGAACAGTTTAAACATACTCGGTATTGAGTGGAAACGCAGTGGAGATTCGAAGTCGAATAAAAATAGTTTGGCCAACTTTATTAGAACAAGTCTAATGGAGTGGAGAAAATACAATCTTCAAACAAGAATTGATTATTAAAATGTTAAATTAGTTCCCTCAGTTCTCTACTTTACAAACGCTTTACCCAAAATTGCCCTTTGGGTGATAGAGAAGAGGACTCTTGGCTCCAGAAACTCTTCCACAAAAGTAATCTTCCATCCCTGAAGAGATCTAAAAAACAACTCGGAGGAGGCTTGGTGCAACTTTCCAAAGTATTGCCAAAAATGTACAAGAAAATTTTCATCGATCTTTCGTGCAACCCAGAGCAGGAGTGGAGGTCTACAGTTTCTAATAACCATATCTTCTCCATTTTAATGATGGGTACCCTAGCCTTCAATGTGCTATTAAAAATTATCCGGTATGGGCTTCATGTCAAAGAATATTGTGGAGTCTCACTCCAACTTACGACTTTTCTTCTACTGTAGACATTCATCACCATAACTCCAAGAAAAGGCCTTTTTTGGGCAACGTGCAACTCCTCAAAGCATGGAATTGGAAGCCTTTAGAACAGAAACTTTCACCATACACGATTTCAAAAAAGATGTAAACTGTGGTCTTAGAGCGGGAAAGTTTTACTTCCCACTTCTTAGAGCAGCTAGGCTTCATATATCCCCTACTCTCATGGCATATTAAATTAAGTACAAGGCCCGGACCCGACGAAGACACTAAGAAAATCTGCCAGGCTTTTATTCAAGAGCTAAATCTTCCGCAAAGATGGGAAAAATAATTATGGAATAAACCAACGTGAAGGATAGCAAAAATTCATCGATAATTTCAAATCTCTACCGGTTGCATCTTTTTCAACTTTACGCATTTACGCTTTCGCTGATAGCCATGCCCTGTTGTATCTTAGTGCCATTTATACAACTCTGAAAATGAGGCAAAGTATCGGCCTATATCCTATTTGGTTATCCTCTAAAGGCAACGACTGCATCTCCTGAATCCAAGGCTCTGAGCTTTGCACTTGCTAGCTCTAAAGCTCACATCGCAGAGTGTTTAACCTCCAATACACTCATTCGTAATGAGTCTTTAAAAAAATTTATTTCTTCGAATGCAAGATATTGAGCCTTTGCCCTCAAGATTCCACATTCTAAGCAAGTGACGTTATGGACTTCGCCGCGGATATCGTCAAAGTTTTTCCTCAGTGGTCCTGTCATTTTTACTCTCGTTTGAGACTCATTGTTAGAAGATAAGAGGACTTCAAATGACATCATCGAGGGAGCCGTGCAATAAATAGATGTTCTTATATACTATTTACAAAATTTGTTTTCTCTATTTCGTGTTACTCACTTCCACTATATACAATTTAGATTATGATGTTTTAATGATGTGAGGGGTCTTGCTTTAGAGGTTTAATTTTAAACTAAAATGTTTATTATGATTTTATTATCACAATCCCTCTTGCTCTTTTTATTTATTATTGTATATATTATGTATGTATGATTTTTAAATAAATGACCCATTAAAAATACGGGGCGTCAATCCAACGCAGTCTTCCTAACGGTCACCATCCTGAAGAAATGAAGCAACTTGTCATTGAAGTAAAATAACTACTATAATCCATCGTTTGAAGGCAGTAATTTTCACCGAGTAAGATATAACTAAGTGAACATTTTCACAAATATCTTGTCTAAAAGTTTTGAGTAAAAAAACGTGAATTATTTTCCCAAAAGTGAAATATGGGCATTTCTTTAAATAATTAATTAACCCAAGTTTTGCTCCCGTGCCCTGTTTGTGTGCCTATTTTAAGACTTAATTAAGTCACTATCCTTTTTCAAAAAGTAAAAATTACCTTTTGAATGATTTATCATACATCAAATTTTACAAATCTATCAAACAATCGATAGACTATTATTCCCTCAGAATAAACCCTTTCATGTGGTTGAAAATTGTCATTTCATAAATTTTTATATATCGGATTATATTTATGTCATTTAGTAATAATGTATTTATTTTATAAATACCTTTAGGGAAAAAATCCTAGATTCTTCAAAATGTATGAGAGTTAAAAAGCAAAAATTTAAAAAGGAATTTAATATAGAAAGAAAAAATGTGAACTTCAAATTTAGTGCAATTAGCTAAGTGAAAGCTTATCCCAAGAGGAAAAGGTGCTATTGACCAATCTATTCCAAGACATCCTTGGTTCGGTTGTCTAACGATGCTTATGAATATATTATTGGGCGAATCAAATTAAACAATTATATGTCGATTCTTAGTTCTATTTATCTGCAAATATATTTTGATTTGTAAAATACACTATTTTTATTTTTACAAGTATTTTATTTACTATATCAGGCCATATTAAATGCAGTGATCGTTTTTTTTTACAAGTTCTAAATGAGTTATAGCTTTTGCACTCTACACAATATATTTCTTCTTTAATACGGATTGATCTAAACGGTAAATTTATCATTTTTTAGTATTGCAAAAAACTACAAAATAGGCAAATAGCTTGTAGAAAATAAATGATAATTCAAAATATTATTCGTGAATATGTTTTATTAAACACTGTATTCAATTTTTATCATCGTATATTGAGTTATGTTAGGCTAATATCTTTTTTGAATTTTCAAATGGAAGCAGTTATAAGAATTAATTAATTAAAATACTTTTTAAATAATAATGGTATGATTTTAAAGGATACAACTTGAATCAGCTCCTTCGAATGGGTCAATAACCAACTTGTCCTCTAATGTTTTGAAAAGATTTATGTATTTTTCTCTACTAGTTTTTATTTTAAAATAATTCGAATTGTGTTCATATTTTATAGCTGTCAAGACTATTAAAAATAATGAATGCCGTCCCTGCTTTCAAGAAATTATTTCTTCATTCACTTTCTATGAAGAAAATACCAAGACTACTACTTTAATAAGTAGGTTGAAGTTCCATTTGATTAATTTAATGGAACAATGATGACATTGATTGGCAGGTTCCAAAGCATGGAATATTTTTTGAGCTCGTCAATATCAAATAAACTGAGATAAAGTCTCTTACTTGTTTTGCTCATCAATACAATAACTGGCTGCACAATGAACAACAGAAAAATATATTCAAAGAAAAACTTGAGCCAGTTCAATTATGACGTCAGTAATATATTCTTAATGTCAAATAAATAACAAAGAGAATAAAATATTTGTTATCCCTTGAGTAGTAAAAAGTCAAAATATTTAAGAATAGAAAAAGGAAGTAATAATCGGTACTCCTCAGTGACGTCATTGCTATGGAACATATATTGAGTAACACCATGGGAAATTTATTGTTTAAATTCCTTTCTTTTATCTCAAGATTACTCAATTGTTTATCCAAGTAGTTTGATATTAGTCACTTAAGAACTTCTTAAACTCAAATAAGTTTTGTTCACATTAGATGAGTATGCATTGGTAGATGGACTAATCTAAGTACCGTTATGTTGTTGTTCAATAACAGCCAAAGCTTAGAGCATTACAAATATTTTTTTAATTGATTCCTCCTAAACTGATTGATCATAAAAATGTAATTACTTCTTATTGTTTGCTGCGTAGTAATATATGAGTACTTATCGTATGTAAATCATAATGACTTTACAAAGTGCATAGATTCGACATACCACTTGATTAAAGATTGTGGCTACACAATGCGGGCAATGGCTGAATTGGCGGCGGCCGCACAAGAAAGAAAGCTATACTTTTTTCCATTCAAATTTTTTATTTCATGTTTGCCACATTAATACAGTGTAATATAAATATACACTAAATAACAAATAAATAATTAAATAAAACTTTTTTAACCGTTGCGTAATTATTACATTATAGTTTAAATTTACTTTTATAAAGTGATGACCTATATATAAAATGTTTATTTTTCCTTAAAAAACGGCGATATTTTCTTAAATCCTCTTGGCTAATTCTACAAATTGGATTGAACGCGATGGCACGAATCGAACGACATTTCACCCCCCTTTCCAACCATCAAATGTTGCGTTCGGTATCTTAATATGTAGAGCTGAGTAGCGGGCGGCGGCACCTTAAGTCCTAAGTCTCGATGAAAGAGTTTGCCATATTTTTATTTTTGCGATTAAGGACTTATAATTAAAAGTGCTGTGTCTATAGCTTTGTGACCAGGGGGGGGGGGGCATTATATTTACGTTTGTAGGCGCCAAAAAGAATATTGGATTTTAAAAGATTATAGGTAATTATTTATTTTTCACACACCTTTAATTTAATAAAATGCTTGACCACCATAAGGACAGGACAATCAACGAAGGCATGAATGATGGAATTGAACAATCAACCACAATTATTGCATGGATAATAAAATCTAATTAATTGAGTGGAAATATCTAATTTCGCACTGTCAATTATGCCACACGTCGACCGAAGAATCCTCTACTTCCATGACTGAGGAAGCCCTAACAAATTTAAAAAACTCTCTGATATAAATCCCGAAGCAAAAGATTCCTCAACGCAGGTGTCAAATTTTAAAAACCAAGACTTAGATGACTAAAATCATTAATTGAGCATTGTAGAGAAAACGAAACCTTCCTACATTGAAGAGCGGAACCGATTTCAGGTCATGGAGTGTAATACCATTATGATATAAGGCGATTCTATCCAAGACAGCAGGATGACCCAATTTCTTGACAAAAGGTTCTTTGTTCCTATTTTCATAGATTATATCTACACAGCAGTATCGGAAAGGAAAATAGGCTGAGTCGTCCATAAGATTCTTTGTATCGAAGCTAAAAGGGAGAGCAGGCTTTCAATTCTGGGTTCGTCAAAGGGGTGCCCATATGGAAGCAATTGTAAAATTTTTGACGATGTATAAAATATTCTCCAATCTTTGTCGTGTAAAACACCCATTTCTTCTACATTTATGTAAAATATACTCAACTGACAAAGTCCAGCTCCAGTATTTTTTTCAGGGCGTCTTACGGACGGTAGATATGCCTTATGAAAGAGAGTACGCAAGCAAATGCCTTCTTCCATTATTGCTAGCTGCAAGAGCGAAAAAACGGGACGGATGTGGCTCTATATGTACATGACCAGCGGAATCACTCGGATATTATATTATATGTATATTATTATAAGCTATACTTTGAGGACCAACTGATAAAAATATACAATCTTTCAAGAAAATTCCAATTATTTATTAAAAAAGCTACTTACTCTTACTAGGGGGACCTCTACCGACTCATACAGATTAAGTTATGGCTTATCTAAACAAACAAGTGCACAAATAGTAATGCACCTCTGGTCTTGTATTTATATACATATGTTTTTGCTCTATCAATAAATATTACCATATAGAAATACATAATTTAAATATTAAAGCTGAATACACTTTCAGCATTTGACGTTGTTGGTAAGAGAGACTCATAAAGTAATTCATATAACCTAAGTTCTGCCAGCCCTCTTTATTTATAGTTCTACGTTTAATTCATCAACAATAATTTTTAAAATATATTCATACAATAAATGGGTACGGTTACTTTGATCTCCTACCTGAGCTAGAAACAAAGAGAAACCACACTTCAACAGGCCATCGTGCTAATTCCTCACAAACCTCTCTATTATTGTACTTATTATAGAAGAAGAAGGAAAAAGTATTCGTCATCCAGAGTGCTCCTGCTATGTTCTTATTATTGTTATGTTCAAATTTCTCGAATGGGAGTGGACGGGTGGCATGATTCCAGTCATTATATTTGCACCGTCTCGTCTCATCCTCCTCCTCAATGATCGGAGGAGACGAGACGTTTGAGCTCCTTCATCATGTGGTCCTCCTAGACTCGGCTCTGAATCATGCGTCGCCTTCATACAACTAGGCACTGATCTCCGCATCTCCTACAATGATAGATGTTCATCTTCATCAGGGGACTCGCGGTTGGCACCAATGACCTCTCGATAATGAAGAGGACAATAATCAATGTGGTCGCTCCTAGCACTGACTCGTCATGACTTGTCAACAGTCCAGATCCTTCTATAATATACAATAATAGAGAGGTTTGTGAGAATGTTAGCAATGGCCGTGTTGAAGTGTGGTTTCTCTTTGTTTCTAGCTCAGGTAGGAGATCAAAGTAACCGTACCCCAATAAATATATGCTTATAAAACGGAAGATGTAATATTTTACTGATTTCAAGATGAGCCAAAAGATTGTCTAATTAATTATATTTAATTTTTTAGACAAATGTAAAAAACATGTGACTTATGTTTTTATTATAAAATGCACCAAAGACATTATGTCAAAAAAAATTATGTTAACTAGATTTTCAGCAGTAAAATTATAACTTCAAAGAAAAATACAAGAACAAACTAGAGGCATGTATACACTCAGAGATTGCAAACCTCCGCCGTCACGGGGCCCTTATGAGTCTTCCGAGGCGGATTTTTCACGACTGGGGCGGTGTAGAGGGACGGGGGAGGGTTCCCCACGACGGAAATTCCGAGAGGAAGACTCTCCCGGCACCCAATTTCACAGCACAGCGACATCTATTGGCAGAGTAGGCTAACTAGAAATTATATTAGTATTTAGCTCATTTGGCCCTTAATTCTGCACTCAGAGATACCAAAATTTAATCACTTTCCTTTTGGCATTCTCCAACTACACAAAGTTTCATCCAAATCCGTTCAGTACTTTTTGAGTTGTCCTGCTGCAAACAACACCAACAAACCAACGCCAGTGAAAACAATACCTCCTTCGGCGGAGGTAAAAAGAAGCAATAAAAACATTCAAACATAAATAAGATTCATAGATAGTCTCATGCATCAGAACAAACCAATTAACTATCAAATAGAAAAGTTATGATTTTCTATCCTAACAGAATGTTGATAATATTACCAAATATTATTAACCGACATGGGAAATATATTAATAACAACATCAACATAGATTAATTTGATATCATACGTGATATTCTGCCTATGATTAGTTATGTAATGAAATGCACTTATTGCATTTATGTTTAGATGTTTCGTTTGAATTGCATAACGAAATATATACATAGGCAATTTTTGCAATTGGCAGTAATTTTTTCCCTTAAATATAAAAACCGCACAAAAATTATGTTTTTTCATATTTAATATGTTTGAAGAGTTGCAACGTTTTAAATGTTTAAATAGGAGAAATATACTATTTATCTTTGATGTACGAAATTAAAAATCATAAGCAAACGTATTGTACAAGTCATATACACAAAAAAAAACCTATGAAAACACTAGTTAGGGCCACGACTAAATTCGTTTTTTAATACTCGAGTTTTATTTAAAAAGTAAAAAAAGTCCTCAAATACTCGACTCGTGCATGGAATCGACGAGTTTTTACTCGTTACTCGAAGAAAAACTCGTTAGCCTCGTGTAAATTTCTTACTCAACAAAAAACTTGTCCCTTCATAGTATTTGTGGACCAATCAAGAGATTTAAAATGTAAGGGGTGCGATAGCCGTGTGCGTTAAGGCGTATTCAATTCTCAATGTTGGTGGTCCAGGTTCGAATCTGTGAGGGGATGGATATTTTTGGTTTACCTCATTAATAAGATCTAGGTGCGATAAACTAATTTTAATGCTATAATGCTTATTTATATCCTGTCGAATCCAATTCAATCGAAACCATCCAGTGAAGAAGAATCTTCAGTCTCATACAAATTACCTGGAAACGTTATTAATGCTCTCAAAAAGCTTAATTTTATTGTTTCAGGGGATTTTTTTCGATCCACTAGTCTAAATCAAGACAATTTTGTTCAAAATATACAAAGATAATGGAACAAGTAATGCAACGAACTAGAAGTTTGAGTAAATGAAATCCTTACTCTTGTGGTGGGAACGAAAATGTCAAATGCCAACCCTTTGATGCGTGGTTTTTTAAATTTTGATTGTAAAAGCACATTTGTTCCATCCAAAAGACTTCTCTCTACGTTGGGGCAAATTTTTAACTAATCGCCGTAATAGGCTCACATATGTTCATGCTAGGCAATTGGTATTTTATATAAAAGTTGGATGTTAGGATTAAGTATTAGTTGTTGTTTTTTCTATTTAAAGTATCTGTAAAATACTTCATTATAAAAATATACCTTGATTTACTTTTTTTACCTTTGTTATTATTATTATCGTGCTAAGTTATTTTTGTAACATCTTAAAATGACAAGGATCAAAATATTTGTGGTTGACACGAACGGTCTATTGTAAATTAAAATTTTATCACTCAGATAAATTTATGAGTTTTAAAGAACTGAATATATATTTAATTTTTAATATCAAGTAATTTATGAAACATATCACTTCTAGCTCAAAAAGTTATAAATCCTAAAAAAAAATCAATTATATTAAAAATGTGCCCAAGTGCAAAATTTATTATTTTTTCAAATAAATGATTTAAAACTCATTTTTTGAATTATGAGCAAGAAATCCCGTACTGCATAGAACTGTTAATAGTATGTATGATCATTTCAAATCAATTGTTAAGGGATGTTTAAAAAATACTTGTATTCTTGGGAATATAAATTTTTTCACGAGTAACAAGTCTTTCTTTTCATATCTATTAAATACAAATGATCTTTTACAAGTTACGAGTTTTTTGCGAGTTTTAAATCTTACCCGAGTTACGAGTAAAAACTCGTAAGTACTCGAGTACCTTTTCTTACGACTCGTCCAAGCTCGAGTAAATCAAGTAAATTTAAGCTCGTGACCCATCACTAAAAAGCACCATTATTTTTGATAGTATTTTTTTGAAAGTTAAAAAGGAAATATTTTATTTATAAGTATTACTCGAAGTCAATTATACAACCAAAGAAAAAAGTTACTTTTAGTATATATAAATTATAACATTGATTTTAAGAGTTGATATACAATTGATGTAATTTGAAATGGGACAAAAGTGACTTGTAGCATTGTTTTATATGAATTAAATATTATTAGAATCATCCATAAATGGTCTTGAAATCACCTAGAAAAATCATGAGGATTGAAAGTCTCTTGTGTAGATTTATAGATTTGACGCAGTAAAGAAACTGATAAATAAATATTTTCCAATACCTCGTTTACTTAAGTTTTAATTCATTATTTTATATAAATACATTGCATCAAAATGGATTGGGTATACTTGACCAATAATTAAAGCATTAATAAAATATCGAAAAGAATGATTAAAAATCAAAATATATTTTAATATATTCTTCGCTTCAGATGCATCAATAAAAATATACATTCTTCCGTAATACTTAAACCATAAAACATTTTGTTCTAATTTCATATAAGCTAAAAAATTATAACATTTTCGTATCACACAAAAAAATACAATTCTATTAATTTTGTTGAGAACTGCATAAATCTTAGCATTTTGAAAGAATGTTGTTCAATAATATTTTGACAAAAATAAACGAATTAGGTGCATATAAATATTTACTTATAGTTTCTGTTTGAATGAATATATTAATTATTATAATTTTTTTGAAAAAAAAATGTTAATGTTTTGTGTCGTGTTAAGAAGTTTGTGTGAGTGTAATCGAGTATTTAGTTACATTTGTAACTATTCTAAATAAATAAATAAATAAAAACAGTAAAAGTATGTTTAAAAAATAACTGGGCAAATAAAATAAAATGCAGTATGGACTATGTGGGGACGCTGCGTCCAATGGCCTAGCTGCGGTCCTGGCAGCATGAAGGTCGTGGCCGACCGTAAAGCCTTAAACATGTTCCACACCGATATTGCGTGGCATGCAAAGGTAGCCATCTCCCTTCCGAGTGGAAACGCTACTGGAGTGGTGGACATCATGGGCTTCCTTGGGATGGGGAAGACGAAGTCACCAACCGGTTCCTGGCACCGCCGCCACCGTGGTTGGAGTAGTAGTGCTCCGAGTCGCTCAACAGGATATTTTAAATTTCTCAGGGATCAGCTGCCTTTGGAGATAATTTTTTAAATCTACAGTTAGCCTGGACTCTTGGCTGTGAGTACATAATACATTTATTGCTCTTTGTCCCTTTTTTGGAAATAATTAGGCATTTCATTGGCATTGGGAGTGATTAAAAATAGGATTCCTCCTTTTTTTAACTCTTCATCCCCAAGAGCAAACCTTTTAAACTTTATGTTTATATATGTTTTTATAACACATTTGCTTTTGTATTATGTAAATGTATCATTTTTATTTATTTACATAATAAACGACTGGTTTGAAATTTTTTTGAAACATTCCTTAAAAATAATGGAAAACTCTACAAGTATAATGATAAGGTTCTCATTTGGTGTAAGAAATCTTGAGGAAGGGACTGCAGGTAGGTAAGACGTCACAACCAATACTAGTATTTGCCTCAGTTTGATATGTGTGGATAACTTTTTAGAGTACCTAGAGACAAACCGGCCTCGAAACTATGTCATCGACCGAGTGTCTACAACATACCTTTCTTAAAATCGTCACTTTACCCTCCTAACGATAGAAAAGTTATGAATGGTATGTTTTAGATTTACATTATAATCAATGGATCTTATGTTTATGTGTTATTTTAATCTGATTTATCTACCTAAAACTATAACTACAACGTACGTATCAAAATCCATATACAAATTGCAACTCGTTATTTGTTGAACAAAATTATGTTGATCATGGCATTCATTGGATTTGAGAACAGTAAATTCCTGATAAAACATGCTTCTTCTAAAGCTCACATCGCTGAATGTCCAATGAAGCTATTACTAACGAGTTGTTAAAAAAACATTTTTTTTGTTCGGCTGTACAGTATGGAGCCTTTGCCTTGAAGTTTTCACATTCTAACTGTGCCAACGTTTTGGGGATTCGACGTAAATATCGAAGTGAACAGAAATCATTTCAGTGGTTAATCATTTTTACTATCATTTGTTAGAGTATTTGAGAAGACTTCAAATGAAATCATCGAGGGAGCCCTGAATATAAAAGTTTTTGCTTATGGTTTTTGTGTTACCCACTTACCTATTAATATAATTTAGAAATGATAAAAATTA
>CP045898.1:11188469-11219223 GCA_013387185.1 Caligus rogercresseyi | reverse complement strand
AAATGCGTCGTTCTCGCAACCTATCAATGTTAATTTGAGCGTCTTTATTGAAAAACCCTTTTGCAACACTTTTGAAGTATTATAATAAATATTTGAACATTTATTGAGCCATAATTTATACTGTTTATTATAAATTTAGTTTTTTATAACTGGAAATGGACTCATTATCAGGAGTCATATTATAAACCAATCAAATAACTTAAAAAAAGTGCACACTTTTCTAAAATAATATTGTCCACCAATTCGTTTAGAAACTACTAGTTTTCTTTGAATTTTATTTTATGTAAATGATATAAATATTATTGGATCAAGGACTTTTAATTTGACCTTTGATACTCTTTTAGTAGCCAGTAGGAGGTAGCCAAAATGGTTGATCCACCAACAAATAAACCAAAATGATTAGTTGTTCGTATATTAATACACAATATTCAAAAGCAGCCAACTCTGAACTCAAACTACGAGCATCTCAGATAACTCTAGTAACTGAGCCGTACCTCTTCAAAGGTACAACCAAATGTCTTACTTATAGTTCAAGCTTACACCGGCCATGGACCTTTCCTCGCCACTTAAGCAAATGGAAAAAGTCAACTGATGGAATGTGTAACGTCTGCATGGAAGAGACTCAGAGTGCAGATCATCTTATCAACAGATGTCCAGCACTATCGTATGAAAGGCAGGATTCATCGCAAGAAGAAGATGAAGTACTTCGTATTTTAAAATTAATGAAATGTAAAAAAATGAAAAAAAAATATATATATTGAAGAAAACTATACTATAAACTAGAACTAACATTTACTGTTGTAGCGCATATACCCCTTTGTGTGGTCGCGCTCTTTATTTTATGCATGTATTGTATTATTATATTATGTCTTTGTAATATTGTATGTATATATGTATGTATACAGTATACAGAAATAAACCTTTAAACTAAAAAAAAAAAAAAAAAAAAAACTCTTTTTAGTGCAGTCCATCCAAAATGATCTTCCCATTCATCAGGGAGGCAAACTTGAAATATTAATTAGTAATTGTAATACTTTTCTGTGACACATATTATGTGCGTCAACTTGTAATTATACGTATCATGACCATACAATACCCCCACTTTTCCAGGAATCAGAAGGCAAATAACACTAACAATATGATGTTGACACCGTAGAGTCCAGGCAGTAAATGTATATTTATATTATCAAAATGGATCGTAATAACAATAACAATGTACAGAGTAAATCCTGTAAATAGATAGGTATCCTATCGATGACATAAATGAAGATGCCCTGTAGCCACAAATCAATATTGACCGTTAGCAGTAGAAAGACCGTGATATCACATTCAGGATTATGACATTTTTTAGACCTTTTCTATCTAAAGAAGATAGATCTTTGTAGATAACTTTATTCATATTATTTTGAATAATCTTGTATACTAACTTGACAGCTGATGCAGTTCAAAATATGAGATTGCTGATAAAATGTTGAAATATTTGTAACTATTATATTATCGCTAACTGTGTAAAAAAAAAGATGAACACAAGCATAGTATAGGAACGATTAGAATCCAAACTTTTCTCCAAAATATACCGGGCCCCTCATCCCAGGCCTAGCAGTAAACATCTCAAAATCTTTTTCTCTTTTTTATCTTGATAAATTTATTATTGAATTCCATATAAGTTTGAGTACAAGCAAGAATGAAAAACAAGTGAGGAAGGAATTTACAGAATTTTGCAAGTGGACTTCTTGCTACAGGACAGCTTATTACTTTTAAAGAAATCTGAGCCGAAACAATTCGCTATTATGCTTATTTATATCTATTCAGATGCAACTCTATCGAACCAAATAGGGGAAATAATTAAATGAATCGCTCAAGTATTTAAGACCTCATTCGTTTTATAAGAAATAACAATTACATACCGACAAGTTTGCTTATATTTCAATTATATGAAATGTTATTGCAGTTAATTACAAATCAATTTACTTGCGAAGCGCAAATAGTACAGTTGAATATCAGCTTTTCCTAACAAAAAATATTTTTTTTCAAGTAATTGCTAGAAAATCCAGAAAAGTTTACCATCTAATTATATTTGACCGTAGATGCTTTGTCATAATATTCACTAAATTATTTAATGATTCGGAAAATATATTCAGAGACCACCAAATCAATAAATATCTGAGTTTGAAGTATTATATCTTATGAAACCCTTACATCATATTGGTCGAATGTAACAACGAACAGTTTCTTCTCAAAACAGCTCATACGACAGGCTTAATAGGGTTCTAAGTTAAAGATTTTTTTTGGTTTATATTTATCTTTGTTTACAAAATCAAAACAATTTACAATGTAATAAAAATATCTAAAACGGTTCTTTTGACATTGAAATAATACTCTATATACTTTTCTAAGCCGTTCAATATATATATAAGAAATATTTTTATGACTCAATATAAATATGATATATAAAATAAAAATGACTTGTTGTATTTTTAAATCTCTAGGGGGACCGTCCAGAAAAAAAGTTAATTCGCTCAAATACTTGCCTCTTGGACGGTGTGGAAAACGTATTAACTTTTTATTAGGTTATTTTACTCATCTTAAAAATAACTATCAATATAACTAAAAGGCTCATCAATTTTTTATATTAGAAAACTTATAACATGAGGATATATCTAATATGGGCAAGTACTAATAACAAATTACTTTCGGCAAGTGTATAATATAAGTATGACAATATTTTCATAAAAATGTCATGATCTTTGTGATTATTATTATTATTATATTGGTAAAACCTTAATTCAATATGAGATAATGAACTTGCCATAACAAAGTGCTAGGATAGCTTCTAGGACAAATATCAGCAAAGAACAGAATATGCCTTTTTTAAGCCTTAAGAGGCCAAAAACCATAAAACTATTTATTTGCTTGATTGCTCCAAAGCATTCTTTAAAGATGAGACTTCAAGTAATGCATAGGAAAAAAATAACTCGATATCAATACATGTCACAAACCACAAGCCTCTCGAAAACCGTCCATTTTCAAACATAAAACGGCCTTTTTAAAAACTTTGAGTGGCTTATGGCTTTTGAATTCTGAAACTTTCCCAATATAATTGTATCATCACTACGCATCAGAAAATCGCTTGGACCAAAAAACGGAGCGATTGACCTAAAAAATTGACAGGCGAATGCACCTTGAATATACTTTGTTTTTCATTAGATCTGATAAGGAAGAAAAATATTAAAATAACCTTTAGTTGTGGTTGTTTGACTCTCTTTATTTAGCCTTCGATGATGTTTATAATAGTATATGTGTACTAGATTTCATGTTGGGAATTGTTTATTATGGGGGACTCATGGAATGGGGGAGTGACAGCTCACAAGGTGAGGGGAGTACAATTCAAATATGAGTTAGTGATAAGATGTAATCTTTTGGAAATTTGCGAAACAAATATTGTTTGTTTTACTTTCATAACAAAAAAATCAGGCAAGATATCTCGAACGAATAATAATTTTAGCCAAATTGTGTAATATCAGCAGGGAGTTTAGCAATATTATCTTGATATAATATATCTACAAGTTTTTATTTGTCAAAGAAAAATTTATATCATCCCTAATAAGTAAATTTAATAAATAAAGTATAGTATAAACTAAGGTAAAATATAGTTTCAATAAACTTGAAGTATTCAAGAGCAAAAAATTCTTCAATATATTTATAAATACATATCAATTTCCATTCCAAAGTCTATACTTTGAAGAAAGGTATGCATTGATATAAGTCAAAAATTTTGAAATTTATAGTAACCTTGTGCTTAATGTCAAAGGATATCGTTATAAAAAAAAGGCAAATATCTTGAAGAAAATCAAGTGTACACTTTTGTAGAAGTATAACTTATATTCTCAATATCGATAATACTCAAGATTCTTTTATAAATAGTCCATATTTATATAGTAGAAAAGTATGACTTTTTATTTTTCAAAGATATTGTTATTGATTTATATTTACATGACACTAAATTCAAAGAAATTATTTTATTCTTTCATCTCTTGATATTTCAAAATAATTGCATAAAAAATAAAACATAATATGCATTTTTGGTAGTTTAATCAGTTCTTACTCAGAGGGAAAAAACGCAATTATAAAAAATAAATACAAACAATCAACCAATACAAGCGTCAAAAGAGTACAAACCGATTTTTCGATAATTACAGCAAAAATTGGTGCTTAAAAAATTGTTAAAACTTTTTTATGTTATTTATTGAAATATATAAAAAATATCTTAATTAGCATATATAGTATAAACCTACACAATGTAGCCGCCGTCGGCTCCTCAAACCCATTCAATGTGGCTAAGCGAAAACGAGAACAGGCGTTTTTGATCAGCGTTGCTTCTATCTCACTTACCTTCTCCTTGATGTAGGTGATGAGGTACATCTTGTCTATTAAAGGAAGAGGGATTGCTCATGTTTTTCTCGTATAACCAGACAGCGTAGTCCAACCGGTTCAAACTCCGGTGATGAGGAAAGCCAAGAGGAAACGGTACGATCAAGGCAAATGTTTTTCAATCAGTAAGCTGAGTCATTCTGCCACACCCACATATGGCCACAAAAACGCCCTCCAGGACCTGCAGGTAGAAGTCTGTGTTTCATCCTACGAGCGTGTGGGGTGTGCAAGCGACACGACCCTTACTCCAAACGACCCCCAAATATCATGACAGTGGACGGAAACTTGGTTTTCATGACCCTGGAGACATTTCTACTGTTCCGCTGCAATCCATCGATGGTCCTGGGAGTTGTCAGAGACCCCAGCATTGCTTATTTTATTGTGATCTCTAAGCAAAATCTAAATAGTAGTGTACCTACGATCTCTCTCATTGAACGCAATAACATTTCTTGGGCACTAAAAATGATGTTACTGCTACATTGGGCTAACCATGACTAACCAAACACGTGGGAAAAATTAACATCAAGACCAGATGGATCAGATATCATTGATGGCGTAATGCTGTTATTAAACAATGGCAGATTTTTGTCACCGCACGTTGAAACAAAAATATTTTTAACACTTTTATTATTATATTTCAAAGAATTTTATTAAATTAAATATTTAACTTCATGTAAAATATTTAAATTTTCTGTAGCAAGGGTCGATGAATCGATATGAGAGGCGAAACCTTTAACAAACAATTGTATATCTAGCTGCATCTAATTTCAAAATTGCTCGCAGTTCCATTTGATGAACATATTCCTGTTTTTGTTTACTAGCTGACAATCTGTGAATTGGTGTTTAACAAGGTTGTTTTCAGAAGGAGATATATTTATTATACATCAATATTAAAAATTCCTTATATAAAATATATGTTGTTTGTTTGTTTAGCTCCTAGATTGGACCCACCTCACCGGAACTAATATATATATATTTAGGGCTGTCAAAATTGCTCAAAAATGACATTGAATATCCGTTTTGAAAAAAAAAAAAACAAATTCGAACTAATTCGAATTTTTTTTAGAAAGAATTTCCAAAAAAAGTGACGACTTTTTTTATTTAGAAAAGATTTCCAAAAAGTGACATTTTTAGAAAAAATCTCCAAAAAAAAGTGATTAATTTTTTTTAGAAAAGAATTCCAAAAAAGTGATGACGTTTTTTAGAAAAGAGTAATAGTGTTTTTTACATTTGATATAATTTTCAAGTTCGAATTCGCTTTTTGGGATACTATTCGAATTCGAACATCGAATATTCGTTGACAGCCCTAATATATATATAATGAATTTACATTTCTGCTCATGTAGTAATAAAAGATCTTATTAATTTACATATATATTATAGTTGATTTACATTTATGCTCATGTATACAATATCTTATAAATTACATTATTAAGAATATTACTTTCACCTCATCAATGTTCTTTGTCACTATCAAATTATGTTGAAGCCTTTGACCTGTTTGAAACTGCTTTTTGACCGAATTAAAATATTCTATTGATTTAATTAAAAATTATAACTTATATTTGAAAAAAAAAATGAATGAGACGAAATAAGTTGGATTGTGATAATGCTTTTGCCTGCTTACAAGGCTAATATAGGGGTAAAACAATAGTTCGAAATGTAGCCAAAAGTTTTGTACTAACTATGTTTAAACAAAGTTGGAGAACACCGTGTCTTGATGGATTAAAAACAGTTTTTATTTCAATTCTTAGAAGACCGAATTATATATGTAAATAATACAAATAAAGTTTTTGGTATTATTTCAGAAAGCAAGAGCTTATGTACATATTATATAAATAAAGATTGTAGTTTAAAATTTGCAAAAAGGATTCACAAATAAGTTTTATATTAAGACAGTAATACAATAATAATTATCAACGAATAAAAAAATATTATAAAAAGAACAAAAAAATGTCAAAAAGTAAATGTTTGTATGATTTTTTTGGACCATTATAGTAAAAACAGTTTATGTTGCAGCCCTGTTGATGTAAATACTTTATTACGTTGATGGCAGGGGACCCAGTGACACCATCCTTCTGTGGAATCTTTACATCAAAGGCTGTGTATCTATCTACTGCAGCTAGTAAATTATTCTTATTTCAAGAAGTTTATTGGTTTTATAACTAATTTATTTAAAGGCCGGACATCTTACCGAACCTTCAAAATAAAATCAAAATGATTTTATTTTTTCGCACAGTTGCCATTCCGACTTAGCCTCGACGTACATGCCATCTACGCATGCAACCACAAGTGTAGACTGGTTATTAAATATCACACCAAATCCATTGTATTTTGGCTTGAGTTGTATAAAAATATATTATAAATATAAGTGTCGGACATCCTTGGCTGCAGCTTCTTTATGAAAAATGAGCTCGCTCTTCATCCAATTTGAGGTAATATGGAAGAACCATTCCAAAGAAGAGCTTTGATAGGATTTAAAAACTTACTGGGAATAATTTTTTAACCGCCTTCAATATGTGGTTGTGTTGAATCGCGTCGAAAACTTTAGAAAAGTCGATAAGGTCCTGTACTTTTTCTTTTATATGAAAAGTCAATCGCTCTCTGAATATTTTTAGAAATATCAGAAATTTTACGATTCATTTAAAAACTTTTTTTGGGAAACTCCAATTGCCGGTTCAGATAAGTGCTATTTGATTAGTAAATGTTCCCAATAGTATTTTATAGGATATTGTTAGGTGATGGTTCGTCAATGATTGAAGTGGGTATCATCACTCTTCTTAGGTATTAAGGAAATTTTACCCTCTGTTAAGGTATTAGGTGAAATCCCAAAAACTCACATCGAAAAACCGACAATGAGAAGGTACTTAGCCAGTTCATTCACACTGATTTTGACCATTTTCCCTGTTATGATGTCGTACTCGTAGTTGAATACTGGAATATCCTTGATAAGACATCTCCTTTGTCACAGTCCTCCTGGAGGCCATCAGGTGTGCTGACAGCATGCTAGCTACAAGGCTGTTTTTCAGAATTTGCTATCCGTAAATTTCCCTTTTTTCTGTTACGACTTTTCCGAAAAGTCATTTTTTTGTATCTTCAATTAACCATCAATGTTTACAAAAGTAATTTTTTTAATAAGTGATATGGACTTTGTGGCTTAAAGAGAATTTAGAGAGGAACTGATTTATTTAAAGTTTAATTCATATCACCCTAAGCGGTTTTTCAACCCTATTCGTGCCCTCTTGCTGAATGGTACATCTACTTTCTGTATAGGTGGAGAATATAGTGAGCCTATTTTGCTAGGTAGGAGTTGTCGCCAAGGATGTCCTGTGTCTCCTCTACTTTTCATTATGTCCCTTGAAGAATTATCCCGATCTCTAACTCGAAAGTATGGTGGTTTTGGTGTTTGTTTCGGAGGAAACAACACTTAATGGATTTATATGCTGATGATATTACGTTGATGGTGGAGGGTAATTCTGTTACCCAATTAAAAAAACGAATTGAAATACTGCTTACCTACTTTGATAAGTTCTCGATAGCGTCAGGTTGAGAACTAATCCGGAAAAACCTCTATTTTGCCCATTGGTATTTGGTCCTCACTTTCAACTACAATTATAGGTGGCTGTAGAGTTGTTGAGCACATCAATATTTTAGGTATTGTATGGGAGAAAACGGGAGCTGCAGTCTTAAATTGGGATCATCGGTTCATAAAAGCACAAAAACTTTGTAAAACCTAGCGAAACCAAAGTCTTCATAACTGTGTGGTGCTATATAATACCCAAATTATTCCACAAATGCTATACATAGCAACATCCGTTCCTTCAGTCGCCGAAAAGGCAATCAAGGAAGAGGAAAGTTGGCTTAGAAACTTATTTCATACGAGATTTCTTCCTGCTCTGAAAAGGCCACGTTCTCAATTGGGAGGAGGGCTTGCCTTATTAGAAAATATTTTACCGAGGTTTTATAAGAGGGTTTTTAAAGACATTTTAATTAAACCCGACAAAGAATGGAGAGGTTTTGTCGGCGGTTCTTGTGTTTAAAAAAATCTTATGTTTGGCATTCCTTTATGCAATAATATTTTAGTCCGTTTCTCTAGTGAATGGGGAGCAGCTCAAAGAGTTTTATAGAAATTAATACCGTGTTTCAATTCAAACAGTATCATAAATATTATACGTCAAAAATTTAATAAGGCTCCTTTCTTCAGGAACTTACCTTCTCCTGAAGAACTCGAAAACATAGCCATCCAAACAAACACTTTTACCATTCACGACTTGAAAAGAGAATCAGCTTTTAATACAGGAAGGTTTATGTTCCCCCTAAGAAAAAGTGCACTCAATCATCTTCCTTTAACTCCACGGTGCATGAAGTTTATTTGCACAAGATTGGAAAACTCAGACGCGAATAAAGTTGCTGAATATTATAAAAAAGCTGTTGGCCTCCCGTCCTCTTGGGATCGGATGATTAGGCATTCTCTTTTAAAACTTTATGACGGTCGACATTTTACATCACAATTTTTAATCTCTGCTAATCTTCTAGGCTTCTTCAGTCCATGTAAAAATTGTGGAAAATTATACAATGATACTCTTCATGGTTTTGTCGATTGTCCATGTTAATTATTTTGAGGTCATTTTTAGAGTTAAATTATGTTTTCATTTTGAATTTTAGGCTAGATTTTTTGAAAGCGTATATACTCTTCGGCTCTTTTAAACATTTTAAATGTAACTCTCCAGAAGGAAAAGCTATTTTATCAGCTATTAGGAACTTTAAATCTTATATAGGACAAAAATTGACCTATGGTAAGTGTGTAGATGTTAATAACCTAAGAGCAATTATGATATCCGCTGCAGCGAGATATTGTGCCCTGGAAATTAAGATCCCCGATGCCCGTGATGATTCCTGGACATATGAATTTAGAATAATACACTATTTCCCTTCGAACTCTGCCCGACATCTCCAAGCGTTGAATAGGATTTTAAAACTTCACAACAAACTCACCGTCGAAGCTTAGGACTGTTTTTTTATATCCTATTTTTTCAGTTTAAATCATTTCTAATTATCAATGATAATTGTTTTTTAATGTCTCTCTTGAGTTGATCACTTTTTTATAGTATTATTTGTTTATAGATATTTAGATCATTTAGTAGGAAAATAATTGTAAACTAAAATGTTTATTTATGTTATGTATTTTTAACACAATTTTCCTATTTTATATTAAGTTTCATGTTTATTGTTTTTATATATACATTCAAGCTGAATAAAGATCTTACCGTGGAGTAAAAAAAAAAAAGCTAATTTCGACATATCATTTGACATTTCAAGAGCAAACAATTCTTCCCGTATTTTTGCAAAAATTGAAAATATTTTTAAACCGACAAAAAAAATACGACTTTTTAATATCAAAAATATTTGTGAAATACGGAAAGTTGAGAACTAAACTTGCCAGCACATTATGCCCACAATAAGAAAATAACATGCCAATATTTTATTTATGTTTTAGAATACATAGTATTTATCCAAAGTTCTCTGAAATACATGTAACAAACTTCATTTGCTTTCTTTAATGTATATGAGAAAAAGACATCCTTAAATGCTCTTGATAGTGGTTGTTAATATAATGGTTAATAAAAATATAATACTTTCCCTTGGCCTGGTGAGATTTGTAAAGTAAAATTTAAAAAATGGTGAACTATGTGTACCGTAGAAAAGGTTTAGAAAAGAGAACCCTTTGTATTGCCAAAAAAATAAACATCTTCCTCAAATTCCGTTTTTTAAACCCGTCCCAAATATCAGTATAAATATCCAGGACATAAAGTGTAGACAAAACGCCACTCCTGTTCTGGATGAACCGTTAAATTAATTAAAAGTTTGAAAAAACTATATTCTAGATAAAATTTGGGCGAATAAAGACAGTCCTCAACATATGTGTATGCGACCTGGATCTTTTCCAAGAGCGAAAGTAGTTCATATGAAATAGCACATTTAACCAGGCATTTTCTTCAGTGATTGTTTTTTCTACATGGCCAAGGGAAAGAATATTCTTTATACAAGACTTTAAGATGACCTCAATCCGCTTGCATAATTGTTTTTTAGACTTGGCCACCAAACGAAAAGTGAAACGTCATATATATATATATATATATATATATATATATATAGTGTTTATTAAACCCAAAATCAACTCCAACGCCTCTAAACTTTCTATATATGAATCTGGTAAGATCCAAGATAATCACAACAAGCTAAAGAGAAGACATTTCGAAGACTATTTTTCTTTAAAGTAATAGAGATTGTTGAAGATATACCTAGAGGAGATCTCTAATGGTTTTAAGCAACTCCTTACAAATCTATATAATAATTCACCAATCTCTGTCCGTCCGTCTGTATGTCCGCACGTTATCTCCTCTCACATTTATGGTCATATTTGAACTTTGAAGGTACTTATGGAATCCTTGGGTCAAGGCGGACCTAATAAAACTATTTGCGAAGTGATTGGACCAGAAATGGAAAAAAATGTCATTGGATACACATTTTTTGATTTTACTACCTACTTTTCAAGGTAAAGAGAGGAAAAAGAAAAAGAAAAAAGCATCTCATGTGACTTAAAACATATTTTTGTACAAAGTCAAACTTTTTATGAGGAATGTCTGTACAAAACAGTAAATTATTGTAACTCATTTGACATTTAGAAAACCTATTTTATCTCCACAAAATCCATGATACAAATTTAAGAAACTTATGTAATATGAACATATGGGCGCCGTAGGAATATGCGAGTGAAAACAAATTTGTGTAAAATTGGCTAAGCGGACATTATTCTTGCATTAAAAAATAAGCGATAGAAGATGTTTACATCACAATGGGCATTTTAAATAATCAAATATGATTATTAATTTTTTCGTGTATGACGAATAAACCAATGATATATTTAATAGCATTATAACAAAGACTCATAGATAAAGAAAAAGATGAAAGAATAATAAAAAGGAAAGAAAATGTTCCCTAAACTGCCAAATACTATATGTACAGTATATACTTCATTTGTTGTGGGAGTCTTTCAGCCGTAAAGATATACAAAATCATTTTTATTATGCCAATAAACTGAATCCCTCCTTAAAAAAGCTATTTATTTTGATCATCGCACCGACCATGAATAATAATGCGGCTGTATTAAGCATCAAATGCACACCAAAAATCAAACTTTTGAGGAGAATCCCGGCAAAAAAAAATAGAGTACCATTTTTCTTATATGTTTCAAACGAGCACTTACGTATGAAACTCAATTAAAAAAGCATTTTGATTGAGAGTTAGTGCTTTTTGAAGCTCAACTATTGAGCTTATTATACGAACAATACATTAATTGGTCTTCCAAAAAAAAAGAGAGAATTATTCTAATTACAATAATAAAAAGTTTTTGACGAACGGCGGACAACAAAAAAATTCCTTATCGTTCGTCGTTCGTTTTGGTGCCAAAAAGACAAAGATTTTTCATTATCATTGGAAAAAAATCCATTCTAAAAAATGTCGCCAATTTTTTTCAGAATGTGAACGATGAACTACGAACGATTCAATTTAAAATAACGATGAACCATAACTTTTAGTGATCGACAAACAAAACGACGAACGACAATTTTTCGCGAACGTCAACAAGTCTGGTAAATATAATAAAATATGAATAGGAAAGACAAGATGAAAATGTTAATATAATATATAATTAACATCCTCAAAGACAATCAATTGCTTAAGAATATATATTCAATGGTTGAATTTTTAAAGGCTTAATAAACATTTCATAAAAATATAGTATTGCAATTAATTCATCAAGTGATGTGGATTTTAGATATACACTTATAACAAGGCAAGGGACCAAAATGTACAAACTTCCTTTTATAAAGTAATCCCAAAAAATAAAGGTCAAAAGGGAGCACGTTAGTTGAATGAAAGTATTCTCAGCTCTTAATGTGAAGGGCACATATTTGCCCCTATGAGAGGAAGGTGAAACCTGATTTAAAACATTAACAATAGCCAGGATGCACTAATTAAAGTGTACATACTTATTCATATTCATCGTGATTCATTTCCGTCGAAATGAATATGCAAATAATTATATTTTATTTCAAGGGTGATATTTTTCCGCTTTGAAAGATCAAATAAATAATGACTTGATTTTAATTTTCAGCAATCATTTAAAATTAATTAAAAACTCTCTCAATACACATTTTATGGTCATGTGAAAGATGTCGAATTAAGAGTTCAGCTTTTGCCCCTTGATTTTGGCCGTGCCAATGAAATTCACCCATAAATATTATTAAGATGGTATTTATAGTAGGACTTGTGGTGGACTCAATATAAGTTTAAGGCTTCTTTTTAGCATGTAAAAAGAATAAACAAACAAACAACGTATTTTCCTAAAATAACTTTTGAATATAATAGTTTTGATTGCAAGAAGATGTTCTTAATTAAAGATAAAATTTTATTAAGGAAAAAATTGGGTACGACTAGATATAATTTTCTAACATTACTTTTTTTACATCTGGCTGACATTAATAGTATTCTAAATATAACTTATCATTTCCTTTGAACACTAGCCTCAATGGTTCCTTCAATCTCGCACTCAATGACCAACAAAAGTGGTGAATTTTTCTATTTTGATATTAATTTAATATCAAAGATCATTTAATCATTCATTATAAATATATAATTACAGTCTTCATTATTTAAAAAATCATAAACGCAACAATGGGAATGAATTAAGTCACTTAAACTTATACTACTCCTATAATAACAAACACGTAGCAATATAGACGTTATAAATAAAAAGTCTACCCAACCTCTGCGTACAAGAATGCCCTACCTCTATGGACTAATTTGATTGCTATAATGTTATTTAATATCCGATCGGAAATAATCTAGCGAACCAAAAAAGGAAAAAAAATGTATATATATATATATATATATATATTCATTTTTTCCCTTGCTAAACTACAAAGCAAACTATTCGAGATGGTATTTGAAAAATTATGAAAAACGTTTATAATATTAAAATTTTGTGTATCATTCAAAATATACACAAAATAATAATTTCTTAAACATTTTCGCAAGCTCATTATCTTGAATCAGTGCAAATTAATGATAAATAAAATGTTATTTTTATTCACTTAAATGTATTAATTTAATAAACGATAACAAATGTCCAACCACTTGCCTAATTATACCTAACTTTTATCTTTACAAATGAATGTTAGTTTGTTATAACGGATAAAATGTTATTTTTAATCACTTTAATATACAATTTTTGTGTGTGTAAATGTTGACATTTTCATTAAATTCGAAGCATCAATCCAAATATTTTATTATCATGAGATTAGGATCGTCATGCTTCATTATGTATTGTTACATTATTATTATTATTTGAGACTTCCTGTCCATCCCTTTAAAATGAAAATCCTTATTAAATACATTCTTCTTTTTCAAAGGGAGAAGACGTGATATATATTGCAAAATATGAACTGTCCAGGGAATGTTTCATTTGACATCTGTCATCTATCAAAATATTTTTTTCAAATAACCTAAAGCACTTTCTTCTTTTTCATTCTTTAATAAAAGTAATATTTTGAATGTGGTCACTCTGCTAAACGAGTTTAATAATGTTACATTTAAGCCATACATATATAAAGGCATAGAGAGCTTATTGGATCCTTCAGAGAAATACGTCATTGTGTCCAGAATACAGCTGAACGACGATGTTTCTCTTCGATTGGAGGGAATAAGTTCTCTATATCCTTATATCTCTATGGTTTGAACTTACAGGGATGCCGATATAAATCTGGATTAATGGATAAGAATGGATTTCCTTTACAAAAAAACACTACAATCTTGTTGCTGCCTTAATCATTTTAATCATGGGAAAGAAGGACAAACGATCTCATGATGCTTCTTGTATTTTCCTTTATATTGTCCTAAGTATGTACATTACGAAGTGAACATACTTATGCATCATTGTAATTTCTACTGCATCCACCCCATGCCAAAGGCATTAAAAACATCTAATAAAAATAATGCCATCTTCCCACATTTTTTTAATATGACCTCTGCACCAAAACATTTGTGGCCATGAAGCTAGAATGATGAGTGATAGTTATCCTACGTTTATATGCACGTGTGAAGGAATGCTGTATGAGGATTATTTTTTAAAGGATCCGGAAAGATGGAAAGACAATGTACATTGTACATACATACTGTGTGACTTGAAACACTCAGATGGAAGTAGGAGGTTGTGGAGAGGACGTGATTTACTAAAATCCAACTGCTATACAAGTTGCAATATAAACATTAAAGATGAGTGTTGATATTTGATGAAAACTTTCTTATAATTTTTGAAAATTATTTTGAGACTATTTTATTAATTTTATTCCTATTGATGGATGTTCTAGAACGGTCGCTATAGCAGTCCATTTTTCCTCATGTAAATCGATCTTATAACTTTAAAGGTCTTTATTGAATAAATATTGTTCATCAAATATCGTTAAATAGATAAATTTGAATAAAATCGGTTTCAAATTAAAATGTAAAACAAATTTCTTTTATGATTATTATGTTATTCCGCTCGCTGTCGTCATCAAACATCTATTGTTATAATATATTTAAAAAAGTCACAATTAGTAATAAGATTTTATTGAGCTATTAATGAATATTAAGAATTAAGAGTACATTGTATTCTATAAAACTTGGTTCCAACTACGCCAAGACAACTGCATTGGCTGCAGCTTTGGATGCTTTTAATCCTTGAGGAACACATAAAATGTAATATACATTAAAAATGAAAATACAAATCAACACATACAAATAAATAAATTTGAAGTAACATCATAGGTACATAGAATAAGTCATGTTCCTTTCTTTCCAAAAAATACACAGAATATTAACCAAAGAAATTATATGGAAGACCTTAGATTTAAGGTCATATTATTCCACCAAATCCTAAGGAGATCAATAGATTGGACGGGCATATTTGAGTAGAGATTATTAATTTTTTATAGCGTAGATGAGATGAAGACCTTCGTCTAGTCATCTGGCACATTCGATTTGAAAAATTGGTTTAATTTGAAGAAAGTATTTACAAGCATTGTTAGCCACATAAATTGTGTTGAGTATTCTTTGAAATGAGTAAATCAATGGTTCGAGCAAGCAATTGAAAGAAAAACTACAATAACAAATTTTGTTAAATTCTCTTTTAGTTTTACAAAGATAGGATCTTATGGATGAAGCTATATCTGTGTTTCATAAGAGAAGTTTTATTTGCGAAATATCTTATCATAATAGGTGAAAGCTAAAAACACCCAAAAAAATAAGGACTGATATTAAAGAATCTATAAACTACACCTCACTATTACATAATTCCTCTGTACGTTAAATGCATTCTTTATATTTCTATACCATTGTAACTTTTTTTTGGTTCGCAAAAACTGTATTTGCAGTTAATATATGACAAATACTTCTTTTGTTATTTTAAACTAAATATCATGAATGCTTTGGTAATCGCGTCGAAAAACGTATTTTTTCACGATATATACACGCATATATATATATGTAGTTATTCTACATTAAGATGTTATATATTTAACAAAATGTATTTCTAAAAAACTTGTCTTTTTATATATAAAAAAGAGAATAAATGTTATAATACTTAACCTCCTACAACGGCACTATGACTCGATGGCTTTTTATGCAGCGAGTATATAGGGTTATGAGAAAATTCAATATTTACACTATCTTACATCAGCTAACATTCTGTTATTCGGCAGATAAATGTTGGAAATGTGTTAAGGCGACTTCAACTCTCAATGTTGGGGGGCGCAGGTTCGAATACTCCCGAGAGGGGAAGGTTAATTATTGGTGAACCTCATTGATAAGATACTAGGTTCGTTAGACTCATTTAATGCTATAATGCTTATTTATATCCAGTCGGATACTGCAGTTATGTATATTGGACCATATAGACAAAAAAATGCCATTGTTTTTAAAACCTTAAAGGTCGCTTGAGTTACATACGTGAGAATTTGAAATATATAACTTAATTTCTTTAATCGAAACGAGGATAAATTCAATGAGGCTGAACAATAATGAATAATGATCTTCTCCACATAAAATGCAAACCTGTGCTCTTAACATTAAAACACACATTAACTAACTATTTATTTGTGAAATATAAATATTACAAAATGAATAAGTACAATATTTTAGTATATAAAATAATATATTTTTATTGATCTTTCATACCACAATAATCATACTCTCAACCAAACAACATTCCTTTCTTTTCATGTAGACACACCAAGATCAAGTATTTTTTTGTTGAAATAAAATTGAAAATAAATCAATATAAAATAGTCAAGAAGTCTTTAAAATATTTCAATAAGATTGTTTATAGTCATTTAACATAAGTTTCATATCTTATACAAATTTACACAGAGCGTTATTTGTTATGTTTTATATCAAGATATTCATGCATTTTTAATCTATACGAAGCTGCATATTGTTCAGTAATAAAATAATTTACAAAATAATGATATGATTTCCAGAGTTCCAAAACAAAAGAATAAAGGATATTCAATTGCTAACGATCAACAATATATTTGCATATTTGCTCTTTTAAATAATCACTTTGTAATACTTATTTGAGGTCTATAATTATTTTTAAGAAAAATGTATTTCAATGTAATTTTTTTTAATAAATGAGATAAGAAAATCATTACCTTTATAAGAAAATCAGCATACATACAACATTAATATATATATTTCCATTAAAATCCCTTTTTTGATCATTTTGGGATGATATTATTAAATTACATTTTTATTATGATTAAATAACATAATACTTGGATGCACGAGATCAAAGAAATTGATATTTAAATTAACATATTTGTTGTATACTTTTGATTAAAAAGTCTTTAAAATATAGTATTTGGTATCTATTTATTTACCATTGTGTATAAAATGATTTTAATATGAAAAAATCACATGTGACGACATCACTAAAGTTATTTGTATGATCTTTTTTCTATTCCAAAGACTATTATCAAGTTGGAAAATCCCAGGCAGCGCTGGGTAACATCCGCTAGTATATATTTATTTTTGTTATTTTTCTTTAATTAACATTTTAGTATTATAACTGTATAAGAATTGTTTTTGTATATAAAGATATATGTTTTTTTATTATTAGCCATGAACGCTAGGGCTAAATTAGCTCCGTAATAAATCATACAACAACAATAATTATGTATATAAAGAGAAAATAAGTCAATTATTAAGTATATTTTTTGCTGCAGTGATTAGTTTTTTTGTAGATTGTCTATATAGTTTGTGTACAAACAGAGGATTATCTTCCAGAAAAAGCCCTTTGGGCTATTCTCCAAGGAGAACCAATCACATCTCTGTTAAATTAGGAAAATATGTTATAAATATATATATTAATTATGTCTCTATATAATTAACGACTAGACTAGCCAGGTCACGTGCCAAAAAGCCAAAATAGTCATAGAAAATACAATTAATATGATTAGTTTTAAAGAGAAAAACTATATAAGTATCGTATTTATATTCATGACTATCAACAAAATAAACACTTGATATAATGAGAGGACCTTTCTTTCATGAGTAAAAAAATGTCTTTCATCGAAATGGGCTGGTTATCAAAGCAAAATATGGAGAAATGTTTCAATACAGTTTTATTGCTGATTTTATTTGGAGCAATTCTTGTAAAATATATTTTTTTCTTGAGAAAATTGGAAGTCCATGATTGCATAATAGGGCATTATATGTACGTTACGTGAGTGAAGGGAAATTTTTTCATGATGGCTATTTTTTATTTTCTTAATCGAGAATTTATAAGGTATAAAAAATGTTCAAGCTATGATATATATGTATATAATTTAATGACTGTTTCAATCTTTTTCGTTTCTAAAAAAGTATGTGGTTTTAAACAGTTGTACTTGAAACCTTTTTCTTTTGATATCGTTATGGATATTTTGAAATATTTTTATTTATGGAATACTTCTCCATTCATATGGCCGCTGTGGCTACAGTCGCCCAATCTTCGACCCAATTTGTCTATAATTTTTAGATTGTGTAAGCTTCAATAGCTGTCTTGATGGCACCAATTTCGTGTTTTAATCGTCAATAGTCTATAGCGTAATATTTATCCTTGACGTCTCCTCAGTAAAAATGTCCAATGGAGTCAAATCGCAGCTACGAGATGCTCAGTTACCGTTTCGGCTCATTATGCAATATTAGAAGACAGTAAGCAAAAAAATCCACTGTAACGTTGGGTGCGTGGCACGTAATGCCATCCACTTGGTATCAAACGTCGTTGCGGCCTTCTTTTATTATTATTTGGGGACACTTTTTCTAACAAAGCCCGATTAAGCTCACCATTGAACCGGGTCAATGATGACGCCGGTCCAAATTCCGTATCAAACAACGCTTTTGAAGGATACTTTGGCTTTTCCAAAGTTGCGTGCAGATTTTCTTTTCCACAAAATTGGCAGTTTTCTTAATTGACATATCCGCCGAGATGATAATGCTCAAATAATCAAATATTTATTGAAAATTTAGGTCAACAGAATGGGATACTCTTTAAAAATATATATATTATTGTCAAAAGGAAAAAGTTTCGTGGGCCAGCCTTTATATCGAAAAGTGATTAAGAACAAGACCATTATATTTAATTATTTAAAAATTACTTATTTGGATGTCTAAAGCAACATAATAAATTAATATAACAACAGATAACAATAAAAGAATATTTTCTATCAATAATATCAACAGTTGTAAAAAAGACTATCAAAAACATATCTTTTATTGACATTTCTGATAGATATTCCATATCATATTTGCATATGACCTCCTTAGACCTTCAAGAGGCTATATTGTTCATTTCACATCCATTCATAAAGCTCCCAAAAGTACTCTACAGAAGAGAAAAAAGTAAGCCAAATAAATCCTATCTAACTCTTTTACAGCTAACATTATGCAAATATTTGCTCATTGCAATATATGCGCCCTCACTTTTGAAGACTGCAAATACTTTACTCATCCAGAATTTTTTGGCAGGGAATGAATAATTGATACTCCAGTATTTGCATTATAATCCTGGTGCATTTTGAACCTCATATAATTCTCTATACAACTCAGCATTCAAAAATTACGGTGAATTCATTTTCATATTAATATACCGTCAATATTATTACCCCGCCGAAAGAGGTATTGTTTTCACTGGTGTTGGTTTGTTAGTTGGTTGGTTGGTGTGTTTGTTTGTCTGCAGGATAACTTAAAAAGTGCGGAACGGACTCAGATAAAACTTTGTGGAGTTGTTGGAAATGCCAAAAGGAACAAGTGATTAAATTTTGGCATCTCTGAGCGCTTCCTTTAGATGCAAAATGAGCTAAATACTACTAAATATTTCAAGTTAGCCTACTCTGCCAATAGATGTCGCTGTGCTGTGCTCTCCTCTTTGATGACGTCAGTTTCTTTTTCTTTCCATGTACCTCTAGAGTGTAAACAAAGATATGTTTTGACATCTGCCCTGGCTTTTTCTCCTAAATAACTTTTTGGAGTGTGGGGTTTTCCTCCTTTTTTCGCCCCAGAAACCGCAGGAATCAATGGGTAAGCCTCCAAGGGACTGCCTGTGAAGGTCTTGTCCCCCCGTGGAGCCCCTCGCCTGCTCTGGCGGGTCAACCCCTATCTCCACCTCGTCCCTCTCCGTGGGTTTTTTGGAACTCCCCCAGGAAATCGGGTGCCGGGAGCGTCTTCCTCTCGGAATTTCCGTCGAGGGGAACCCTTCCCCATCCCTCTACGCCACCCCAGTCGTGAAAAATCCGCCTCGGAAGGCTCATAAGGACCCCGTGACGTCATTTGAAAAACCTGGAGGGGATCGGCGGAGGTTTGCACTCTCTGAGTGTATACATGCCTCTAGTTTTTATAGTGATTCATTAATATCTTTAAAACTACAAAAAAACTATTTGGGAGATGAATATGATAGGGCTCAATGCTCATATGAAGTGCAGTGATTCCGATTGATATTCTGTATTCTAATGGATCGGTAATACCAACGATCGGTTACTTCATTCAATCCATTATTTTCAATTTTTAGAAAATGCTGACTATTGCATGGGGTTAAATGATTTTTGCTCATTGGTAGGGGAAGTTGCAATCTCTTCCCTGTAGATGAATTAAAAAGATTAACGACAATGAATTGCATATATTACTTCTCGTACATTATTATTTATTGTCTTGATTTCAGTTGACATTTTTTTAGAATTTGGTTTTCTCATAAATGGATTAAATTAAAGTGTTTGTTTCTTTATCAAAAACTTGGTTAAAAAAAACCTAACTATACCAATTGGATACAAATTGCTAGGAGCTACCGACAGCACTGGCTGTAGATTTTCCTACCAAATTCCAACTCTACTCGTTTCTAAATAACCTAGAATGAAAGAGGGGTACATCACCCTCAAATATATTTCTTCTGAGTCTGTGCTATTCAAAATAGTTAAAATATAAAAAAGTAATGCCATTCATGAAATTCGAAGTCCGAATGTATTTATTGAGTAACTGAGTACTTGTAGGTTACTCATGGAAAAAATACAGGAGAAAGAGCTTGTTTCTTCTATCAAGAATCAAGAAAATGCCTTTGTTTATGATTATTGGCCGATGTTCAGAGCAATGGGACATTTGGAAAAGAAAATCAGAAAAATAAAATAAACGAAAAAGTCAATCATATAACACCAAAGTTGAACTTTTATATTTATAATTGACGATCTTTTCAAGTTCCTCTAACAAATCGTATTAGTAATATGGATTAAAAAATGATTTATTAGTTTGGTGTGAACAATTTGAATAAGTTGTGATAGAAAATTAACATAATATATTTATAATTATTTTTGTTATTTATTACTTTTATAGTTTTTATCTTCACTTTTTAGAATGCTTTGTTTTTGTCTATATGGTTCGATAGAATTGCATCCGACTGGATATAAATAAGCATTAACATTTAAATATCATTAAAATTAGTCTATCGAAGCTAGGATCTTATCAATGAGGTATATCAAAAATGACCATCCCCACTCGGGAATTTCATTTCGCAATTCATAAATTTTAGAAACGCTATTATTTTCCAGCTAAACAGTTACACGTATACTAGTTTCCAAAAAATTGGATAAAATCAAATATCTTTTTTGTAATTACATTTTTTTGTTAATGCTTCAACAAGAAATATATACAAGATTAAATGTTAGATACATTTGCCAATTTTTATGAAACATATTATATTAGATACATAGGTTGGATAACCTTAATCTGTATCAGCCTCTACACAGGAAAGTTCTGTTCGGAATTTTAATAAAATACATTATTTGTTATTGAGCTCACCTTTAATACCAAATAATCTTTGTTGATATATTGTATCTGTACTTGATATACACATACGTATGTGAATTGTTAAATGTTTGATCTTTTTTGTATTTTGTTGCAAAATGGAACAACATAAAAACACTTTTTGCATTCCCTTGGGTGCTATTTGGTCCACAATTATACATTCATTTTTTGAATTAAAGCATGTTACTCATGGGATTTTTTTGAATGGCAATGTTATTTGTGCAAAGACATTTATTAAATAGCATTTATTCATACACATTCCTCAGCCAAAGCAATCAGAAGGGGAACAAATGATTGTTGAATGCTTTGGGCTTTCTATGCTACAAATTAAATATGGTGTTATTTGTTATTTCAGTGGAATGGAATGGGGGGAAATGCGTAAGACGTGCTCTTATTATTGGGATTATAGATATATGAAACTGTATTTAAGTAAAACATATCAAAATAAGATTCTATTATTGGGAGAAAATTTTAACCCTCTCAGTATATATATATATATATATATATATATATATATATATATATATATATATATATATATATATATATATACAGGGTGCGCCAAAGATACTCAATTACTTGGAAAAAATCCCGTGCGGTTAGTTTGGTGGGCAGATGAGTGAGAAGAGGTGCGAGTGGAGGGAGGAGTCAGTTGCCATCATGGTCTGATCGATAGAGCACCGTTCCCTCGAAGTTGAGACATTCTTTTCTAACGGATACTCACTTTTTTCACAGAAGAGCAAAACAAGAGTTTTTGGTGTGATGTAAAGCCACTTTTATAAATATGGAGCTGTGTCAAATTGTAAACCTAATATATATATATATATATATATAATTTTCAGGACGTAAAAAGTGTTCAAATTCAAAGTCTAATAACTTTGCCCCAAGTTCAAATTTTGTTCTGAAGCTTTAAATATATATAATGCATGGGACAAAATCCCTTTCTGCTGTGAATTTCGTGGGGATCCATGAACCCTTGATTTCATTTAAGTCAAATATTTTTGGGAATGACCCATATATATATATATATATATATATATATATATATATATATATATATATATATATATATATATATATATATAACAAGGTTTATAACGAAGTGTAACATTTGAAAGTAAGTAGGCACAAATAAAAAGGAAAAACTTTTTCATTCCCGTAAAAAGACAGGGAACAATATCTTTTCCTTCCTAATCAGGAGATAAAAATAAAAACCTTTTTCCTATTGATTTGAGTATATTCTCAAGTACCTACCTTTTTCATCTGTTTTTCTTTTTATCGCTCAAATCATCATCAAATAAGAAAAGGAAAAGTACCCCTTCATCTTATAATCAGATTTGATGATCGCGCATGTTTCCTTGCAGTAAATTATTCCTTGATAATAATAATAATCTCAGCCTTTCTCTGTCATCCAGTCAAGAAGAAATAAATAAAAGTAGCCCTTGAGATCGACCAGATATACATGAAAAATCAATGATATTCTTCATCATAAAGGAAATCGAAGATTTCGATATACAAAACAATAATCTTCAAGGGATTTTGCCAATAATAAATTATATACACGTGTAATATTAAAAACATGAACCCCACCAGCTTAATGGTCTTTTTAAAAAATGATTGAAACTTTTAATATTTATATTTGCTCTTTTTAAATTTTTATACTGTGTATGTGTGTGATCGAGTATATTTTGCCATTGGGAATATTAGTTACATTTGTAACTGTGTCTGTCCAATTTTAATCATATTTCTTATAGTACAAATCAATCAATTGTTATATTTTGCGTATTATTAGCCATTGTAAAATTTACAAAAACGCCACCCGTGTTTACTTCTATTCTGATCTTTATTGTAATTATGGGCTATATTGATTTGTTGTTGACGCTGTCAACATACTTTTTGGCCAAAAACTAGGAGGACTTCTCTAAGAAGAGCTCCTACAACACGATGAAAGCACTGGAACGCTCAACACTTGGTTATCTCCGGGTCAATCTTACTCTCTCCTACTGCTACACTTCTCACGAGATCATCATCAAAGAGCAGATCCCCTGTACCGCCCTCCAATCCGACGTGGTCTACAGCAGTGGTTTCGACGCCTCGCCATGCAAAGCTAAACGTTCATCATTGGACTATTTTAATATTTATATTTAAAAAATGTCGTTTTGTGCGCCTAAAATTGTATTGTGAAAAAATAAAGCTTGCCTTTTGGCAAAAATATATATTGTAAAATATCTTTAGATGTGACTTGGAGGCTTTTGGCTTAAACTTTAACAACTTTGAAATCACCACTCCTAACTTAATAAGACATCAAATGCACTTTTGTCAATTTTCTTAATTCTTTTTTTGTTCTTATGGTTCGATTTAGTTGCAACTATGAGGGCATGAATAAGAGTTAATTCACACAACTAAATCTAAGATCTCTTCAATGAGGTTGACATTTTTTAGCCTTCCCTTTCGGAAGACTGCGCCCTTAAATTTGCGAGTTTAAACTCGCTCACGCACTGAGTTTACGAGTTACCTTTTAAAGATTATATCACTATTTTGTAAGGGATGTATTATATTATAACTATTAAAACTGACATTTGCAGTAACCACAATTATAATAAATGGGTTAATAAAATATTTAATAGTATTACAAGGTCAAAAAACGATTAATTCCTTATGTTTTATTTTACAATTATCTAATTACTAATATATCACTGTGTTCAACTCTCAATGTTGGGGGCGCAGGTTCGGATCCCGAGAGGGGATGGTCATTTTTGTTCTACCTCATTGATAAGATCATAAGTTTGATAGACTAATTTTAATGCTATAATGCTTATGTATATCATGTCGGATGTAGTTTTATTGAACCAAATAGGTAAAAAAATCACTTTATTTTTTATATGACCTTGGCATACTAAAACAATAAGTTTTCTCTAAATGAGCTCACAATTTAGAAACTGTATTTACTCTACTCCAATGTTTCGTTTTTCTGCATTAGTTTAAAGTATGAGGATACTTTAAGTCGACTCGACTCTCCGAGTCGTTGAATGCAGGTTCGCCTCCAGACTCTTATTGCTCAACTTATTTTTTTAGTTCAATTGAGTAACTGTAATGATATAAAGCTTATTAATATCTAAACGGATGCAAAACAATTGCATCATGCTGTGGGAAAAGTGGTTTTTATAATTGGATTTTGTAGACACAAATTCCTACAAACCGCTCGTTATGTAAGTTCATAATTGAAGTATACTTGTATGTTTCGTTTCTTGACAATAATCACAATGATATTTCAGAAAGCTTCATTGCAAATTAGTTTTGAAAAAGGAGAAAAAATGCACTCAACCCTAATTGAACCCAATTATCTTAGAAATAACATTCATATTGAGAACATGAGATGTGATTAAATGATGAAAAAATATTACATATGCTTACAACATAACTTTTGGGTCTTTTTTTTGCGTATATGGTTCGATAGAATTGTATCCAACGAGATATAAATAAGCAATATAGCATTAAATTAGTTTATCGAACCTAGGATCTTATCAATGAGTAGCAGACCAAAAATGACCATCCCATCTTTTGGGTCCGTTGAACGCATTCGATTTCGATTATTCGATTTTGATAAGACTTTTACAAGATCGTCTCTATGCATTCTGGTAAAATCTGAGGAGCTTTTCCGACTCTCATATCTATCTATCTGAGGTACCTTTTTCTGTCTTGTACATGAAACATGCACATTTTTTCAACTATTTTACGATAATAGGTGGAAATATTTCATCTAAGGGACACAAGCCTCCACCTATATTTTTTTGTGAAGTTTGAAGGCGGGAAGATAATTTTTGTGGAAAAGTGAAGTCAAACAAGACTTTCATAGCATAATCGGTAAATAAGAAATCGTAGTTGCCCCCATACAAACAACAAGGGCTACACGCGTATTATATAGATCGATCTTTTTTTTATTGGTTAAGATGTTTATTTATTAGTTTAAAATCCATACAGTGTAAATAATAACAATACACTAGAAAGTAGGAGAGATAGGGGATTTCATTAATGAGAGATGGCGCCATTGTTCATAGATCTTTAAATTTGAATATTCATATCCAACCAGTTAGACTTAGACACACCATTTTTCAACCTCTATATTACAAGAATGTTCTCTGACTGTACAACCTTACAACTAGAGATCGTAACAGAGGGATTTGGATTCCAGTGTGCTAAGAGTTGTATATCTGTTTTTTAGTATTCATTTCAAGACCAGACTTCAGTTCGAATTTTTTAAAGAAGGACATTATAATTTCAATTCTCTTGATGAGTTGAGCTTCAGAACTGGCTTCAATCATCAGAGTAATATCATTGGCATATAAATCAATCAAATGTCTCCCATTATTAAAAGATACACCAAAACCTATGTACTTTCTCATTAACGTTCTTGTGAGGTCATGTATGTTATTGTAATATCGATAATTTTGTGGTCGGAGGATGGATCAGGCCCATAGAAGGCAGTCTTAATTTGACGCAGTAATGATGGGGATATTAGTGCCAAATAGATTATCGATGAGCTTTTTCCACAGTTCCGAAAAACAACATCTTCGGGACAGGAAAATCTTATGACGCCCACTAACACAGATTATGTATAATATCTTTGAGGGCAGCTGAGCTTGGGTAATTGATCTGAAGTATATTTAAGTCTGCGTTAAGATCACCAATCAACAATAAGGAAGATGGTGAAATCTCTCTGCATCAATAACTAATTGAAAGAATGTTAAAGATTTGGACCATAAGTATTTACAATAGAAAAAGAACAACCGGAGGTGTTTAAAACTATTTTGTGCCACTCACTGATATTGATAAAATAATCATCTAAAAGAGATTTTTAAATTCGCCTTGTAATAAAAGTAATCTCCCCTCTTCTACCCGAGCCCGAGAAATAGTATTAGAAAATATATGACAAACAAAGTCTACAATTTTCGTTGCAAGTCGACGAGACCTTTGCTTTTATATCCTGTAGACATACCTATGATATCAGATTAAGAGAGAGAAGGTGTTTCATGATGACGTGCCTATTCCTTCTATCTCCACCACCTTTAATCCAAGGATTTTTGACAAGCTAATGCTATTCTCTATATCCTTAGAAATCAATGACGGGAAGTGATCGGTGATGATGTATATTTTATGAAACTATTCTGAAAAATTCTGGATTAATTTTTCTTATTATATGTATTTATACCAGGCCCGCTATTTGCATCTCTCTTGTTTCGTTTGGTTAAGGACTGGGACCTCGTGCGCCCCAACAGGATTAATTTTTTCACTTATTGGAAGCTTTTTTGGCTTTTCCATAGTTTTTGTTCGAGAAGCTAAAGAACCATGAGTTCTTATACAAGCCGAATCAGATAACATAGCATCATGATTTGAATCATTTGAATGGGATGCAATTATTTCCTAGTCGATTTATTGATAATACTATGACAATCTACGGGTTCAATGGGTGTACTCACAGTTACTTCAGTGGTTATAATATCTGGAATGTCAACGATTATCTCAGCTTGTGTCTTTTGATTTGAGAATTTAATGTCTCAGCGTCTATGGATTGTATACCTTTTTCCATGGTCTAATCGTGATGAACAGGATCATCATTTTTTGTAACATATTCCAATTCCTTATTTTCAGTCTTCTTAAGCCTGGTCAGCATTCAAAACTTTAAAAAAAAATATTCATCGTGTTTTTTCTCTGCAATTTGATTATAATGTCCAAACCTAAATCAGTTTCTATATCATCTTGCCTGGTAAAGAAACTCAAGAGATTCTATCTTATCTCCACATGGAATCAATGATGTTTGGGTTTCCATTGATGTTAACGATCAAATCCGAACATTTGGTGTTCCAATGTTGTTGATACTTTGGGTCATCGCACTACCTGTTCACAAATTTCCCTCTAATGTTTTTCGCACATGAATTGAGTTGCATCCGTGAGGATAAATATACGTATTATAGCTTAAATTATTCTAATATAACAATGAAAATATGAATAGTTATTTGCATGATCAGAAACAATATTTATTCTTTTTTTCCGTGGGAGGTAAGGACAATCCTCCTAGCGGTGGCGGCTAGATATCTGGCGTTGGACCTCAAGATCCGCTTTGTCATCGATGGAAAGTGGAGTTTGGCAGCCAACAAAATTCGTTGCTTCCCCTCATGTTCCCTCCCATATGGAAAATTAATCAAAGCTATTACGTAATATTGATATATGTTTTTATTATGGCAAGTTGTTTTACTATAATTGTAATGAGTTTTTTGTTCATATGTGATGTTAAAATTTTAAACTCAAATGTTTAATTATGTTTTTTCACACATTAACATCATTTTATATACATTTACTTATTTGTGCTTGTATATTCTTTTACTGTCGATTAAAAAAAAAAAAATTTTTTTTTGTTCCATTATTATGTCAGAAAAAGAGTAGGTTTTATGCGATGATGTTTTAGTATCCCTTAAACGGAGTTGGTTACGTATTATACATATATTTTATATACTCTAAAGAGAACAAAAACAAATTTTAAATTTTGTATTGAAAGCTGTTAATTAGGATATAAAATTATTTGATTATGATTGTTTTTTATGCCACCTTTTGTTATTGAGCGAGTAAAAAGTGTCTCTTTGTTTGGTCCAGTACCAAAGATAATAGGTAATACAAGATGCGCAGAACGCAATGTTTAGATTCCTCTGATTAGAAAAGAAAAACTGAAACGCCACACATGACGTCCATTACCGATTTGTTATGATTTATGGCATGAAAATATCTATATTCTCTTTCTTTTCTCTCATTATCTTTCTGTCTGTTTGATAGAAAGGACTACTACTTTTATGGACTAGTGAAAAGTATAAATAATCAAACCTTTTCAGATGTAAACAAATTGGCTGAGTTTCGGCCTGAAAATTGAAAATCTAATGTAAATAACGTATTATTAAACCAATTTCATTTTTTTGCTGAAAATTATGTGATTGTAGTTACACAGAGTCATAAAAATCTTATTTTATATACGAGGTTATGTGGCTTCATCGATATTAGTCCACCATATTATTATTATTATTGTTATTTATTTAGATGGTGTAGGTATTATATATACAGGCCAATCGTCTAAGTGATGACGTCACATTTTTTATTTATTTATTGGAAATATCCCTTTTTGTTTACATGAGTTTTTGTCCCCCCCTGGTCCAGTACTATAATTAACTCTTTTAATCTAGACGTTACATCTTGACGTGTGTGTGTGTTCCCTAAGCCATGACATAGCATATGCCCAAAGCTCAGACAATCCAGCACTCTGGCACCTACTCGTATTGCGTTACGAAAGAACGAGACTAGATATTTTTTCCATATGTTTGGCATATCTCTATTAACTGCGTTGTGGTTGCTTATATGATCAAATTTAGAATGCAGGAGCTCTTTAGTTGTACACGGCCAAGTCTCTGAGGGATGCCAAGAGAATCGATATGCAATTAGAATTTTAGTTATGACGTATGGATTTTAATGCGATCTTATATAAGCTTTCATAAGTCACAAGTGTATTTTTCAGTTTTTTTACACGAAGAAACACGAGGATTCTTTTAAGCTACTTCGAGGGAAGTAATTGAAAACAAACTATTTTTTTTTCTAGTAAATGTTCATTCAATGTACAATGTATGGCCTAAGGTGACTCAGGCCAAACATATTTTTTGGACGACCTTCATGTAATTCGTATTTGTGCAAGTGTTGATAACAATTAAATTTTTCAATTCTATATACTTTACTTTGTTAGAGATGAGTGCTTGATCGTTCAAAAAGTTGAGTACTTGGAAACATTCTTATCATTATTGTATATTTTGAAAGTTTTGAAATATCAACAGCATACAAATGCTTTCGAATCGATTCCATTTCATAGCAAAATTGATTTTTTTTTTCTTGTCAATCAAAATAACCCAAAGAAGACTGATTTTCTCCATATTTATTCTTGTTAAATTACTATATGTGTGTGCTGTACCCTCGCTCTAAAACAAATTACACCTTGACTATCGCCCTCAAAGAACTACTTATATATTAGGACGACATCCGGTTTCACAGATGATTCATAGGGAATGATATTTTTTCCAGGGGCGGTATATCAATATCCCGCAGCATCTTTATAGAGTGCTTTCACCTTTCCCTCTCCTCCTTTTTCGATGCAACATAATTCAATCAACTGAGATATGGAGGTTTTAATGTCCATACATAACACACAGACACATGCATATGGACACGCCATGTATACAAACCCTGCTTAGTAAAAATAGTTTAACTTTATCCATTCATAAATGAGGGCAGGAAGATGAATAAGCCAACTGAATGTGCATTTAGTTATTTCCCATGAAGGGAAAGGGCTGGAGGTTAAAAGGAAGAATAATGTTCTTTATGTTGTTTGTGGTTGTAGAGATCAAGTCTTCCATTATAAACATGTGAAGGATTTATGAAGAACATAGTATTATTCAAGATAAGACTATCTTGTTTCTAGTCTGGAAGTTTCTTATAAAACTAAGGATGGGCCGCATTTTTTATTCACCGTATTATTATTATTATCCTATGTACAGTGGGGTATTTTATTTGCAAATTCGTATAACACAAAATAGTTTATAAATATAAGTTTTTTTTTTCTTGCCCAGTCGGCATATAATTCGACAGATCAACCGATATACAAAAAGTTTGTGCAAATACTTAGTGAAAAACGATCAATAAATAACAATTATTTTAAACGAAAATAATAGAAACATTAAAATCATTTGAAAACAAGCCTATTATTAAAAAATTATATCTCTAATAAAATTTTGAATATAAAGAGGCGAATGGGATGATACAAGGAAGTCGTTTTTTAACTGTTCACATTTTATTCAATATATTGTGA
>CP045898.1:11138152-11188369 GCA_013387185.1 Caligus rogercresseyi | reverse complement strand
AACATTGATTCGTCGTCATAATAGTCACATAAATAAATTCAAAGTAACTTTTATTTTTCTGGAATTAACAAAAATAAATTTATCATTTTATTTCATTTTCATAAAGTTTCTTTGTAAGAGTGCAGTCATTCTTTCTTAATTTTTACAAATGAACTTTGAAATTAAATCATTAAGAAAATAAATAATATATTCTGCATAAACGTTTCAACTTATTCCTAATGTACTATGATGAACAAACGGATGAAGCATATGAAGGGTCACCGGGAGATTGTTTGAATTCAAAACATGTCTTATGACATGGTATACCCACTAACTGAAACACAAATATGACTATAAGGTGACAACAAGAGCTTGTGCTTAATTAAAGATACAATCCCCAATACGCACTGATTTAGACAGTCCAGAAGCATATGGAACATAAGGTTTGAAACCTCAAAATCCCATTGTTGTGTCTCATAAACTTTCGGGTTCACTGACATGGTTTTTGTTATCTATTATATATTATGGTTGCCCTATAGACATTAATGTGCTTTTTCGAAACTGCATACTCCAATTAATAACACATAAATTATGTTCATATACTCTTATTAAAATATTTGGTTACATTTTGTGCGTGCATTTGTATAGTAACGAGATATATAAATTCACATTACTAGATACTTCCAAACCTAAACCTCAGACAAGTTTAGTATCAAAAATTGCAAGAGCTATATTCATTTCAGAATATTAATATTTTCGTTCTTCAATTATGACCATTTGTCCTCAGTTATTCTGCTTTTCGTGTAAAACAATTCCCTACAGTCGATGCACAGACGATCATGAATGATAAATATAAAAGTTTTCTCCCTTGTTGCCTACAAAGTTTAATGTAAAAACTTTTTATAGACATAATATGCAATTCACCAAAGTCCCACACTTAACGTGCCCCATAATATTTATTTTGCTTGAGTTTTATAAGGATATTCTGGAGTTTATCTAAGATTCATATGTGTTGATAATGTAATTGTATATATGTATAAATAAAAAGATTGTAAATGTGTGCGATACATATGATTGACAACATGATCTTATTGGGTATACGACTGTAGTAGCACATATATCTCCTTGCGTGATTGCGTTCCTTATTTAAGTTAAAGTGTGTAAAAATGAATAAAGATTACCTCACTATGTATCAAGAAGTTGCACAACTATATTAATTTTTGGCAGAGTCTATTAATATATATATATATTATATTACATTTTCAAGAATTGCAAGTAATGCTCACAGTTTATGTTAATATATTTAGTACCATGTCAATTGAGATTTTTTTTGTATTTTATTGATCGATAATAGTGCTTTCATTAACAGCCACTTTAACGAATATCCGATTTTATAATAACGAGAGTTGGAAACAATGGAACTGGCAAAAACATTGTGATAAACATAATGCATATCCATGTATCATTGGTGATATTTTTGTTGAATACCGAAACATTTAGTCCCAAACACTCTAAAAAATAACAATTAATAAACAAGGCATAAATTACTAAAAGCAAATCGGTGCTTGCTAAAAAAGAGGTGTTAAAGATTAGGATAAGGATATGTATAAATAACGTTATCTTTTGTCCGTCAGAATCGGATCCGTGTGCCTTGTCATTTATAGTTCCTCAGGAGTGAAAAAAATACTGACCAAAAGCTTCTGAATTCCAAGTTCCCCTCCGACACCGAGGATTCTGGGGTCCATGCGGGGAACGTCATAAATTGTATCCATCCAATTCAAAATAATATTTTAAAATTGTGCAAAAATATTTAAATATTTTAAATATACCATTTGAATTATTTTATTGTTTTCCACTTGTTTAGATATTTATTAAAAAGTATAATGTTATTTTTCTAATATCATATTTTATATAATTTTACTATATCTAAACAATAAAGGAGGAAAAAAATCCACAGGGACTGTGTAAACAACTAACTGAATGAAGAAGATAATTTTCAATTTCCTAATCGTTAAAGCGTTTGGGAGTTGAGAAAATGATTAATTATTTCTTAAGAGGCGGGGCATCGAACAGTTTATTTATTTTTACTTATTATTTATTCTACAAAAGCTCTATCAGAGGAGACACTTTTATACAATAGGCAATTAAGTGGGCCACAGTCTCGATTGCTTTTAATTGGTGATTACCTAATAAACACAATCTTTAGCAAGAACTTTTCTACAGCCGACGTGAGGACATAAGCAGTTTTATTTACAAACAAATAAAATATTTTATGAGGTTATTTTGTGAATAGAGAAAACGCAATCATCAAGGAAATATATGATTTTTCAATATCTTAAGTAAAAAAGTATTCTTATGATGATTCTTGGAGATAAATGGTATTGCTTCAGTATCTGTAGCCTAAAATAAAATTATTTACCCCATATATCCCTTCTTTCCAAAACGCGGGAAAACTAAAGACACAAGTACTCGACTAGTAAATTATTACCATAGGAGTCTCAAGAGGAAACTTTATTCATAAAACTCCAATAATCTTATTATTCCCCAAGGAGCAAGTAGCAGAGAAGAATAAATAATATCTCCATTATTATTCTTATTATTTTATCTTCATGTGTGTCTCTGGTTAAAAGTTTTATGATTCATCCTATAATGACTTTCAATGCATCACTCACCTTTTTTCTTGTGGTAAGTATGAACATTTCTTGCTCATTTTGTTTAAGACCATGTTTGTTTTTCTTCTTCTTCTTTTCTTATATGTTCGCCTTCTCAACAACTGTCAATATAATTGGGTCTTTCCACGCGTTCTTCTTTTATTGGAAGGATTATTTTATGGTTTAAATTTGCGTTTCTTCTACACACAATTTGTAAAAATACGGAAAGCCATTTTCCTTCCTCAAATCGAAGGCTTGAGAGATTTCCTTTGATTTCCCCCTTCATTTCGTTTTATATTTGCTTGTAGGAAGTGACAGCCTTAGGAATGACAAGGGTTTTTTTCGTACTTAGTAGTCTTCCATTTATTTTGAAGTTTCATTTCTTGTTCTCATCAAAATATCCGTCCATTCTTTGATGCCTTTAAAAACACTTTCAAAAAAGAAGGATCAGTAAAAAAATAAACGCGAAATTAAAGTTTGGTAAATATCTTCAAAATGAATATTTCAAAAAAACTATTTCTCCGTTTTAAATTTTTTTTATATGAAAAGCAAATACTCATTATATTCATTAAGATTTTACTAGCATTTGTAGACAATCATTTTTAAATTGCATTTATATTGAGCACATGAAAGGTGATCGGAATGGCGAAAAAATTACTACATAATTTATATATATATATTAGTAATTTGTAAAGTCGCTAAAAATACAATCATAAATATACTTTTGACTATGTCCTATAATTCCCATATGGACAATTTTCCTTCTTTTTGCAAATTTAAAATATAATTAACCAATCTGTTGCTCCAAAACACCTACAAATTATAACAAGAACCAAGAAAATAGTTGATTTTAATAACCGTCATATTTCTATTTCAAAACCCCCTAATTTTGTTACTCATTTAAATTTTACAATTTTTAGAGATCATTGATTTAGACAAATCAATAATCAATTTCAATAAATAAATCTCTAAATAAGATGCATACATTTTAAGACAAAATAAACTGTTGTACAATACAAGCCATAATCGAAAACCAAAAAGATATTCTCTTATTACTCAAAATGAAAACCATAAATCTAATATAAATACTTAAAATTATATAAAAACACCAATAATATTATTTATATATTTTACAAAAGATAACATTATTTTTTTGTTTATTTTCATTTACTGCACATTATTTGGCATGTATGCCTTCAATTGTGACAAAAAGGAAAATCATATAATGTCTGTCTGGCTGTTTGCCTTCTTTTTTATAATTATGGCATGCTATGTTTTTACTATTATTCATTGTACCGGTGATATTTAAATTAAGGAAAACTACCTTGGATTACTATATTATAATTTTCTGAGTGGTTTTATGATAAACTTTATGATGGTCATCATGTTTTGTTTTAAATCGTTTTTCCCTACTTCTTTTTTGTTTAGTAACCCTTATTGTAAAACTCTTATAGTAAGCGGCATGGCAACTTGTGCCTTTATGCATATTTCTCAACGCTGGTGGACCAAGACATTCATTGCTAACCATCTCAAATGTGGCATTAGCTACGTTTACAGAGTAAAAAAAACTAAAAAATGAATCTAGGGACTTCAAACGGAAACCTGGGAGTCGTTTGACTTGACCAGTATCAATAATCACCTAAAAAACAACCAAATCAATTCAATGTTCGATCAGACAAAAGAGTTGAGCTCCACAAGACAAAAGAGATATAGAATGGGCGGGAAACCCATATTAGAATTATTATTGATATTTTCTAAAAACAGCGTGACAGGAGATTGTACAAGTCTAAGAAGCTTTTAATTCGATGAAGTCGAATGGAGGCCGTATTCCTTTTTTCTCAGACGAGAAGACTTTCGCGGTCCATCCACGGTCATTAATCGTTAAAAGATGGCTGTGACGTCTATGCAGATACACAAGAAGATGATCCAAGAAGGTTCCGTACAACATAAAAACACACAACTTCTCTCACGATGATTTGTGTGGATTGCATCCATGGATGATAACCCACCCCCAATTTGTTTTCAGGCTTGTTTCCGGCTTTTGTCAGCTGATTACTTCACATCTTTCGGATTTGAGACTTGCTTTCCCCCTAGGATTTTTACCTTATCATCTTATGTAAGTTGAACGAAATCAGATAATATTTAGTGTCTCCTCAACGGACTCAAAAGTTATGTAGTATTTTTTTCGTCATTGGATGCCTTTCATGTTATGAAAATAAATGTTATTTTACAATATTGTGTACAAAATGAAAGTAAGATCTCAAAGATTATAAATTGTTTGTTATATAAATATTAAAAAACGAGAAATATTTTTTTTTCTTCTTAGAATGAGTTTCTATTTGAAGCAACAAAGGGGTTAATCATAAATTTAAAATTGACAAATAAGAAGGAACATTGTCCATAAGGGAATTTATAGAACATTGTCAGAAGTATATTTTACGGATCGTATATTTAGTGACTTCACAAAGCAATATATATATATATATATATATATATATATTATATATATATATATATATATAATATATATATATATATATATAATATATATTATATATATATATATATATATAGAGAGAGAGAGAGAGGAGAGAGAGAGTTAAAAATAAGTAAGAATTATATAAATGGACTGAATTACTTGGAAGGCAAAAGAAAAAAATTAGTAAATAGTCAAAAAGAAAAAGCAATTATGCAATGCACTTAAACTCTTGCTAATCCATTGCAAAGCAATAATATTAATAAGGTAAAGTGCTCGGCATGCTGTTGATTAGATGTAGAAAGAATACAAAAGAGAGGGGAGGAAAAATACCTTTTCAAGAACATATGTAAGTCTTAATTAGGCCGATTAATATTGATTTGAGTTAGCATTGTGTGCATACAATGAAGTTGTACTAGTTAGGATATGTATTTTAATAATTTTACTGCATATATATATATTCCTTTTTAATGAAGGGGATGTTGATTCATACTCCACTTCCAAACCTTTTATGCACTAAAAATAGTTAAATGCTATATTTGGTTATTGACTTTCAAATTAGACAAATTTATAATGCTTGAAATACTTCAAAGAAAAGGGATGGTACTTTCATAAAATAAGCAATTATACATCTGCAAAATAATTCAAATAAATAGTAAACATGTGGCTAGAATGGCTCTTTAAATGGCTTTACATAAATTTGAAAACAACTTGATGTTCGGGAAATAGTGCACTAAAATAAATAATAATCCGTTCTTACAATAGAAGTATCATGTACAATTGCTGCAAGCTCTCTTTTTAAAATAGTATTTGATATATTAATGCGGCTTAATTACTTACCCAGGAACATCATTTACTCAATGATAACCTTGAGTATCAACAGCTACTATTAAAACGATGTTATAATATATAAAGTGCCAGGTATTTTTTTTTGTTTATCACCGCTTCTTTTTCCTTTAACCAACCACGTTCTAGAAAAAAAGTGATATTCTTAGGCATAAGAAAAAAAATAATGAAAAGGAGTTTTTATTACATTGAAGGAGATTAATATATTGCATATGATTAAAGATTACAGCAACAGTTGTTGTTTTACTTTTTGTCAAATAAGTAATTAAGAGCGAACAGGTTTGTATTGCGTATGGGTCACATCATTTCCATACCAAGGACATTGTTAATGGATGCTCAATTAAGAATGTATAATTATTGTTCACAAGAGACATCGAATAAAAAAAATGTACCATTCCAAGTTAGGGAGGGGATGAATGACTAAAAAACACAAAAATGATTGCCCCACTTCAGGGATGGTGCATTGGGTCGTTTTAAAAGGATATTTGTTTTCGGAGCTCGTACCTATCATGAAATAAACCCTTCCCACCCCAAAAAATAAATTGGTCATGTTTTGATTCTCTCTATCCTCTAAAAACAACACCTTAAGATAACTCGTTATGATAAACTATCATACATTGCAAAGTTTATATGTATAACCAACGAGTTGTAGTCGGTTTTAGTCGGACCGGGCAGCCCAAGAAAGCAAGACACCGGGACCGACCTATTTAATATTTCGATATGGGTCAATAAGGTCAAGTTGCATGATGATTTTAATGGGCGGGCCTGGGCCGGACTGTCCAAAACAACCGGATCGGGTGGAACTTGGATGCCCGTTTGATTGCCGATATTTATAGGTATATATATGATTTTTTTAAAGGGAATAATAATAATAATAGGTATATATATATTTATATATATATATATGTACATCTAAAAAATATCATTATTCATGTGACTCCTTCAACAGAACTATTGAAATTCCAAAGAAACTGTTTTAGTCAGATCACCATATGACATGCAGCTAAAGAGAGTTGTCACAGTTATTATTATTATTTTCAGATCCTATTTGAAACTATTTATTCAGCCGTATTTTGCAAACAATAAGTTACATTTAGCTGTAATGCCCAGAAAAAGTCATTTTTATATATATTTTTTCATTTTAAAGGGGTGGGGGGTTATTGTCAAGATACAGAGTTACTTTTGTGTCAAAGTTCTTGTTTTAATAGTGATAGTCAAGTCCCAAATGTGTGTTTTGAAGTTTTGAAACATGATTAGTATCCCCCTCCCGCCTATCATAGAGTAAAAAGATTCAGCCACACAATGAAGGCAATGGTGTGACCCGTCAGTAAATAGAAAAGAAGATTCCTCATTCCAAAGTAATTATAAAAGGGTTCTTCATTTTGTTACATTTCATAGTTCGGCGATCTTCCTCCTGCACTTACATAGCTTCGTATCTCTCATACGAGAAAGTAGGGCATCTATTGATAAAATAATCTGCTCTCACATCCCCTTTTCATAGAAGTTGAACTGTTCACTCATGGTATTCCATTTACTAAGATGGGCTAGGAATGGTTGGTGTCCTGTGTAAGCATAAACGTTGAAGTTTAAGAGGCCTTGATTTTGACTCTTTCATAATTTGATATGTGTATTTCAAGCTCCCAATATTTTAAACCGAGTGCAGACTTTATTTATTTCCTGTACATAGTATATTTAACTTCTTTACAACCAAACAAATACATGATGATCAAAAAGTAGTATAATAATAATAAAAAACTGGGAAAAGGTGCCCAAAGCGAATTTTTGATAAAATTTGCCGAAAGAAGAGTTCTCGTACTTTATTGTGTTAATAAATTTGATTATTTTTAACTATTGATTCTTGTTTAATCCTTTATATAAAAATTGGGAAACCATTTTAGATTATTAAAGCCTCAAATTAGGCAGCTATAATGTCTCTCACCAGATATCACACCCTGCTTGTTCAATAAACACTTTAAAAAATTAGTCTGTGTTTTTGATAACTACAATAACTATAACTATAATAATGTTATATATAAACAAAACTATATAGTATATTATATATATATATATATATATATATATATATATATATAAGTATATATATAAAACATATATTATATATATAAACATATATTTATATATAAACATATATTTATGTATAAACATATATATATATATAATATTGAATGACTGCTTGTGATCTGTCAATACTTGTCAAGCTCCTCTTGTAATGGCCTTGTTTGACAAACAGAGGCTCCCGTCTCCTTCCTATAAAACATACACGTCAATGCATATTTTTCATGATTATGCAAAATCCCTTCCTGACACTTTTTTGTCTTTTCGTTCCCCTCTTATTTCTCAAGCTATATATATTATCACTATTTCTACAAGTATGCATAGAGAAAATTTAAATGAACAAATTGAAGAAGAAATATGAAATCGAATGTATTTGAAGCATTTGATATCAATTATACAAATCCCTCTATTACGTAATTAAGTATTTTGTTTATATATATTCAATTTAAAATTTGTTATGGAACCATAAAATGGAATGTTGTTAAGCCTGCTTAATATTGGACTCCTTATTTTGTTATAATCAAAATATTTAGTGCTCAAGTACCAATTACATGTTGATTATATCTTTAAAAAAAATTAATCGTTTATTATTCATCATCAATACCAATAAAAAAAGAATTCCGTTCATTTGTTCGTTTCCTCTATCTCCCGAACGATTCAAAAGATCTTGACGAATTTTCAAAGAATGTCTTGAGAGGTCAAGGAGTGTTTTAGTGGGGCTGTAAACACCCAAAAAATCGTCATCACATGCTTATTTATTCCCCAAAACTTTTTTCGTTTTTATTGCCACGTTAGATTTTGACCAAATTTTCTGTGAATGATTTAGAGGTGGTAAGAAGTGTTTTTGTATTTGATGGTTTTACCGGAAAATTCGTTATTCATATGTTTACATAAAAATAAGTTCTTTCTGGCCCTACCCCCCCCCCCCCATTAAGTTTGTGGAAAATATGAATTGTTTATAACGCAACCTCACGCTAATTAAATTTAAAAATACCTAAAAATGTAGCGTGATACCACATAACTCTCAACTCTTCTTGATAAAGATACGAAGTCGCACTCTCCCTTAAGTTTTTTCTTTTCATGTTTCCCCCCCCATCAAAGAGACCTAACAAATGCTCTGATATTCAGCGCTACCATACATATCTTCGGCACTCCATGTTCTCTATGAATGACTGAAAATAACTTCTTTTTATTATTCTAAATGTCCAGCCTTAAGGAATAGAAAATGGAAGAAATTGCATTGAACACGCAATGACGATTTTTTAAGGAACTACTTTTAATAAGAAAAAATAACATACGATGACATCACTGAAATTGTTCGTATGAACTTTTTTCTCTTATAAAGATTATTTCCAAGTTGCTGTATATCATCTTCAAAAACTCTTTTAGTAGAATGATTTTTTTTCTTCTTGAGAGTTACTTTTTATATCTTCTCATGTACGATTAACGCTTTTGATACAAGTAATAAAAATAAGCACTATGAAGTAGTTATTGAATATATTCCAAATCACTGACCAATTGAATGACCTGCAAAAATTTGGACCAAATTTTCAGTGAATGATATTGAGTTGTTAAAGTGTGTTATTGTTTTTATTGGGTTATTCCGCACCATAGTTTTTCGAAAAAATAACAACTTTTTTAGAGTGCAAACCTTGCATTAACCAAATTTCAAAAAAATGAAAAAATGGAGAGTCGAGAGTTTTCATGACAATAGGTCAATTTATAAACTATCACAAGTTGTTAAAGAAGTAAGAAGCTGATGAATTAATAAATATGGGGCAAGTTTGGACCAATGGCAATTTATTTATACAGACAGAAGAGAATATGTATATAATGTTCATAAACACAAAGCTTAAAGATCATTTTTCACCATATACAAAAAGTGAACAAAATCTATTTTAATATATTAAAAATACATAAATTTTATTTTCATACTTAATATTTTATAGTGTTAAAACATATATTTATTATATAACAAAAAACATATAGTGTTGAAATAGGAATACGCTCACATAGAAAATTAATAAAGAGTTTATATTTTAGAGTCAAAATAATGTTATTTGGTTTCAAGTTTTTCTTCAATAGTACTTCTGGATCCTTCTTGGTCCTTCAGAAAATGACAAATATCAAGTTCTCTTTCGCATTTAAAGAAGTATTTTTTTGTTTGTTTTTGGATATTTTTTTAATTAACGATCTTTTAGTATTTTAGTATTAATATTATCATTTGACTGTTTTCAGTAGCTTTTATAAATCTTTTGAAGGAATTATTTTGTAGGAGAGTGTCTAATTATCTTTCATCATGCTTAGTAAAGATTATTTGAACATTAATTAAATTCTTAAAAGACATAATGATTTGTTCCGAATCTCGATAGGGGATGGTCTTTTTTGGTCTACCTCATTGATAAGATCCATAGTTCGATAAACTAATTTACATGCTAGATTGCTTATCTATATCCAATACGGATGCAATTCTGTCAAACCATATAGGCAAAAATATATATAAAGAGTGCTTTACTCCTTAGGGACGAAAATGTGAACCTTGTATATAGGTTTCATGTTACAACTAACTCAGCATAGATCATTATGATTGTTGATTCCATGTGGTTTAATGGCCAAGCAATTGATGTTATGATTGTCAATACAATATTAATTATTGGTTAAAAAACGCAAGCAATATATTGTACAAATTGACAATGACTCAAAAAATGATAAGAAAAAAAGTTTAAAGTCCAATAAATAAAGGAATAGTGTTCATTAAAACAAGGGGAAGTACATATGGAGGCATCCGGTTGTCCAGTGCAATTATCAAATGGTTTTGAGGGAGGTCAAGCCCCTTCATGTATTTCTTAATTAAAATATGCAATTTAATTTACTGCAGAAGGGAGGAATGCCCCCCAAATAAATATATTATTTTTTCTCTCCCTCTAAGGAAAAACTTACCTCCAAGATATGAAAGAGGTGTTGCACAAAAATTTTAATTATAGAAAGGAAATTTATTTGTACATGGGTTTGCATTACATTCAAGGAAAGGCTCTTGGAGAAGACTATGGTTTAAAAATAGTGGTATAGCCTACCACTTGTGAGTTGCATTGTGGATGATAAATTATTTAAAGATATTTTATAGTTAATGAGAAAAAAAGAATTTACGAAGAGAAGTTTATGCATTGGTGGATTTGGATTTTTAGTAGTTTATAACGACAATAGTTGATACGAATTAATTATTCATAATTTATAAAAATAATAAAGAAATAGCTAAAGGGAGTGCGATAGCCATATTCGTTAAGGCGAGTTCAATCTCAGTGTTGGGGGTGCAGGTTCGAATACTCCCGAGAGGGGATGGTATTTTTGGTCAACCTCATTGATAAGATCCTAGGTTCGATAGATTAATTTTAATACTATGTATATAGGTTTATATATATATATATATATATATATATATATATATATATATATATATATATAACCATATAAGCAAAAAAGCTCGCCTGGAAGGTTCCAGGTGAAGGAGATCAAATAGATATATGAGTATTTATTTCAAATTTAAAAAAAAAACAGAAAAGGGGGTTGATCAAGTGCGTCAATTAATCGAAAATGTTAAGTACTAGTAATTATTTAATCATAAATTGAAAGGACGTACAGCTTTTTCAGATATGGTGCCAATGTATATGGGAGACCCCTAAAGAAAGTTAAATAAATAGACTTGCAATTTAACCAGCCTGGGAGGATTGACTTATAGCTCTTACGTGCTTGTCATATTTCTTGTATGTCAGGTGAGGAAATGTCGCATTACTACCCCTAAATCATTTTTATACAACATTATTAAAAAGTAGACCCTTTGATTTTAATTTATAAAATCACATTTACAAAAATAATCAAATCTAAATTAATAAGAGAAGGCCACAATATTTTTTTAAAGAAAACACAGACACTAGCATTCAAAAATCACAGTAGCATGTATAAAAATATCACAACGTTGGCATATACAAGACACAATCAGCCATTTTGAATGAATTATAGGGTAGTGAGTCATTATTGTTTTTAATTTAAATAAACTATTCAGCTATACAAAACATAAAATTGTCGAAGATACTTCTTAACTCCAAATTTAACATAAAGAATAGCTATTGAGAAATCAAGCCTTTAGAGGTGAAGCTCTTCTAAGATTTATTTATTTAAATCTTCCATACAAGTACATACTTCAATATTTATCTGTTAATATGTATATTTTTCATGAAGCCTTTATTTTTTTTATATTCTTCAAAAAAGTATTTTCTTAAAAAATTAAATATTTTATTTAAAATATACTCGTAAACTCAATTGTCCAAAGGGAAAAATTTTATGTAACGAACAAAGAAACAAACCTACAATGTGGGTACTTTATATATCATTTCTAATGGGAAAATTTAAATCTAATAAAAAAAAGACAGTTTGACCTTATAACCTCGTCATGTTTCATTTAAAATTAATATAGGGCCTTTACTCATCTAAGGATCCGTTTATCATAAAAACAAATCACTTATAATATAATTTCACGTGTTATAATTAATACGTGTCAAGAAGGAGAATTTAAGTCCTGCGGATCTCATTGGAAGAGAATGGCCAAATCCTGGGGCTCAAGCTTGCACAGAGTCCTTCCTCTGCTACGAGCGAATGAGCCTCTAAACTTTATGGGTCTTTGGGAAGTTCTTCGGAGTTCTTTCAAGAGGGTTGCCTCACATCTGTTGGGGAATTCCTTCAGAGAAAAATGCATATTAAAAATTATATCCTTAGTATGCGATTACAAAAACGTCGCTCGCTTACCTCCATGGGATATATATCAATCGGACCACCCACCCCTTCTATATAGCTCTTACGGCATTGGATAACCAAACTATTCGAAGGTCTTTGGTAGGCTCTGAACGTCCTTTTCCTAGCATCAAGAGACGATTGCGGCTTCTACAGAATGAGAAAAATATCCCCCTGTGCCCGAATATTATTATGCGAAACCCTTTAACAGACTCTCACCAAAAATGGTTCCGATACCGTCTCGCCACGTCCTCTTTATTCCTGAATAAATCCCATGTGGACCCAAAGAAGCGAGGATGCCATTGGTGTGGGGAGGTCGAGGAGACTTCCTTCCACTTCTTTTACCTTTGCCACAGAATGATCCCAGTCATAAAAGCTGTGGAAGATATATTCTAGAAGAATTGGAGTATCATTAACCCCCACAGACTGGCTGGTGTCCACATCACCTACATACGAGGAGGCTTACGAGATCGAACATCTTATATCCACGGTACAGAGGGCTCTCTACGCCTCAAGAACGTGCGGAGGTGGGCTTCCTGTGGGTCTCCAAGATCTCGTCAGAAGAAGCCTGGAAATTCTACGCTCCATCCCCAGGGATGTTTCAAAACAAACGGGTCCTCTCCAAAGAAAATATAGCTTGGGACTCCACAGTACATCAGATTATTCTGGATTCATCCAGTTAGGTCCTCTTTCTTTCTTCGTCATTGCTTTCTGATTTCAACGAGCCTGAGTTCAACGCACGGCTCCTGAAACTCCGGAAACTTTATTGTGGGTACACGGATTCTTAATAGGATTAGTCATAGGATTTCTCTCAATTTATTAGGATCCATAAAAGTAAAAAAAAATCCTTGGATTTGACTGATAGTAATTATAAAAGACTTAAAAAATGTATAATGAGCTATACACTCGCACTATTATTGTAATGCTTCTTCAATAGCATTACAAAGATTATAGGTTCAGTGAGAAAATATTAATATTCCCTGGTGGATCTTCAATATCGCTGACTTCTATACACATGAGAAAAATATATAGCACATGGATAGGTTTATTCGCTTTTTTCTGACATCTCTAATAATGAGTCATTTCCACCTTAAAACGAGTAATAATAATAAGGATAAAGAGTTGTTAAAGGCTTCAATAAATAATTAAAATGCATATGCATGTCGTTTCTTCACGCTTTGCATGATTTGTATTAAAATCATATACACTATTAGCCCATGGCATGACATTTTAAATCAATAAACGAAAAATTACAGAAACTAAAATATGTTATTTAATGGTTCTTAAAAATTATCTTTACGAGCATTACTTCATTCATAATTTAAGAAATCTTTAACTTAATTAGATTATTTTTGAGTATTTCTCAGCTGTTTCATATATTCATTTAAAATCATCATCTCACCTAGTTCCAGCTCTTTGAAAAACTGAATGATGCCAGAACATTTTTTATTGTGATAATGAGGTCAATCATTGTTTAATGCAATTAATCAACACTAATGAAAAAAAATTCCTAAGTATTTTTCATACGACATTCTAATTGTAAGTTGATGTCGACCACAAGACAAATGGTGCTATACTTTGTGGTCCCACGGGTTTTTAGATTATTCATACTTTTTTATTTCAAAAAATCACGTCCCAATTTATATCCTTATATTTGACTTGCAATTTTTTTTGTGCTCTAACCAAATGTTATGTAGGTCTACCAGATAGTAAAGTTGTAAAGGCATTTAATATGTGCAGTATTTGTGGTCCTTTGGCCAGAATGTATATATGTGTCAGTTCTGATATCAAATTGATTGATTATTTTAAATACTTATACAAATTTAATACTTGTTACTATGACATTTATTTTCTTGGCCCAAGAGAAAGATGTAGACAATTCAGAAGCAATCATATATATATATATATATATATATATATATATATATATATATATATATATATATATATATATATATATATATATATATATATATATATATATATATATATATACATATATATACATATATATCAGGAAACGGCCAGGTACCCGGCCTAGGTCCCGGCTGCTTTTAAGCTTCCTGGCCCGGTGACCCAGGTTTTTAGACACCGGGCGGGACTTAAATATTTTCTTTCGTTTGTCATTCATAAATAACTTTTTCTGATAATTTTTTTTTATGAAAGTCTTTTCTAGAAAAACACGTCGTCACTGTTTTGAGATTTATTTATTTTTTGGAGATTCTTTTCTAAAAAAAACATGGTCACTTTTTTTAAATCTTTTCTTTTAAAAACATCGCCAATTATTTATTTTGGAAATTCTTTTCTAAAAGAAAACGTCTTCACTTCAGAATGTCGAAGGAACAAAAATATATATAAGTCCGGCCCGGCTTGAAGAATTTAAGTCCCGGCGAAAAAGGTGTCCCAGTCGTTTCCTTATATATGTAGACAAATTATATATATATATATATATATATATATATATATATATATATATATATATATATATATATATATATATAATATTTTATTTTTTATTATTTTAGGTATATATTTATATGTATAAATTATATACACATTGGATACTAAAAAAACACTTTCATATATATACAATTGGATACTAAAAAAACACTTTCATTTTTACATAAACTTTGATTAACATAATCTCTGCACATAATAATAGTCTACTTCATTTAAAAAAACTAAGAGGTAAATTAAATAACCGAATGATATTAATTCATTAGGAAAATCTCCTTAATAAATTTAAAACCTTAAATTAAGTAAATAGCTACACACATTAAGCAAGGAAAATTAATATAATACAAATTAAAACCTTCAGACTAACAAATGATGAACACAAACTTACTCTTACACTATAACAAAGAGAGCATTACGACATAAGCCTTAGCTTAATTGAGACAAAAATAGCTTTATTCCCCGTGACAACAAAAAGCTAAGTTTTGTCACTGATTTTGGTATATATAGTATTAAATCTTATATATTTTAGAAATATTAATATTGATAATTTTTTAAAGACATTTTCCTCCCTTTTATATAATATATTCAAAACATATATTAATATATATAAAGTCAGAGCAGTTCCATAAAAACATATAAAATGTAGATAGGAAGTTACCCTTGGAGGAATATATTTTTAAAGTATGTATATAAATGTTTAAGTGTTTTTAAACATATTTTATAATAAAGATCGTAGCTCCTAGATAGGTTCACTACCGGCTGATACCGGATAAGTTCCGGTGAGGTGGGTCCAATCTAGGAGTTAAACAAACAAACAAACCTTGTTGTAAATGGTTGATCTGTCAAAATATATTTCCACTGGACCAAGAGAAAAAAAAGGACTAACAAAGACAATCTCAAGGACTGAAAGTCCTAAGACTGGACCCGACCGAATAAATTGGGACCGACACAACACAAGTAGGGACGTTAGGTTTAACAGATCGATTTCTTGAGAGTTACATTATGCAAGGCAGTTCCAACAAGGGAATATATTATCCAGCCAGGGTAACCTTATTAAATGCAATATCAAAAACAAAGGTAAATCATAAAAAGTGCAAACCTGACTCCTTTCCTGTCAATCACTTTGTATAAAATATACCATGTTATGTACCAATCAGCCTGACAATCGTTTTTCCCCCTATGTCTTTGAATAAAGTGGAATATGGCTTATATGACCACATTTAAAGCTATGAAATATTTAAATTCAAAATGAACCAGCAAAATAATACTTTTTCTTTAATATGTACATATTTATGATAAAAAACATTTTTGTAACATTCATTTAAGGGTCAAGAAAAAGTAATGAATAATGAAAAATAGACTTATTTTAATGCTATAATGCTTATTTATATCCTGTCGGATCCAATTCTATCGAACCATATAGGTAGGCAAAAAAAAACTCGGCTACGGCTAGGTATGGTGCGTTGGAATTGAAGATTCCCTCTCTTTAGAATAAACTATGGTCCTATGCGTCTATGTAAGGAGATCCAATATTATCCATCTTTATCCCTCAATCATCGCCGAACAATATTTAGAATTCTTAAGTGCTTTTTAAGATGCGAATAGTTTATTCAATATTTCTTGTGCGATATTTAAAATGATTCGATATTATTTATTTTTGTTTAAGTTTTAAGTTCTTATCGTCGTAAAATATGTTTTAGTTAATCTCCAATGCTACAATTTTAAACTATAATGTTTATTTGTGTTTCATTTTAACTTATTAGCTTGGTTTTTATGTATTTATTTACATTCTGTAAAATGGAACTGTGAAATATATAAAAATATATAAGTAATGAATTAAATATTGTTGGAGAAAGTTAATATTTTTCATATTTTATAGTTGTTGTAAGATTTAGAACATATTCCTTTAAGAGATTCGTATGAATAAAGGAAGAAGATGTGGCTTATATTCAACTCGGCACGTATATTGTATAGAGCGTATCACTATATTGTAGAAGTGAATATTGTTGGAACCAAAGTTAAAGATATTAAGCAAATAAGCGTTTCTAAAGTTGCGTCTAGATATTGGAAATGGTCGAAGATAAATAGATTTTAGAGGGATCATTTATTGTTTTTATACGAGATTTGGGACAAAAGTCATTATTTTTAAGCATCGATAATATATTTATATATATATATCATTCATTGATACACTTAAAGTAAAGATAATACAACTTATATGATCTTATGTATGTCATATATATGTAAATATTCTTCATATCTATAAAACACAATGAATAATTATTTCCACGAATTTTAATCTTCCAATTATGTTAAATTCTACTTCAAGCTCTTAAATACTCTTAAATGTGTTCCATCAGAAATATAATTTTTTGTTGCGAATTAGAAGTGCTTAAATACGTAAAATTATCTCATAGATATATTATTTTTGAGGAAAAATTATATTTTTATGATTATTAGCCATATATTGTCATGTATTGTAGAGGCACATCTTATAAAGCCTTACAAAATTTACAGGAAATTATCCCCTTCAGCAGAACCCCGCACGCTCAAGAGCTTTAATCGTCTCCTGGCTAAATCCTTCAGTAAACGTTTGGGCAAATTGTATGAGAGACTCAATGGAATCTTCTTTTTTGCATATAAACTAGAGTTTGTGCCGTAGCCCGAAGTGAAGTCCAAAGAGTATAGATCTGGATTGTGAGCTGGCCAGGGATTTTCCGTCCTTCAGCTGATAATTCGGCTTCGAAACTTACATTTATAAATGATAAAGCTGCATTTGTGCAATGTGGTGAAGCGCTATCTTGCACCCACCAAAGTGAATAACGAGTTGCTGAATGCCGCAGCCTGGGCTAAATTATGTCTTGGAGAAATCTGATGTATGAACACCATTAACCGACGTCAAATGGCCATCATCGTCAAGGAATGCAAGAACGATTAGAACCATTCCATTAACAATGGCAATGAAGATAAATGCGTTCACATTATTTCTATCATTTGTTTCGCAGACATTTTGAGGATTTTCCTTTTGTCCACACTATGTCGTTTTTTTCGCTGTGGTTTTTGATGGAGACAAAATAACTTCTCGTCAGTCCAAATGATTCTATCGACAATGTTGGATGGTTGCTACCTAATCCACTGACAAAACTGCCTTCTCTGCGCTTTGTGGTTATCAGTTAATGGTTGAACTGAGGGTAATGATCGAAGATCATGTCTTACGATCCTCCACAACGTTGTTTTGGAGGATGAAATTTGCTAAGAAGCTTTTCTGAGTGAGCAACTGGAGGTTTCTTCAAAGAAACCTCATGAATCACAGCTTTTTAACATTACAAGAAAATCACCACTTGTATTCATTATACACCTATATATATATATATATATATTTTTTATATATATATTTATATATGGGATATATGGTGTGTTCATATGTTGATCCTTAATGGTGAAAACGTGATTAGCTAATAGCTAATTAATGCACAGTGGGTGGCATGGAAATTACCTAAAATAAGATCTTCTCAGACACCTTACAAATAAAGTTTTCTTAAAACTAAAGAAAAATCCAATTCAACAAAAAAAATAACTCAAACGCTCCATTCCTTTAAAAATGGTGAACGTTTGAAGATCGGCCAATTTTCAATTTCTTGATAAGTTAAAATTGTTGTTTGGTCCACGACTGCATTAACCCACCCATCCAAAGGATGCTTAAAAAATGATGAAAACATGTCCATTAGTGCTCATTTTTTCACAGTAACCCTGAAAGTCCTTAAGCTTACTGTTTTCAATCCATATTTCATTGGGTATGTCCCAATTTCATCAGAATTAACTTTTTTTCTCGAAATTTCAGCTCTAAAAAATCACAGTTTTTTACGCCAAAATTCTGCACAAGATGGTAAAAATCTTAAAATGCCACAAGCCAGATTTCCTCCAGGCCACATTTTCTGAAAATATAGACATATACCTTTTAAATAATCCCTGGACTAAGAAATCTGGCTTGTGGCAATTCAAACTAGAGGCATATATACACTCAGAGAGTGCAACCTCCGCCGTCACGGGGTCCTTATGACCTTCTGAGGCGGATTTTTCACGACTGGGGAGGCGTAGAGGGACGGGGGAGGGTTCCCCTAGACGGAAATTCCGAGAGGAAGACGCTCCCGGCACCCAATTTCACATCACAGCGACATCTATTGGCAGAGTAGGCTAACTTGAAAAATTTAGTAGTATTTAGCTCATTTGGTGTCTTAATTCTGCACTCAGAGATACCAAATTTAATCACTTCTGGATTTTGGCATTTACAACAACTCCACAAAATTTCATCCAAATCCGTTCAGTACTTTTTGAGTTATCCTGCTGACAAACCAACAAACAAACTAACAAACCAACAAACGCCAGTGAAAACATACCTCCTTCGGCGGAGGTAATAAATTGGAAATCCAAAAATGCAGTCAGATTCAACCAAAATCAACCCTTTTCCTGCTATTCAACAAATATTATTTTTTTAGCTATGATTCTACGGACCGCTGAGCAATGATGATGCTTTGTTTGAGAGGCTTTGTTGCTAAACTTTCTGTATTTTTTTCTAATTAGTTGAAAAATTGTAATAAATTGTAGTAAATTGTAATCACCTCTTTAATACGCTTCCAACGAGCCCTCATCTATGATGAGGGGATTATTTAAAGCCAAGATATACCAGAAAATGTGTTTTTGGGCCCATATGCCAATATATGGTTATTTGGACCCAGACCCCCAAAATTTGGAAATTTTTGAAAAACTCTTTTAGAACTGTAATCACCTCATTAATACGCTTCCAACGAGCCCTCAACCATGATCAGGGAATCATTTTAAGCCAAGATATTCACATTTTTCCAATATTTCGGCCTCCCAGCCCACTGTGTAATGGTGTAATGAAAACCCGAATTTCGAAAAAACCATTGTAAAACCCGAGTTTTTTAACCGAGTTTTTTTTCGGGGTTTTCCTAAATTTTGAATTTTTTACATACCCTGGTTCACGTGGATATAATCGGCCCTTTTCTGAAAATTCAAGAAGAGCGCTACACCCTTCAAAATTATGAATCGGCACCCCAGGTGACCAGAAGTGATTTCCATGCCCATATAACTTCCATTACGGTGGCTAGAGTATTATTGGACTGCTGGATATAAGGTTTCTGTATATCTGACATCCTTATATCAGATTGAGGAACACAATTCACAAGTTCTTTGAGGATGTGTGTTTATAAAACCCTTGGCATCTCAAACAAGACTACAACATTTTATCATACATAATCGAATGGGTTCATGAAAAGATTCTACAAGCTCTTCAAATCTGGCCTCGTCACTAGAAGGTAGCTCATGTTCCTCCACGAAACCCAAAGAGGACTCAGCTGGACATTAGACTAAGCAGGCTAATTATGTCTTCCCCAAAAACAAACCTATCCGAGAGTCCCTTTCTCCTACAAAGAGTTGCAGAAGTACAACCATCACTTTAAGGTTCACTTCGAATCCAAAGTTCACAATATTTCCAAGAATACACTCCGTCCTGCATTCGGAATAGATAATATCCTTCCAGAGACTCCAACCGTGCAACTTATGAGGTCTACATTAACCTTGTAATCAAACTTTACTTTAATTATATTAATTCATAATATTTTTTTACATTACTTTTTGATGATCATTGAACAAAATATTTTATTCGTGAATTTTGGGAGCACTTATGCTTTGTTATCTCTAATCATGAGTAGGCAATTCTTTATTTTACATGCACATACGCATGACTCTTTTACAACATACATATCTACATATGAATTCAGTTAATAAATAAACTTAAATTTTAAAAATAAATTGATTTTAAATAAACACGTTTTACTTGTCATACCCGTTCTGTATAATATTATTTTACAAATCTCATTTCGAATACTAAATCATAATGAAAACTCAATTTTTAATCTCTTTGAAAAATATTATCTACCTTGCTTTATAGGACTGTTTTGTAAAACCTTGAAACTTTTTTCGAAAATATAGAAGCATGATTTTCGTTTGATTCCTTACTTAAGTTTAAGTTTAAAAGTCAGAATCAAACGAGAAGAAAGTATACAGAAAATAATCAAATCTGCTTACATATTTATATGTACTCAACACATGCTTACATCACTCTAGCATAACTTAATCAACTAAATAATACATTCACGAGGATAGCTAAATTTGCTTCCTTTGAAGTAAACATTATTTACTCAAATTGATCAAAGGATGGATATACAATTGGTTTACTTCAAACCATATTAACCCATTACTTCCATTGCGTACTTTAAAGTACGCGTTATAACCTGATTTTGTGGTATTATGCTGTTCAAATACTTTATCTTAGAAGCTTATTTTATAAATAAAATAGATAGATTTACGTGTTAATAACATTCATTATTTTATTTCATTGTACCGAAAATTGATTCAGTTTGTTATAAATAGTCAAAGAATAAAGTCAATATTTCAAAATGAAAAAATCTGTGCTCCCATTAAGTTCAACCATTAAAAAAACGTAAGTATTGTCACATTTTTAATATTTTTTCTTTAATTACTTAAGATATAGTTCCAAACTTTTTTCTCAATGAAAAAAAATGTCGTAATTGTAGTTTTTGTGTTCAAAATTATATTGTAGATTTTGAACGTACTTTAAAGTACGCGATGGAAGATGACCTGAAAATTTGTGTTTGTTTATTATACATATTATATCGTTATAATTTTTTTTGGGGACATTCAGAACTTCTGGACTTAGCACAATTGAAATTTTGGATCTACTTGAAGACTACCCTCCAAACAATCCAACGGATATTGTGATTTTCCTTCCTCTTGAGACAAACGATTTAAGTGATGAGGACGATGAAGTGGAAGAAATTGGTGGAGTCGTCGATGTAAATTCGGTTGCTAAGAAAATTCTTTGTCAGCCAGCAGAACTGCAAAGTTAATGAAGATGATGAAGACGAAGAATCTGATGATGATGACGAACCATTTAATTCTACTGGAACTATAAAAAGAAGAAAGAAAGACATAAAAATCCTCAAAATCTTTGAAGGACCAATTACTTCGTGTTAAAAACTCAGATAGGATACAATCCACAAAAAAATCAGATTGGTTCGAAGATTAAATTCGATTCAAACCTTCATTCAAATCTTGAAAATATTCCCGTAGACTTAGATGAGCTAAAGAATCCTTTTGATTATCTTAAGCTTTTCATTACGGACGAAATATGTGATAAGATATTAGATGAAACGAAAAAAGTGGCAATGAAAAACAATGACATCGATTTTGCTCTCTCTATAGACATCAATATGATTAGGGCAAGTCATGCTTGTGCCTTTTTGAGTGGCTATATGACAGCATCTTCCAAAATAATGTATTGGGAAACGAGGGAAGATACATGCAACAACTTTGGAAAAAATGTATCTCCAGATCGAACCATGAAAAACTAATACGATACACTTCGAAAGTATTCCAAATCCTAAAAATCCATTTTGGAAAATACAACCTTTGATGGACGGCATAAATCAAACTGCAAAAATGTATGTTCAAAGAACTGAGCATATTTCGATCGATGAGTCAATGGTGAAATTTTTGGACCTCATCCCCTCAAACAATTTTTGCGTGGAAAAACAGTACGCTTCGGTTTCAAGATCTGGTGTGCATGTACTCCATTTGGAGAGCTCCTCTATTGTCTTCCCTATAGGGGAAATACAAAGATTACACCAAGAGGACTTGGACAGGGTCCAGATGTGGTCGTTGAAATGGTAGAGCAACTTGATCTAAAACAAGGCCATAAGATTGTTTGTGATAATATATTTACTTCTCTTGACCTTATGGATTATTTGGGATCTAAAGGCCTTGGAATAGTTGGAACAATGAGGCAAAAAAATCTGAATCTACCAACACAAAAATCAATGAACAAGGCGAACAAAGGTTTTATGAAATATGTTTATATTGACAACTATTTGTGCGTTACAGCGTGGAAAGATTCAGGGTCAGTTTTCATAGGGTCAAACTTTTTGGATTCAGAGCTAATTGGATATGTGAACAAATACAATCGAGAACAACCAGACCCGGCAGCAGGCCAAGGCTTTTGGGGGGGGGCTACAGTTGTTATGGGGGGGCACAGTTGGCACATTCATAAAAGATTGGGCCCACGTCACTCAGTGGGGGCCTGGCCCCCCGGCCCGCCCATCCCGCCGGGCCTGAGAACAACGGAAGAAGATACCCACAGCATGCCCTAATTCATCTATCGTTTAGAGTCAAAATATGGGTGGAGTTGGCTTGCTGGATAACTCAGTCTCAAATTATAGAATTACTTTGCGGACTAAAAAATGGCATTGGGCATTATACAACTGGTTTCTGAATGTCCAAATGGTGCAGGCCTGGCGCCTCTATAGACGAGTTGGAAAGCTAAAAAATGTAAGGAAAAGGAAAGCAAGCAAAAGAGATCCTTTTTTCGCTGCTAAAGATGTGATGTGGGTCTTCACCCACAATGCTTGACGGACTACCACACAAAAAAGTAAATGAAAATAAAATATTGTTCATAGGTATTTGCGTAAGTTATAAAGCAAATAATTTGTAAGAATTGTATATAAATGAAAATATTTATTTTGATATGCTTAGTTTCTCAATAAAAGTAAAAAAGAGAAAGAAAACATTTTTCTTAGTTCTTCCATCACGTACTTTAAAGTACGCGGCCATTGCTAAGGTCTGAGGGGCGGTAGAGAAAAAAATCAATATTATCCATATTTATACTAAAAGGAATAACATATCAAATTTTCAGCGAAAAAAAATAATTTTAAAGGGGTCATGGAAGTAATGGGTTAAATTTTGAAAAGCTTTTGAAAGTTTAATCATAAAAATATATGTTGACGACATTCAAACATGTTTCTATATGGTAACCAGTAACGACCCAAGTATACTTTATTTAATATTATTAAGTATTCAAAATAAAACAGCCCATTTCTATTATTTCATATATTTTTAAACTTTAACGTTTTAATTTGCAAAAAGACTTTTAATCATACTGCCTTTTCAGACACGATTTGATTTCTTGTTTAAAAGCAAAGGACTATTTAGTAAGTCGTGTTTTTTTTTGATAATTTATGGCCACATGATCCTCAATGGGCAAGTGAGAGGCAGGAAACTAATACGCTCCTTCGACATTATTCACCTACCTCTTTCGTTTATTTGCTTTCTTATGAGGAGCTGCGTCTTCTTGATTAACTGATGACCATATAAAAAGAAGGACTAAGAACAAACTCGAACGTTAACTATATTTTTCTTACACACCTTTGTCATGTAACTTAGAAATCTTTTGTCCTGAGGATCGATCACACAGGACAACAAGTTTGGGTCAATCTCCATTGATTGAACGAAATTTACATAATAACTAAAATGATACTTCCTCAATCCAATATGGCCTTACTTTTTCTGTGGCACTTGTAATTTTTGAGTTTTGAGGATTTTTTTACGGTCACTTTATGATAAGTGCGTTTTCAAATATGATTATTCGTAAGTATAAAAGTACTTTTCACCAGTTTTAAGTTCATAGCATGACCTTGAATGAAAGGAAAATAAGTTACATGACTAATCTTTAATCCTTATTTCATCATGGAAAAATATTATTTTATTACTTTTCTTATGTACTTATATACTTACGAAATATCATATTTAAAAATTAGTACTCATCATAAAATAATCGTTTAAAAAAAATAAAAAAATCTTTATATGCCTAAAAAAAGTAGGGCCAGATTGGATTCAGGAGATCTCTTTTTAGTTATCAATGAGCATTTCGTTCAATCAAGGGAGATTGACCCAAAATTGTTATCCTGTGTTATCTATATAGGAATTTCGCCTTTCTAACAAAGGCTAGTCTTATATTATATATTAAATCCCCTTTATTGGAGCTGCATAGAACAACACAAAACTCTGTCATTTTTATATAATAAAAGGGGTCCGAACTTAGGTAAATATATGTTAATATAATATATTATTCTTTAATCTATTTACTTCTTCTTAAAAAAATATTTGAACTAAAATGTTTATTATGTTTTTACGCACTAACATCATTTTATATACATTCTCTTTTTTTGTGCTTGTATATATTTTTATGAACTGTGGAATAATAAAAAATATATGATAGCAGGTTAACGTAGCTCATATATTCCATTCAATTTCACATGGCTCTAGAAAATTATCATATGTTGGAAACTTTTCCTCCATGAAAAATATTATTGAAAAAGGAATGAAGAGAACGGCTTTTAATTTGGCTAGGCTTAATATTTTTTAACATTTCCACAATCTTCGAAGAATAAGCTTACAAAGATTTTTTATTCACACGTGTCAAATGTGTAGTTGCTGCGACTATGAATGCACTTCTGTTTAAAATAGTATGTTGTAATAATGACTTGGGCATTTTGTGAGAAACTGGTTTGAATATGAGATATATATGTTAAAAACACATTTATACAGTTCTCTGTAAAGTAATTTAAAATGGACAAAAAATCAGTCAATCACTTTCTTTTTTTCATGGCCATATAATAAAAACATAGCCTTTACGAACAAATGCTATATGACAAAATGTAAGGCTGGAGAAAATATATTTCAAGCTCTACATGTAATTGTAATTATAAGTCATAAAATTTAATGACTTTATTTTCTTGCATCCAGTATAACTATCATTTTTATGAATGCTACATTATATTTTTTTAATTGATAGAGTTTATTATTTATATATATATATACATATAATAAAATAAAGGAGAGATTTATATTAAACTAGAGGCATATATACACTCAGAGAGTGCAAACCTCCGCCGTCACGGGGTCCTTATGAGCCTTCCGAGGCGAATTTTTCACGACTGGGAGGCGTAGAGGGACGGGGGAGGGTTCCCCTCGACGGAAATTCCGAGAGGAAGACGCTCCCGGCACCCGATTTCACATCACAGCGACATCTATTGGCAGAGTAGGCTAACTTGAAATATTTATTAGTATTTAGCTCATTTTGCATCTTAATTCTGCACTCAGAGATGCCAAAATTTAATTACTTGTTCCTTTTGGCATTTTCAACAACTCCACAAAATTTCATCCGAATCCGTTCAGTACTTTTTGAGTTATCCTGCTGACAAACCAACAAACCAACACCAGTGAAAACAATACCTCCTTCGGCGGAGGTAATTATGTTAATGCGTAGAACATATTTAAGCATTATAATATTATATTTAACCATCATACATAAACAAACAAATATGAAACATAGGGATGAACAATTAAAATCTATAAAAGTACATATAAGGAACAGTTAATAAAATAAAACGTTGAAAATCTCTTTTTATTAACATTTTTATGACGCCAAACGAAAAAAAAGGGACAGGGAATTGTGGATGACTCCATAACCTCACGAATTTCCTTTAGGAATGGAATCATAATCCATAAGTAAAGTAACTATCAAATTAAAAATACAAAAAAAAACTTACATGTTACAAATCATAAGACTCCATTTAAGTTAATATAATTTATTGCTTCGTAAATTTGTTAAACTTATATTTAAATACTTTATTTTATTTTTTGGTTTCTTAACTCATCATATTTTTTTATTTCAATCTATCTTTTGCAGACGAAACATCTCCTTGCAACAAAGAAAATGTACAATTCACTGCACCCAGTATTAATAAAAGAAGTAAAAAAGTTATTTTGAATGCAGAGTAATTTTTTTACAGTTGTAAAGGGGCATAAACTTTTTTACATTCCTATTCTTTAGTGCATCATAGACTTTTGAGCAGGAAATGACTTTTTGTAAACTTTTTATGTGCAAATAGAAAAATAAATTGTTATATATATATATATAATCATGTTGACTATGTTGGTCGATTGAGCGGGACAGCTGGGCAATTCGTGCCCTGCTACGAAGGCCGTCGCTATACAAATCAACAAGCAGTGATTTATGTAAGTGACAAAACCTCAAGTCAGCACGTCCGAAAAGTTATTTCGGAAAAGACACCTCTCTTGCCAGTCTCTTGGGAAGAACTGGAGAAAAATTAGAGAGGAAAAAATAGCAAGACCCTTACTGGCTTCATAAGAGGAGTCACAGGGGACATGGTTGATGAAATACTCGCCAAGGTCATTGCATATCAATGCAATGTTAATAAGATCCGAGGCAAAGTTGATGTCATCAAATCTGACATCACACAGTTCGGAAAAGTGCTATATATTAGAGTTAACAAAGAGGCATTTGAAAGCCTAAAATCAATAAACTTTACAATAAATATTGCTTCCGCTGGTAAAGTTCGCTTTCAAGACCCTCGGAAAGCACCGACTATCCAGAAAGCGGAAGAAGAACATGAGGAAGACATGTCCGTAAAAGACCCGAACCACGAGGAAACAGTGGGTAAAATAAACTACAAAAAACCCTCAACTAAAAACGTCGAGATGTCAACGTCATTCAACCGAAGACCCAGCAATTGACCAAGCTTAGTGGAGATACTACTGAGGACTGCGTCACAGATGAATTGGGCAAACAACATGAAATTTTCCAAGGAGCTACTCAAGTGCCAGTTGGCTCCGGGGAATATCCTTCAAATCATTTTACAGACGATTATTTAAAAACTAAACACCATAAGAAAAACCCAAGCCAAGGAAACAATCTACAATAGATATGTTTTTCAACAGGGTTGCTGATGACCTAAAGAAGAAAAACAAAAAGTTATAATAATTCATAAGTTATAAGTTCATTAATCTATATATTTTATATTTATTTTAGTTGCTTGAATATTTAGGAAGGAGCTCCACATTACTGTAGTAACACAAATACCCCATTGTGTGGTCGTGTTCTTTACTTTAGTTTGTATTATATATACTTATGTGTACATCTATTGTAATACTTACAGTAATAAACTTTTAACTATGAAAATATAATCATGTTATTATACAATTATATCATTGGAAAAGAAAATTCTTAAATAAGTTGATTAAAAAAGATTTCATATTTTATAAATCAATTATTAGGAGTTAAACACATTAAAGATCAAATGTTTGCCAAGGTTTGACAAAAAAAACTCTACTCCTGGGCTAAGGTAACCATTTGATAATGAATGATGACACTAACAATTATGCAGTTCATAAAATTGTTGGCGATATTTCTTTACATCTAAGACAACCAGCAAATAAAATCTAGCATCAAAATATTAATATATTTAAGTTTAAAATTATTATTCCTGACAAATGTTATGCCGACCGATAGAAAATTATTCAGAGATTATCAATTAGGGCTTTTGAATATAATCGTCCGAGGTGTCAGAAGAAAAATATTAGGCATGTTCAACTCTCGATGTTGGGGGAGTAGGTTGGAATCCCGAGAGGGGATGGTCATTTATGATCTACCTCATGCATAATACCCTAGGATCGAGTGACTAATTTACATGAAAGTATGCTTTTTATATCCTGTCGGATGCAATTCCAAAGCGTATGTGTGTTAGGGCTGTCAACGAATATAAGTTGTTCGAATTCGAATAGTATCCCAAAAAGCGAATTCGAAAGTGAAAATTAATATTCGAATGTTAAAAAAACATTTTACTCTTTTCTAAATAAAAAAATGTCGTCACTTTTTTAGAAATCTTTTCTAAAAAAAACGTTGTCACTTCTTGGAAATTATTAACTAAAAAAAAACGTCGTCACTTTTTTGGGAAATTATTTTCTAAAAAAAACGTCGTCACTTTCTTTGGAAATTATATTCTAAAAAAAATTCGAATTAGTTCGAATTCGTGATTTTTTTTCTAACGAATATTCGAATGTCAATTTTGTGCAATTTTGACAGCCCTAGTGTGTGTGAAACACACATTTGTGTTTTTTCAAATACCATTAAGGACTTAAAAGGTACACTACAACACTCACTTACAATGAATAAAAAGCTTTTGAAATACAAAACCTTTTCAAATATTTATTTTTTATTATGTGAAGAAAGTACATATATAAGTGCCCCTGTTACCTTGATATTCTCAAAGGAATCGAATTTAAAAGTTTTCCAAATTGTTAAAGATTGTTACAATTCCCCCTTTTAATATTATCCATTTCCTACAATATTTGTAGGCTTCAAGTTATATAAAATCCTTTTAATGCTCATACTTCACCCTTTATAAGATACAAATAGAGAATAGTTTTTTCTTTTTATATAGAGCGGACATTGAAAAGGAGATCCATTGCTCTTATTGAATATGCAATAGATATTTAGTTAATAAATTGAGTATTTGCAATTTTGTCAAGAACTGGAAGCTTTACTTGGTGTGACTAAGTTGAACTTTGCAATAAAAAAACAACAACTCCAGAGCTGAAACTGCATTAATATCGGACAACGACCAACAAAAGACAGTTAAAAAAATAATTTGTTTGCTATTTCCTTCCATTTCCTTCAAAATCCGAGTGCATATTTCATTTATATTAAAATAACATGTATTAAATTTCAAATAATCTCTATTAAAAAATATAACAAATTATGTACTTAATTGTCTTTCGCTATAATTGTCCGATACTAAATGCATATGAAGAAGTCAGTGAGCAGATACATAAATAAATTTTTCTTTCTTTCCTATCTACTGCACTGGCCGATATTCGGTAGATATATAATAAAATCTACCGAATCCCAGCTCTGGTAACCACATAGTCCGCGGGCCCAGCCCTTCAAAGTCAACATCCACGTCTGTTCCCTTTAATAATTTTCCAATGCATTATTTAAGGTGGAGTTTTTGAGGTTGTTCCATGCCTCTGTCCAGTTAAACACAACATACGCATGTTGTACGCCTTGAAGTTAGCGAGTGACTCGCATATCCTCGTCCTCAAGCACTACCAGGCAGTCCCTAAGCTGTTTTTTCTTATAATACCTCGATAACGCCATAGGTTGCATCAAGGAACTAGTGTTGGATGGCATAAACATAGCCTTCCCATGGCCTTCCAATTCCTCTGTCCTGGGATGTGCTGGAACATTATCAAGGAGGAGGATGGTCTTGACATTGTTCCTGGCAATGCCCAACACACTCACCTGATAGTGTATGACGGCAGGCACAAAATGCTGGTGAAACCACTCTGGAAACGTGTAAATAACGCACTCACATTTCCCTTGTACACAACAGGCAAGTTGGACATTACAATATTTTCAGGGCCCTTGGTTTCTGTGCCTTGCCAACAATCACGGGACGGAGCCTGGGTGTGCCATCTGCATGGCCTGTTTCGGCTCCGTTGTAGACCTGAGATAGGAGGAGGCTGGAGTTTTGAATAATATGTTCTAGCTTGCGTCGGAATGGCTCCACAGCAGCTGCGTCAGCACTCGCACTCTCCCTACAGTAATACTACCATCACTAGATACTAGATTCACAATGAAAAGGGACATATGTAAGGCAGCTCTGGAGGACACGAGTAAAAGAGGTCGTCAAAAAAAAAACCCGAACAGATTTAGAATGTTCTAGATCTCGTGGCCGCGTTCAGTTTTACGACTTTTCTGAATATATGAGTATGAGTACAGTAAAAAAAGAAATAATACTTCTGCTAGCCATTACGACTTATCCGTAATTACGACTTAACGAATACCGACTAAAGGAAGTTTTACTGTATTATAGTTTATATTTGTTTTTTATCATTTAAAAAATAAATTTTGATGTCACAAACCGTTATTACTTGGATCTAAATTTGAAGTGTTTACTCTTGATAATAGCCACTCCATATGTTGTGGAAATAAAATCTCATAAAATGTCTCAAGAGGACAGTCTATAATATATTTGCAACCTAAAGCGCATATGTCAATTATTGAAGGACTCAAGCCTAGTATCAACCCACTTATGACAGGAATTAAACAAACAATTGACGTATTTATATGTGTTATTATTAAAAAAACGGACAATTGACGTATTTTTATGTGTTATTATTATAAAAGAAAAGATATTCTCTCACATTAAACAGGTAGAAAGTAAAGGAAATAAAGGTAAAGATTTTTTCTATGATAAATTCGTAATAAATGTTTATTATATATATATGTGTGTGTTTATGTCTATCTATCAGGAAACGATCGGGTACCGGCTGTTTTTTGAGTGTCCTGGCCCGGCCTGGTGTCTAAAAATCATTGGGCCGGGACTTTTTAGGAAATTCTTTTCTAAAGAACGTCGTCACTTTTTTCCAATCTTATTGTTTTTGTAAGAGAAACAAATTCTAAAAAACCCGTCGTCACACTGTGAGGGAACCTGATTTGTTCTGAGGAGTTCACACAAGAGCTGTAAAGCAGGCGCATACATAATTTTTTTGCCTATATGGTTCGATAGAATTGCATCTGATTGGATATAAATAAGCATTAAAGCATTAAAATTTAGTCTATCGAACCTAGGATCTATACTTAATTATAAAACTATTGATAACAGTCAGTCGGCCTCGCTAACTTTTTTTCGCCCCTCGACATCAAGCATTGCTTTTACTACGCGATGACGGCTGGCTCCCGTTTTTTCACGCAAAACGCGTCCCCATATGACCCAATGGGCAGAATTATGTATCAACATCGCGACCTCATATATATCACGGTGGTCGTGTAGTGGATCCGGCCGTCGCGATTTTGCAAGGGACGACTGTATATGGTTAGGTTTTGATACTAGGATTCCTTGTCCTCTGAGGAATTGACGACCTGATTTATAGCCCTTGAATGTATATCTTTCATCTTAATGACCATTCTAAGCTAACTATAAGGTGCATTAGGCCTTTTACCTTTTAAGGGAACAAATTATATCATGAATGGCCTCATTCGAGGTCATTTTGGCAATGCTAGTAATATATTAAATGCACACACAAACCAAGTAATTGCATCCATTCATGAAATGCATTAGAGTAATTATTATGATTGTTATTCATATAATATCCATTTTACCATTTTTGTTTCTTAAAATACAGTACTTTCTCCATCTAAGAGAACAAATAATTCATAATCTCAGCAATACAATTTTTTAATAATCAAGGTTAAATATTAATTTTATATAAAAAACATTTTTTATGGCAAATTACTAATTTTGTGTGCTTAAAACAAATATTTTATAAGTAATATGTTTTTGTTTTATAATGATATGCTTTTTATTGTATAAATGATACTTCGGTGTCTTCTTCCAAAATAAATATTTGAATAGTCAAATCAAGAACTGAAAAGTACTCATTACAAAGGTTAGAGTTAATACAGATATATATTTAGGTTTGTGAGTGATTTACTACTTTAAATTTTATACACTGGAATGCCCTATATCGATTACTTTTCCTAAAAAATGCCCCCCCGTAAAGGTACCAAGTCAGTCTAAAAAGAGTCAAAGCCGTTATGCAAGCAACTGATTTCTTGCAGACCTCTTTCAGGACTGCCAAATGCCCCAGAAATTGTAAAGGTAGACACCAACGTGTTTCAGGCAACGAAATCGTTAGATACTGTCCCCGTGAGTCTAATACTCACATACATACTTAGGTTGCAAATATATCATAGACTGTCCTCTTGAGACATTTTATGAGATTTTATTTCCTCAACATATGGAGTGGCTAGTTATTAAAGTATTATATTTTACTTTTACCACCAGGACATCCTATATATATATATATAATATATATCTATATATATATATATTATATATATATATAGATATATATATATATATATATATATATATATTATAAAGATAAACTGAAAGTTTTGGGATGGTAAAGGTCCATTCGTTTTCGTCCCTGGTCTAGTGGCTTTGTAAAATTAAATAATTTTAAATATATGCAGTACAGCTCTTAACTAATTAAAAATGTATTAATTAAAAACTTTGCATAGTAGGCATTAATGTTCACTTCGTGTTATAAATATTTGAAAAGTAAGTACATATATTCAAAGTACTTTGTCAAAAACTCAAGTAATCAATATTGCAATTATAAAAGCTCTGGTTCACCCCTTCATATTTATTGGATATTGATAAGTCGCCCAAAAATTACATATTAATTTGTGATTGTCCTCAAAAGGATTATTATATTTTTTTATTTTACACGAGAGCATGACGATATTTGATTAAAGCTAACAATGTTTTCTCAGTTATTTTTTCTATGATACACATTTTATATCCTTTTGTACACAATTTCTCCCTCTTGAAATAAACTTTTTTACTTGGGAAAGACGTATCATTCATCGATACAGCCGGCTTGCTTGTGGGTCTCCCACATATAACAGCAAAGAACATCCTTACATTTAATTTGGGGAATTCGTATTTTTGAGCTGACTTTTAAACCTAAGCATTTACGATCTTAGAGATAGTTTATTTCGAATTGACAACTGTTTGTACTCCATTTCACGCTCCTCTTCTTTCGTCCCATCACGTTGCAAGAGTGATATATATATATATATATATATCTCTTGACGTTCGCGAAAAATTGTCGTTCCTCGTTCGTTTGTCGATCGCCAAATTTGTCGTTCGTTGTTAATTTTAAATTGAATTGTTCGTTGTTCATCGTTCGTCATTCTGAAAAAAATTGACGACGTTTTTTTGAGAAAAAAAATTCTGAAAAAAGTGATGACGTTTTCTTTAGAAAAGATATTTCTGAAAAATGGGATGACGTTTTTAGAAAGAAATTTCTCCCATGAAAATTAAAAATCTTTGTCTTTTTTTGGCGCCAAAAACGAACGACGAACGGCAAGGAATTTTCCTTATCCTTCGTCGATCGTCAAAAACTTTGTAGTTCATCGTTCGCAAACGACAACAAATGAACGATAACAACAAGTATTATATATATATATATATATATATATATATATATATATATATATATATAGATATATATAAATATATATATATATATATATATATATATATGATACATTATAAAGAATTCATGCTTGAAACCAAGAATAACGATAAATCAAATCAATTTCGATCTTATGTAAGTAGATACAAATATCATTTCGGTGGCTAAAAAATGTTCATACATCACATTATTAAGCACATCGCCCAATTCCTCGGTAAACAAATAGGATAATACATAATTTAAATTTTTGATTGATGAGGCACCGAAATCTTGCTGCATCTTCAGAAAGATAAAAAGAAATTGTGTGTATTTTAAGCCTCCATATGAATACATATTTTATGATATTCTATGAAACACTGAAATATCTCATCATTATTGGTTCATTAGGAAAATTAGTTTCTTCCCTAACAGGCTGATGGATATATACTCATTGTTATTATGAAATCGAAAAAAAGGAGATATTGAAAATGGGGGATTTTTTGTAAAGTTTAGTTTAAAAAAGTGCTCAATTCATGAATATATTTTCAATTATTGCGTCTTTGTTTAGTTGATCATAAAGAATGTGTCACAATAGCCAAAAAAACATGATCCAATATTTTTTAATGGCTTGTATTACTTTATTCAATTGAAGGTTATGGCAGACACAAAAATAATAGTATTCTTTTAATATTTAATCCATAAGGAGTATAAAACAACTGTCATCATATTAACCGAAAATCATTTATAGCACTTTCACTTATATTATATATATATATATATATATCGATAATGCGTTTCTATTGAAAGCTAAAATCCCTGAACAATTTCTACTTTATCCGTCCTACCCATAGAGATATAAAGACATAGAGAGCTTATTAAATTATAATAAAACTGTTAGCATTATAAAATAAGGAATCAATTAACTCATGGCGACGGATTAGGAGCCCTCACACAGCTCACCCGTATTATTATTTGCATTACATATTAGTATCATAGAGATATAAAGCCATAGAGGGCTTATTGTATACGTCATTGTACCCAATATCAACAAATGTTCCTATCTCTATGATCAACTTACGATGACGTAAGTCAAATTATTTTGTTTATATGGGCACAGGCGACAGCTGAACGATGTTTCTCTGCTATTGAATTGAATAAGCTCTCCATATCTTTATATCTCCTACCCAACGACCAGTAAAATAAGAGAATACTCATTTTTTTTGGGGGGGGGGGGGGATTTCAACCACCAACTTGAAGACGTCATAAATGTAGTTAAAATGGCTGCCACGCGAGGTAAACCATTGTAATAGAATACTAGAAGAAGGGAAATCCAGGGATTAAATACGAGCAATGTCAGTTTATGTTCATTCGTGAGGAAAAAGCTTTATTGTTTGTTTCATTACCATTGTGTGTGTGCTTGCTGCAATATCCCTACCTTCATCTACTCTATGGGGCTTATTTATATAAAGAATTGTTCTATTTGTTGTGACTTGAGGCAAAGTACGCACTAAGAAGAATAAATATTATGTGGATTGAAATCCAGACTCCTCACCAACCCGCCTATGATCCCAGGAACATAAGGATAAGAGATATACTCAGATTACACGTGTAGAACTAATACATATATGCATGTGTTTATTCAAAGAGGTCAGAAAGAGAACAGGGGGCGGAAAGGAAAGTGAAAGGAAATGCCAACTACAACACATGACGTATGATGCCGATATTGCAAATACATAACACTGTTCAGGGATAATAAGTATTTTAAAGGAAGTTTTTAGAGATATGCTTCTGGATTCTTTGATCTAAAGTATTCAACTGATTAACTATGATAATAACAAAGAGAAATAGTATAGATGGCGCTGCGACTAATTGGTGATGCACCGGGTTCGTTCCTTCTCTACTGTGTTTCATCAGATGCCTACTTGGACATTTCTCTTTTCTCTCCTTTTATCCAGTCCTTTGTGCATCCAGTGTGGTCCGTACTTCGTATTCCAATATATCCAATAGTATGTTCAATATAAACTTGGCAACTAGCCTAGCATGATATTAAGAACGGGACAGCCAGAGAAGTTCAGGATATTTTTAACGGTTATCTGCTAAAAATTACTTTTTTTAAACATCATTATTTTTTATAGTTATTCCTTTTGAAGGTCAGAGATCCTCCTGCAGCAACAGGGTGGAATTTATACAAACTTAATTTCCTTAATGCAATATTGGAAACCATTTTATAGCCTATATAGTTATTTTTATTACGTATGTTTTCTTTAACAAATATAAGTAAACAAACACTGCCTGCATACAACAAGCAATCTTATTATCTTAATAATAGAAGAAGGAGTAAGAAGATGGTCTCATCAAGAATTCAGGCTCTACTATCATACTTTTTAAAAATAAACATCCTGTTTTTACATAATGTTGTACTCATAACACAATAATTTATTCTCTCTTCTTTCTTAAAATGATGTTTATCCCATTAACTCCCAAGGTAAAATAAAGTTTGTGGTTGGTCGGGTAAATAAGAATTCAAGGTAATTTTCTCTTGCTACTCCGTGTATTTTTTTTTCTATAGGCAACAATGAAGGTCAAAGGGAGCATGTAAATCGTTTGTTGGTTTAAAAGGAATCATAAATACCACAGTATACATGTTTGTATAAGAAACAAAGTTTTTAATTTGGTAAATAGTATATGCTTTAAACAGAGGCTGTTTAAGACTATTTATTAAGTAGAGTCCCCCCCGTCGAATCTATTTTAAATGTTGGCTAATGATGACATATCAATATTATTATTAAATAGAAAATATGTGGAGTTTCACTCTCTATCTTGTTTAACCATCCTTGAGCGAACAGTTATACTAAAATAAGCTACTTTGACTACTTTATTCAGACTCAGGTTGCTTCGAAACGGTTTATTCTCTATGGACCGTTGTTTGTCCAATCTATGTTTTTAATTTATGTCATGTCACGGGCCTATTCCATAGAGATATAAAGATATAGAGAGCTGATTCCCTTCAATAGCAGAGTAACATCGTTCAGCTGTATTCTGTGTGTCCATATAAAACTAAGTAATTTTGTACTACGTCATCGTAAACTGATCATAGAGATAGATTATATCTCTATGATCAGCTTACGATGACGTAGTACAAATTACTTTGTTTATTTTGAACACAAAAATACAGATGAAGGGAATAAGCTCTCTATATATCTTTTTATCTCTATGGCCTATTCAGATCTAATGTTGTTTGTGTTACAATTAAGGGTATTTTATTTTGTAAATAAGACAAATCCTAAGGGATTCTTCACACATAGGACCCCTTGGCTGCAGCCTAAAAAAACCTATCTCATTAATCCACCACTGACCTAAAAGGGGGGGTGAACAGTAGATTACAAAAAGTCCCACTTATTTTGTTATTACATGATTACATTAAAGTGTGGTAACTGACATCCTCAGTTAAGCTTGGTGAATAACCATTAGAATCCATAATAGAAAGGGGGAAATCCAGTATGTGGATGGTAAATATGTTACAAAAAGATTTATAAAGTAGTAGCGAGCAAAATATCATATAGAAAAAGCTTACTTTTCCACTGGATTGGTTCCCCACTTGACAAATGGGGACCTAACGTCCCAGTATATGACTAAAGATACAACAAATTTTCTCGAATGTCATTGGATGTAAGAATATGAGTAAAACAATTTAAGATAGCAGATGGCATTATAAAATTAGGCATCATTTTACTCGTATATTCTAGGTGTAAACGCAAAAAACAGATTGGAAATGCCTCTTAAAATGTATAGAGTATTGTTAAGATATAAAATATATAACACATACATATAAGATCTTGTATCATTAAGATACCAATTTCTGTTTGGTTGAAAGGTCCAAAGTGATGAGAATCCTACATCAATTATCACTTATATTTTAATAAAGACAAAAATATATGTATTACAACTTTATTCTTGCATAAAAGATTTAATTTTCTTAGAACCTGTTCACTACACATACATATATCAGGAATGTTGGAAATCACATATACTAAATATAGATATATATATATATTTGCCAATGCAATTACTCTATGATAACAAAGAAGATTTATGCACACAAAAAAACAAAATCCGTTTATCAAGGTTTAAATTGCGCGAAGCCTTTTTGTTTCAAATAGGCAAAAAATGGTGGTATCCATGGACGTGTGACATATAGGGAAATATTCTGTTGAAGATAAGATATTGAGAAAACAAAATTGTGAAGGTAATATGAGCCCCAATATTTTTTTTCTCTATTAGAAGAGAAGAATAACTTTGTATACACAAAGTTATACTTTTTTTCTTATTATTACATGAGGAGAATTCGACTTTTATATAGTTTTTAAAAAGTGCAACATGATTTCATGTAAGGGTTTTAGACGGAGTTGGGACTAACAATGAATACTCGGTACATTGGTGGTGGTCGGTAATACCAGGGTAGATTCCCATACGATATTTTTTTCATGTATTGAAATAATGAATACTGATATAATTGAATGATTTATTTAAGGGGTGCTTATCTGCCGAACCGCAGTCCGAGTCTGGATCTAAATGCCGTCCTATATAGACCTATAACCAGTGTTGTTCCCTAACGCGCGTGCGAGTAATATATTACTTAGTTATATTACTGCGACTAACTAGAGAGAACAAACATATTAGATATTACTTTCAAGTAATAATTAATATGTAATATCCTAGTTACATATTACTTTCGTGAAAAAAAATATTCGACAGGCCTTTGTGATGAAAATTAATGAACTGTGAATGTATGTGACGTCACCAGTGGACATAATCCTGCTTATTAATAAAATTAAAAATGCACGTTAATATTGATATTTAAGACTGGGGATTCCATTAGACCCAAACACACAGAACACCCTTTTCGTTATTCATGGAGGATTTTATCGTAATGACAATAAATTCCTCAAAGCCTCGGGCCCCGCTTGTCGATTGAAGCTTTTAGGATTGAAACCCACCGCCAACCCCAATTAGGAATGAGAGGAACCCTAATTTACAATAGGCTTGGGGTGTATGATATTGAAAGTAAGGACTAATTAGGGTTGGCGGGGTTTCAACCCTAAAAGCCTCAATCGACATGCAGGGCCCGAGGGCTTGGGTTGGATAATTAACCTTGCCTCTCATAATGTCAGAAGTCATTTATTTAGTCTTTTAATTTACCGACTTTATCATGTTTGAGCCATGTACTCACTTTAGAATATTGCAATAACATATATAGGATTATTATAAAAATGCAAACTAGGTTTGGCGAGGATTTTTACAAATCCTGTTTGAATTGCCGTTACTTATTGTTTCGGAATGCTCAAAAAAGTAGTATATTACTTATGAGAAGTAATAACTAATATATTTTTTTAATATTACTACACAGTAAAAGTAATATATTACATACTACTTTCAAAGTAATATTCGACCAACCCTACCTATAACAATAAATCATAAAATTATAATACGATGTCTTTATTTTTGACCAGTACGTACTTGATTCTTTCGCGGCATCAGTTTAGCTGCTGACCAATTGCATGCAAGTATTGCATTCACCTCATGCTACCCCGTCAATCAAATTGCTGAACTCCTGACGCTTAACATAGCAACTTAAACATTTTGATATTTCTGACCTTTGATGAATCATTTTGTTTTCTAATATAACCTCTTGAATTTAGTCGAATATTTAAATCATTCTGGTAGATTTTTCTTAGTTTCTTAAAAATGAAGTGCACCCCCCTCCTTGTAGATATTTGGGTACCGAATACCATCTTCAATCTATTTGTCAATCAATAGTACCGATCGAAAACTAACGATTCTAACAGAGGATTGTATACTTATCTTTTTACAAATTATCCTGGATTTAATATCGATTTCTTTATATTTAATGATGATTAATTGAAGACATTGAAATGGTTCTAAATGTTAGTTACACGAATTAAATATAAAGAAACCATCATTCCATCACAGGTAATTTGTAAAAAGACAATTTTACAATAATTATTAACATTGTCATTTTATACCATATTATGATTAATCCTTCGATTGGTTTTTGTTATTTCCATTGACGTAAGAGTATTATATTTTTGAAAGCAATATTTCTAGCATTGATGGATTATTATTTGTGTATTAATCAAACAACATTATATATGTCATACAGATATCATATATTTGCTTCGTTGAAATTGGGAATTTAAATAAATATACATTTATATAAAATTGTTTTTTTTCTATTATAATTACTTCTTAATGTCTAAAAACTATTTTAAAGGCAATATAGTTTTGTTTGTACGATATACATCCTAGCCGCTCTACTTATTTGGAAGTCTTTAAGTGATCATTAAGATTAGATGTGAACTGAACCTCTAAGACAATTGCAAAACAAAACAATATAAGAGAAATAAACAAATGTGCATTAATCTTAATGGCCAAACAATTATTTCTATCACATGAAAGATAAAGTATCTCAAAACCTGGACATCGAATTGATATTAATACATTTTTTTCCTTTAATGAATTACATTAAGATTCACATTACAAAATAGTATGCCTTAAAAATAACTGTAATTGTAGGGATAAAAACATGAAAAACAGATAAATATACAACAAGGATTTGAGAATGATAAAAATGAGATTGTAATAATAATAAAACAAATAAACTAAGAAGGCGTCCAAGGCAAAATTAAGAGGTGTGAAGCTCCATCAACTCCTCCCTCAAATCCAGTATCATCGTTGGGGAGCTGGGACATCGCTGAGGATGTCCGTGCATTTTAATTGAAAGTGTTTGATACGGAGCGTAAGACTTCTATGTTTCTTGAGACTACACGATGAAGGCCCTAAGGGAATCCCCCTCGTTACTCTCGAGGCATAAAGGATCCTCTGAACCGTAGAGATCAAATGCTCAATCTCATAGGCTTCCACATAGGATGAGTATGTTGAATGAGACAGTCTGAAGGCTGTTGTATGTTTCAAAAATTATCTTCTCTACCATTTTAATAGCCGGAGCGACTTTTTGATATTAATACGTAATGGCTTTTCATTCAGTCGTGTATGTGATTGGTAGTGTGGCTTTAAGATTATCATTATTAGCCTCTATGGCAGCCATTGTTAGAGACTATTTTATGGAAACTTTAATTATTATAAAGTATCAATTAAAATTTAACTAAGAGTGTACAAATATTAAATAGTTTCGACATTGTATCTCTCAGGAGAGCAAGTTGAATATCTTGCTTTTTTCTGCCTTACATATAAGCAGATCATTAAAAGAGGAGAACAGCAGCACCCTTGACGTCATTACAGAGCAAATAGATCAGGGGTTCCCAGCCTTCCTTCTCACATGTGTTAAGTCTTAGTAATATGTCTAGAGGGACAGAAAAAGGGAAAATTCTCCACAGAGATATAAAGATATAGAGAGCTGATTCCCTTCAATAACAGAGAAACAACGTTCAGCTGTATTCTGTGTGTTCCCTATAAACAAAGTAATTTATACAACGTCATAGTAAGCTGATCATAGAGAAAGAATTTATCTCTATGATCAGCTTACGATGACGTAGTACAAATTACTTTGTTTATTTGAATACACAGATACATATGTTCATGAAACAATGACGTATTTCTCTGACGAGTCCAATAAGCTCTCTATATATTTATATCTCTATGGAATTCTCCTTGGTTGATTGTGAGAGCAAAGGCTTTGTATTGTGGGGGTTTAAAATGAAGACGTCATGAAGCTCTTAATTATCCACTGATATAAAGAAGAGAATCGTATTACGTATACATGTAACAAAATAAATTGAGGGGGAATCTTGATACATATAGGAAGGCTCAGGAATTCATATCCATAAATCACATCACTGAGATGTGGATCACCCACCTACATAACAACCGGACACTCAACAAAAGAAGAAAAATATGCTTGAAGAGTTATTTGATGACATCTAAAATGACTGCCCAGTTCGGTGATAATATTTAGTTTAGGGAAAAGAAAAATATACAACCTACAATGATGTCAGCTTATGTTATGTATCATTAAAAATGTTAAGGCTTTGACTGATTAAGGGGTAACAATAAGGCCTTCATTCAATTGTTGTTTCATCGACCTTAAGAATATATATATTTCATCAAAAAGCGGCATATAATAACTATTATCAATTGCTGAGTCAAATATCTTTCTTCCTTTTTTTTTAGTCAACTGTGTATCCAAATATTACCAATGTAGATCCGTTAGCTGATCACTCGCCATTCCCAAAATGGCTGACTTGTACTCCACTTGAAGTTGAATATATTGCCCCATGATAGGAATGAACAAAAATAATTAAACAGTAAGACTTTATCTACCATTTGATCTACACATTCATTATTGCCAATACAGTGTTTATTATCCTTCCTTTCTTTTCTAACATTATTTTTAATGCAAAATACACTTTAGCAATTTTAATTTTTTTTCCACAATTTATTTCACTCAATCATACAAAACAAACACAATAAGTTGAAACGAAACTCGATATAAAATCTATATCACAAAATATAAAACACAGAAAACAGTATGCATAAAAACATAAAACAAAGGTTAACTATAGATTATCAATATTATTTTACAAAAAGTGTGCAGTCCTCACAATGCCATCTATGATGTCTCCAAAACATACAGGTGGAGTTACTTTTTCCGATCTTAACTTATATAAAAAATATTGTGCTTTCGTGGTAATAAAATTAATAGTGTCTTGGTGATGTCCTGTATAAAAATAGGCAAATTCCACTCTACATAATTGAATATTTAATTTCTCGTTAAAAACTATTTTTAAATAGTCTAAAACATCTGAGAAATAAGGGCATTCTAAAATGAAATGTCTTGACGTCTCCAACGAGTTCCGGCAGAAAAAGCAAAGTCTATCATTTGGCGACCTCCCATAGATACTTCCTAGTGTCAAAGTGTTAGTGACCACCCTGTACTTAAACCAAAACAGAGAGTGACTCAATTTATTTGATTTCAAACCCCTTAAAACTTCAAAAATGGAAGATTTTAAACTATAACCTCCATTCTCCTTTGTATCTCCTTTATCTACCATTTGATCTACACATTCATTATTGCCATTACAGTGTTTATTATATCTTCCCTTTCTTTTCTAACACTATTTTTTAATGCAAAATACACTTTAACAATTTTAATATTTTTTGATCTCTTTTAAGTTCATGAGAGTTGCCATCAGATTTTTAATTTTGCTAGAGGTGTAAGTTCCCTTCATGATACAAAGGAATCAGATTATCTCCTCCCAAACCTCTTCACATTGTGATGCATATATATTTTACCCCTAGGGGAAACGAGAGGCAGAAAAATATAAAAAGAAGAAGAACTAATATGACAAAAAATACCTCATGTAACTTAGTCAATCTCTTTTGTGTGTCTAAGAGCCTTACTCCCTCTATTATTTAATAGAAGAAATTAAATTCTATTGTGGAGGAGGATAGAAGGGGGAATAAGGAGACTTCCCATTGTCACTTACAGTTTACCCCTGAGAATATATATATATATATATTTGTGTGTGTTCACATTTGTGAGGTACTTAAAAATGGCAAAAAAAATGTCTGGATTCCTTGGTGTTTTTTCCTTTCATTCTTTCAAAGAGATTATTTTTTATTATGTTTATTTTAAAAAAATAGAGAACAACAGTGCCCCATTCTCTGATGTGAAGCTATGGGAGTACCCATGTTGTAAAGAGAGTTCTAAAGCCGTGGACCCCTAAATATCATTTATTTTTTTCGTTTCTATGTTAGGCGTCAGGAATTCAATCGAGGAAAACAAAAGGTAATAATAGTTGGATCCAAGGTATATATAATGCCTAGGGTGGCGAAAAACCTTGCGAAAAGAAACGCGCCCGCAAATGCAGCTAAAAGTCTTTGGTCCCCTGTTTTCTTCCGAATAATAGCATAAACCAACTCTATGAAAGCAGTCTCCAGACGTTGTTGTTTAAATTCGGACATGATTAAGCAAACTATTTTCCATAAAGGACGAGACGGGCATGTATAACAACATAAACGGCAATATATAAGCCCACTATTAATGTCAACCTTCCACGCATTAGTAGAAACTCCATTTGTAGAGATCTAAGAAATAATACACTTTTTCTTCGGCTATCAACATTTTTTTCTTCCTTTTTTCTTATTTTTTTTACCCAATCCAATTTGAGAGTACACAAGGAAATTTTCCAATGCCAGATAATTTTATTTCACATTTTCATGAATAGTGAAACGTCAGACATCTTATTAATATTATTATTATTAATACTATTATTCACGTCATCAAAAAGATATTGACATGTTACTCTTCCACAAGCCGGGAGTTCCAATGACGTCACTCCGACAAGCGATTAGTCAGCTCTTTTAGCAATATGGGCATACCTTAACTTTCAATATACTCGGTTGGTCATCAACGTCAAACTTAAAGTATCAAAAAGATAGTTTGGACCACTGCTTCGCGACCGGATCCAAACTCGAGTTAACATCGCTGTAGATGAGTCTTCATGGATAAAAGTTTTATTGATAAAAGTCTTCTTTTGACAAGTTTCTATTTTCTTAAATGAATTAATATCAGTCTGAGCATATCAGGCTGTCATGAATAATGACTATTTTGTCAATATTTAAAAAAACCAATATTATGATATTGATATATCAGAACCAAATATATGCCAAATGTTTATTTATACATTAAACAGAGCGTTACCATGTGTCTCAGATTATTTAAAATACTTACTTTGTTTTTACAATTGGAAGTAAATGTGTTGGTTTTAGACTTTTTCTTTAAATACAGTTTTTATATATTTATAATGAAAGAAAAATTATATATATTAATGCATGCTAATGCGTAAAATACATGAATAAGCATTATAACTTTAAAATTTAGCTTCAAATAAAAACATACAAATTTATTATTACGATAAAACAAGCTTTATTACCCTTTAAAAATTGGAACATTTAAAATTATACACAATTCATCTTTAAAACTTCCAAATTCATTGGGCAATATTAGCGTGCTTTACGGAACATGGCGGAAAGTACTTCACTTTGTGTCAGTCAGAGTCCACATATTTATTGGGATTTATTTATCCAATAAATGTCATTTTATGTGCTAAATAAGAGGATAAATAACTTAAATCTTAAAAGAAAATGAATGAAGAGCAATATATTTTCTGAAGTCCGACCCATTGATGCTTCTACAGTGTTAAAAGGGACTGATCAACAGGAGGAATTAAAGAAGTGTGAATGGGGAGAAGAGAAAAAGAAGAAATACAGTTATATAAAGGTGTTGCTCCACTACGAGTAAGGATAGAAAAAACCAAGGTCTGTATAATAAGGTCTGGGCAATACAAAAACAAACATGTAATCCTAGCAGTGGGACTACTCAATGACGTCACGGGAGAACGAATAATATGTATACATATATCAGAATACGACCGAGACACCTTTTTCTGCCGGGCCCCGGGCTGGACCGGGACTTAAATTTTCCAAGCCGAGCCGGGCCAAAGCCCGGGCGGACATATATATTTCCGTTCCTTCGACATTCTGAAATGACGACGTTTTTTTGTAGAAAAGAATTTCCAAAAAAAAAAGTGACGACGTTTTTTTTAGAAATGAATCTCCAAAAAAGTGACCTTTTTTAGAAAAATAATATTTGGAAAATTCCTTCCTAAAAAAACGTCCTCCGTTTTTTGGAAATTATTTTCTAAATAAAATTTATGAATGACAAACTAAAGCAAATATTGAAGTCCCGGCCTAGTGTCTAAAAAAAACGGGACACCGGGCCGGGCCGCTCAAAAAACAGCGGGATCCGGGCCGGGCCGGGTACCCGGTCGTTCCTGATATAGATATATATATATAGGATACATGTTTGTTTTTGTATGCCCAGAGCTTATTATAAAGACCTTGGAAAAAGGCACTTCTCGCAAACTCGCCAATAAACAGAATTTTTTTCATATGACTACACTGTTTCCTTACTTTACTCCGTCCGATAGTCAGAGCAGGGAATACAATAGTCTGAAATAGGAACACCGTCTTTGTAATGTCAAAAGTAACTAAAAGAAGGGAGTTCCTATTCCAATTAGGAGCTTCTCCCTTTTCATTTTTTTTACGAGGTAGTTAAAATTTACATACAAAGGAGGGAGTTCCATTTCCAGGCTATAGATTCCCTGGTGGTTAGAGTGATAATCCATTTATTGGCAATATGAGTAAATCAAAGAAAAATTTGTTAGTTCCCAGAGCTGTAGTTTTGTTTAATTCTTAATGATAATAATGGTGTGTGATATTGAAGACGCCATTTAAAGGATTCACAAATGACATGGATCAAAGTCCTTAAAGAAGAGATATTGAGTATTGTTATCTCTGTATTTATGTCCATTCCTTAACAGCTGCGAGTGAAGTGATTCTTTGCAGCATAAGGAAACTATTTAACGGCTCGACAAAAAAGCTTTCTCTGAGAGGATATACAATCCATAGCCAACCTGGGTCAAAACTAAGGGCTGCATTCGAACAGCAAATCATTTGAATGCATGGTTTATCCCTGAATTGTCAAACAGAGATATTTGAACAACATGTATCAAGATTGAGTAATGTCTAACATATATATGTGTGGCTTACCTTGATCAATTGTTACCTCTTGAAAATGAAACTTTGTTGAGACTCATAAGGCATTGTGATCTTAAGCAAAAACCACTTCTCATAGCCATGGACTCCAATTCACATAACTGTCTGTGGGGACATATCGACACAAGAGGAGAGGCTCTAGAGAACATATTTGATGAAAATAATCTGACAGTCATGAATGAAGTAATGAGCCAACCTTTCTTACTAAACGGGCTTCTTCAGTCATTGACATTACAATCATGAATCAGCATGTCTTTAAAAAGTTGGGCATCAAAGGATGACATGTAGATCTTCGGCCATCATTGTCTGACATAGGTATATAATTTCCAATTTGGTAAATATATGCCAACGGCGGAACTGAACATCAAGAAACCTGAAAACAGCTAACTGGGAAAGTTTCAGGCACAATACGGAAATACAAAATACAAAACTTATCAAAATTCAAAAACCAAATGCTAACTCAATTGGTCTTCTAAAGACTGATCGAGGCTATGCACAAACACCAGCCGAATCTCTTGCAATACATATGAAAACCCACTTCCCAGATTGCAGGGTCGACTCTGTCATGGAAAAAAAACCACCATATACCACGAGTTTTGAAATCGACTTTGTGGGTCATGGCAAAGTGCGAGAATCTTTTAACTCTTTGGAGCCTACAAAAGTGCTGGACCAGATGGACTTAAACCAATTGTACTGCAGCAGCTTGGAGAAAACATCCTTCGTTACATTGTAGAACTCTATAAGGTGATTCTTACACTGGCTATACCCAAGTTCCTGGAGGGAAATGAAGGTTACATTTGTGCCCAAGCCTGGCAAAGATGACTATAGCTCAGCAAAATCCTTCAGAGCAATAACCCTTTCCAATTTATTTCTCAAAGGTCTTGAAAGAATTGTTCAGATGAAAATGGAACAAATTATTCCAACATTATATTCACAGCATGCCTACCTAAGGGTCTATCATCCGAAACGGCTCTGTCACAGGTAACGGATTGTAAGGTCTTGACGAAGACTACTTTATTAATGTTTATATACACAAATACAAAGAACTTAGAGAGGGGATTTGGATGATCCGGTTGACTTATAAGATCTCAAGAAGTATCTTATAAGTCATGACCACACATCTCCCCTCCCATGACGTTTGCGCATACCTATTCAACTATAATCAAAACATAACAAATGATATAAATAAACATTAATACTAGTGAAAGAGCAAAAGTCATCAAAATTAATGTTCGGCATTCTTCCGTATGAATCTTCGATTCCTCACGAGGTCTCCTCGATCCGTTCTAATGACGAACGACCTCCCGCTTCCTCGAACTCCGGAAATCCTCCCTCTCGACTCCCATCGATTGGATCTTGGGTCCTGGAGTACAACGTCATCACCCACGTTAAGTCTCGGTAATTTTTTACATTTTTGTTATAATGAAGGGTACTTAAGTCTTTGATTTTTTCTTTTTGTAACGAGCTTCACTGACATATTAATAAAGAACTGCCGACTGCGCCATGTAGGTCTTGACGAAGACTACTTTATTAATGTTATATACACAAATACAAAGAACTTAGGAGAGGGGATTTGGATGATCCGTTGACTTTAAGATCTCAAGAAGTATCTTATAAGTCATGACCACACACGGATACTATCGAAAAGGCTATATTTCAACAACTATGTACACTAGCAGTCAGCTTTGATTGCACTGGTGCATTTGATTACATCAATACCAATCAGCAAACAATGCAATGGAGAAACTAGGAGTACTTAATAGTATTATATCATGTTATAGATATCTTCTCAACACTCGGAAAGTCAAAGCGGATCTTAAAGGAGAGCAAATATGCATCAGGCCAACGCGTGGTAGTCCACAAGGAGGTGTACTTTCACCCATTATATGGAACATGATCGTGGATACCCTTCTGACCTAATTCAAAACAGGAACCATCAAGGCAGTAGCTACGCGGATGACATCATCTTATTAGCAAACAAAAATCACCCTCATACTCTTATCAATATAATGCAATCAGCAATAATATAGTTCTAGACTGGGGAAGAAAGAAATGGTCTAACCTTTAATGCTACTAAATCTAATGCAATTGTTTTCTTAAGAGCCTACAAGTTGAGATCCAAACATTTTCCACGATTAAAAATGGATGGTAAAGAAATGGTGTTCTCAACACAAATGAGGTACTTGGGCATTTTATTTGACCAAGGACTTGCTGGACCTGAAAGAAAAAGCTGCCAAATGTAGTCGACTATGGAATATGGCTAAGGCAGTCATAGGACAGAAATGGGTTTAACGTCTGACAAAGTTCTGTGGCTATATGAAGCAATGGTCAGACCAATTATAGCCTATTGATGAATATGGGGGCATTCCATCAATAACAAGAAAAGTACCATTAAGATATTAAACTCCATACAAAGAAAAGCCACCTACTAAGATCAACTCCATCAGCCGGAATGGAATCAGTTCTTGGCAAATCCCCTTGACCTTTTCATACAAGGACAAGCAACAAAATCACGATGGAGAATAGGCATTTCTTAAAAGATACTGGGATGGTATTGGTAACCTTCCAAAACGCCGCGGTCACCGCTTCTCCTGCGATAAAATACTTAAGGAAGCGAAAATTAATCAACAAAGTGACTATATAAAAGGCAACCTTATTTGGATGGGCAATTCTCCAATTGAAAATCCTGATATGATAATTGATACTGATGGATCCAAAGATGAAAAGGGTAATACTGGTGCTGGATGGGCAATCACTATTGGGGATCTCTGCATTCATCACTCAATGGTATCTTGAAAAGAGAAGCATCAGTATTTCAAGTTGAGGTTTTTTGCCATCAAGCAAGCAGTCGAAGATCTCAGAAAACTGGAAAAAGATGGAAAAATGTTTTAATTCGATGTGATTCCCAATCCACAGTTGCTGCTGTTCTCAATCCACTTACCTCAAGTGCTGAAGTCAGGGAGGTAAAGAAATCATATGCAGAGGAAGGAACGAAGAAAACATAATATTGAATGGTGCAGAGGACACAATGACATCACAGGAAATGAATTTGCAGACTACCTTGCAAAAAGTGGCGCACAAGCAACAACCGAAAATTTGTTGGTGTGCCCCCAAGTTATATTAAGAAACAATATAATTATATTTTTATAAACGATGGTGTGATCAATATAAAAATAGTCTTCACATGAACACACACATATTATGTTAAAACCCCAAGATCAAAGGTTGTCAAACTTCACCGTGAAGGACTGAAACAACTTATCCAAGCCTACACAGGACATGGACCATTTCTCCCACCTAAGTAAATGGAACAAAACACAAGTGCAACCTGTGATCTTTGCAAGGAAGAGCCACAGACTGCAGACCACCTGATTAACAGATGCCCTGCTCTGTCCCTCGAAAGTGTCTCAAGAAGAAGACGCGGACATCCAAATTCTAAAAAAATTAAATATAAAAAAATGAAAAATATTATTGTAAATAATTTCAGTATTTAAGAAGGAATTCATTTTGCTGTTGTAACCC
>CP045898.1:11125449-11138052 GCA_013387185.1 Caligus rogercresseyi | reverse complement strand
GTGAAGCGGAAGGAGTAACATCTCTATTGAGCTCAGGAAATGAACTGATTTATTAAATCAATCGATAGGAATAAAGAAAACAATAAAGAAGAAAAGAGACAAAGGAAATAAAGACAAAGGACATTGAGACAAAGGAAAAAGCGTTAAGGGTATGGAGACGTAGGAATTTCCTGTCTGCTACATTACTTCCCCCCAGTGACGAGGCCAGGAGGAACGACCTTGATGGTGTCATCCTCTTTGGCGGAAAAGAAATGTCATTGTGGTCGTTGGTTCGGAGAAGGTAACCTTTTTCTTGACTTTGGGTTTCCTGTCTTCCTCTGTCCACGCCTCGGTGGTGCCAAGCAGATAGGCAGGCTTGACCCTGTCGATAGCGATGTGTTCCAAATTCCCTTTTCGTTCGACCGAGAACGTTTTTCTTGTGCGGCGGACGACGCGGTACGGTCCTTCATAGGGTGGCTGCAGCGATTTTCTAACGGCGTCGATTCTTATAAAGACGTGAGTACAGTCTTTCAGGTCTGGACTGACAAACGTCTTCTTGTTGCCAGGTTGCCTAGGCTCGCTTGGTTTGATCTCATTCATCCTCTCCATCAAGTCGGTGTAGAAATCCCGCGAGACGCAGGGGTCAGGCGTTGTGGGCTTGGCGAGGAATTCTCCCGGAAGGCGGAGAGGTGAGCCGTACACCATTTGCGAAGAGGAAAGTCCTAGGTCTTCCTTCAGAGCCGACCTAACTCCTAGAAGGACCAGTGGTAGGGAGGACGTCCAGGATGCGTGGGTGCTCGAATGTGCGTAGAGGGCAGCCTTTAATTGCCTATGGAATCGCTCGACCATCCCATTCGCTTGTGGATGGTAGCTCGCTGTGTGGATGTGAGAAGTACCAAAGTACTTAGTTATCCGAGCCCAAAGCGAAGATTGGAACTGGCTTCCACGGTCACTGGTGATGGTTAGGGGAATTCCAAAGCGGGAGACCCATCCCTCTATGAAGGCGCGAGCAACGGTTTCGGCGGTGATGTCCTTCAGGGGAAAGGCTTCTGGCCAACGAGTGAAACGATCCACAGCAGTGAGGAGGTACTTGTTGCCGTTCGAGTGGGGTAGAGGTCCGACGATGTCGACATGTACATGCTCGAAACGGGACTGCGTTGGGTGGAATGGTTGGGTAGGCGAGATCGTATGACGTGTCACCTTAGAGGTTTGGCAGCGTATGCAGCTGCGGGTCCATAGGCGAACATCCTTGTTGATGCTGGGCCAAATGAAACGATTCGTCATCAGCCGTTGGGAGGCGCGAATGCCGGGATGTGAGAGGTTGTGCATTTGTTTAAAGAGCCGAAGTCTGTAGGCGGGAGGTATATACGGTCTTGGGGTGGAAGAGGAGGTGTCAGCGTATATTGAGACATCAGTACCGGGAACACTTATTTTTTTCATCTCCAATGCAGGGTTGGCAATAAGTTTTTGCAGCTCCTCTGAGTCGGACTGGGCAGATGCTATGGCGGCGTAGTCAATGAGCGGTTCTCCGGAGATTGCAGAGACATTGCGTGAGAGGACGTCGGCGGGAAGGTTAAGGTCTCCTTTGATGTGCCGGATGTCCGTGGTGAACTCAGATATGAATTCGAGGTGACGCAGTTGAATCGGCGAGCATGTTGATTTGTTATTGATAAAGGCTGTTGTGATCGGCTTGTGATCCGTCAAAATGTGGAACCGTCTTCCTTCTACGAAGTGCCGAAAATGTTTTACTGCGCGGGAAATCGCAAGAAGCTCTCTGTCATATGCGCTTCGCCTCGTTTCAGCAGGCGAGAATCTCTTGGAGAAGAAAGCTAGAGGTTTCCATGCGTTGCCGTCATGCTGTTGTAAGACCGCTCCCATTCCGTCGGCGGAGGCATCTGTTGCGATCGACGTAGGTGCGTCGTGAAGCGGATGTACCAGGCTAGGGACGTTGTTTAGTGCATCTTTGGCTGCCTCAAATGCTTTGATAGCGTCATCACTCCACGAAACTTTTTGCTTTGAGTTTTTTCGTTGAATCATAGCATAGAGGGGAGAGAGTATCAGGGAGCATTTGGTATGAAGCGATTATAATAATTTATCATACCGAGGAATTGTTGTAGCTGCTTCTGTGTTGTCGGCCTGGGAAATTTGGTAATGGCCTCGCATTTACTTTGGAGTGGGGTTATGCCAGAGGATGATACTGTGTGTCCGAGGAAATCGACCGTGGGGGCGCCGAAAACGCATTTCTCCTCATTGACTTGAAGTCCGTAGTCAGAAAGGCGCTGTAGGAGCGTGCGGAGGTGAGCTTCATGCGTTGCTTCGTCGGGACTAGCGATGAGGAGATCATCTATATAGGCATACACGAAAGGGAGTCCGCGGAGGACTTCGTCGATGAACCTCTGGAAGGATTGAGCTGCGTTTCTCAAACCAAATGGCATCCGGACGTATTCAAACAAACCGAATGGCGTGACGACGGCAGTCTTTGCTATATCTGATGGGTGGATGGGGATTTGGTGGAAGGCCTTGACGAGGTCAATGTGTGTGAACACCTTATTCCCCGCGAGTTGGGACGCAAACTCCTGGATGTTGGGTATGGGATACCGATCCATCGCGGTCTGCGCATTTAGGGCCCTGTAGTCACCACATGGTCGGATATCGCCATTCTTCTTGGGGACGACGTGAAGGGCCGAGGACCAGTTGCTAGCACTTGGACGAATGATGCCTTGCCGAATTAGGGAGTCGAATTCCGCCTTGACTACACGGGATCGCTCGGGAGCCAGGCGGCGAGCTTTGGCGTGAGTAGGCCGTCCAGTGGTTTCAATTCGGTGGGTGACGGAGTGCTTCAGCGGGCCTGATGTCGAGTAGGGCTGCCTTACTGTAGGGAATTCTTGGACTACTTGGGCGAAACGGTTGGTAAATGCTACCGCCGTGATTCCGATGGAGGCTTCCTTGCGTAGTGTTGCGACTGCGTGAAGGTGGGTAGTCGAGTCCAGCAACCTCCTATGCTTGAGGTCCACGATAAGGCCGTAACGGGATAGGAAGTCTGCTCCAAGGATGGGCTGCGAAACGTCAGCGACGTAGAACTCCCAAACGAATTGGCGCCTTAGTTCCAGGCTCAGCCTGAGAGTCCTTCGCTTATACACCGGGATCTTGCTGTTGTTAGCCGCGTAGAGGTAGGCGATTTCCGGCTGGGCTCTATCGGCAGGGCTTGCAGGGACGACGCTGACAGAGGCACCTGTGTCAATCAGGAACTCGAGTTGTGTGAGGGGGTCCTTCATTCGCAGCAGCCCTGTGTTGATTTGGCAAGCAACCTGGGCTGTTATTGCCTGCCGTTTGCGTTTAAATTTCCGGAAAATTTGCAGGGCTGGACGCATTTGTAGGCTTTTTCTCCGAAACGCGAGTGGTAGAAACAGAGTCCATTCCGCGAGGACCTATTTCTAGAGCAAGAGCGACAGCGGCTTTTCGGCTTAACAAAATGTTTTTGCTCACCTCTTTGGTCCCTCTCCGTTAGGGCCGCTATTTGAACCTTCATCTCCGCGAGCTGGTCCATGACCTCCTTCAATCCGTCCGTTGGGACCCCTATGGCGCACGCTGTAGCATTCGGCGCGGTGGTCAGCATTTCGTCCGCCAGTTTCGCTAGCTCCTCGATCTCCATCTTGTCCTTGACCGTGAAGAGACCTCTTTGGACATATTGGGGTAGCCTTTGGTAGAAGAGTTGAAAGAAAAACGCCGGATCGAAAGAGGCGTACTTATCCTCCAGCAACCTCTTCATCCTGATGAGAAGGTCGCTTGGCTTCTCATCGCCCAATTCCTCCTTCTTCAATAGCTCCTGAAAGCGAGCAGTGAGTGTCACTGACTACGCTCGAGAATCGCATTCTTCAGGACTTCGTAGGGAGTGTCCGAATCTCCAAGTCTGGAGATGACGTCGGAGACCTTGCAGAGGACGTCCGTCGGCAACAGCCCTGTTGCGTGTGAGAATCTTGTTCCGCTCTTCTTTATATTGTTCGATTTGAACATGATCTCCAGGATGTCAAACCACATCTTTGGATCTTGGTGGCAGAACGCGGGAGCCTTGAAAGCCGTGAGGCTGCAGGCCTCTTCTCTCGTCTCTTCCATTGTGGGAACGTGCTGAACGAGACCGGTGGATATTAGGAGCTCCGTTGGATTTTGGTGATGGCTGCGTTGGACGTTGGTGAAGGCTGCGTTGGATGCTTGGTGACTGCTTATGAGAGGCTGCGTTTCATATCACGTCGGGGTCACCAATGAAGCGGAAGGAGTAACATCTCTATTGAGCTCAGGAAATGAACTGATTTATTAAATCAATCGATAGGAATAAAGAAAACAATAAAGAAGAAAAGAGACAAAGGAAATAAAGACAAAGGACATTGAGACAAAGGAAAAAGCGTTAAGGGTATGGAGACGTAGGAATTTCCTGTCTGCTACAACTTAATTGACTATGTTAATCTTGCCTGAGAGCTTGATAAAATACCGATTTACATTTGTGCAAGTTCTCTCTTCTCTCTAAGGGTCAGGTAGGCAAGGAACTTAAGCAAGGAATGGGTAAAGTCCAATACGTCATCATTCTGATCATGATTCAGCACTGAATGATGACGTCACACAATTCCCACACACATGCCTAAGTTCTAGACCATTAATTCATTAAATGGAATTCATTAGTTAATATTGAGTTATTAATATTTCAAAAGTTCGACAATGGTATGATGTACGTTAAGGCGTGTTCAACTCTCAATGATGGGGGCGCAGGTTCGAATCCAGAGAGGGGATAGTCATATTTGGTCCACCATTGATACGATCCCAGGTTCGATAGGACTAATTTTAATGCTAGTATGCTTACTTAATACTGTCGGATGACATGCTATCGAACCATCTATGCAACAAAAAAATGGCCGTGTGCGATAAGGCGTGTTCAACTCTCAATGTTGGAGGCGCAGGTTTGAATTCAAGAGAGAGGGGATGGTCATTCTACGTCATTGATAAGATTTAGGTTCGAGTGGCTAATTTAATGCTAGTATTTATTTATATCCTGTCGGTTGTAATTCTATCGAACCAAATAGGCAGCAAAAAAAATGGTATGGATTGAGATCCAGGAGAATATACAAATAATGATTTAATGATGATATTCTGATCTATGAGTGTATGTTACCACCATCAACAGTCATGCGTGAAATGATATCGAATTTCATTATGCCAACTCCTTTCTTTGCGTCTGAGTTCTATTTTTCCTTCAACAAATACATTTGGAAAAGAAAGTTCCCCTATGTGATATTGTATCGTACTCTTAGGCATAATAAAACTACGGACGTGTTAACACATAAATAACTATATTCTCCACTAATTCAAAATGATACCAAAAAAAAAAAAAATTATATATATATATATACAAAATCCCTCCTAGTGATGAGACGGCCCAGTGTAATGAACCGGTCCAGTTGATGGTTCGAACTCTTGCTACAGGTATATTAAATCATAATTCATCAAAGTTATCTTTATCTTACGAGGTAAATACTCAGATTCGAAATGAATAAATTTAGCTCTTTTTGTAAAGAACCATTTCTTCTGTCTGCAAACAATTGGGATTTTATTTCTTTTTTATTACTTTTACAAAAACTTTTTTCGTAATATTAATACTTTCATTGGCAAATATTGATGCCGGATCGAATATAACTTCAATTCGATGAGTTGTAGAAGCAAAGATGCTATTTATTTACTTTATAAAGTAACTCAAACTTTAAATATTTGAGCAGCTTTGAACATTTCTTCTGAGCTTGATTAAGTTTGTACGAGGAGTGAATGAAAGCACATCTACTTTTTTGTAAAAATTCAAAAAACGGCGAATTCTTTTAAGTATTGTAATCACTTATGAAACAGGAAAAATATTTTTATATTTATATTTTAATGAAGATTTCTTAGATGTATTCGAGCTTAATTTTATATTGAATCATGTAAATATATACTTTAATTTACAACATTACATGCTCATTATTGGTAATATCACTTTTGTTACTATCATTTCTGCATTTGAATATTGCATAAAAGATTTCTCAGTACTTTTTATTTCCTTATCAAGCTGCTCCAGGAGAATTTTATGGGCCACTGTAAAAGAACAAGTCTTAATCAAATTTTAATAATAAAAAATTATGTGCCACAATTTCCTTTTCAGTATTAAAAAAAACTTTTTGTGAGCTTATTCCAAAATAGAACATTTCTTTAAAAAACCCTTTATAAAAGCCTCTAATTTTTGCAATGGATCATAGTGTGAAAAAAATAAACCATTTGTATACTTTAACAATCTATAATAAGGCACTAAGGAAGGACTTTAATATTATTTATCAGTCATTATGACTGCATCATGACAAGGCCGTAAACAGAATATTTGTAGCGTCCATTTAATTGCAGTACATATTGACCAAGGCCTTCATCCTTTAAGATAGCGAATTCTGCAGGCCTGTACATGCGTCGAAAAATAATCAGCGAATTAATGATCAAAATGGCAAAATGAGACTATTTTTCATTTGATCAAAATTTATTTTTTTAGAGAATAGACTTTTGAGTGATACATATTGCAAAGTGTGTGTACCGAGTATATTTTGCCATTGGGCTATTAGTTACATTTTGTAACTAGTCTAAAATATATAAATAAATAAAGAGAAAACAATAAAATTATAAAATATTATTTTAAAAAATGCCCATGCAGAATGGATTATGTGGGGACGCTGCGTCCAATGGCCCTAGCTGCGGTCCTGGCTGTGTGAAGGGTAGTGGCCGACCTCAAGGCCTTAGACAAGTTCCACAAAGATATTGCGTGACATGCAAAAGTAGCTGTCTCCCTCCTAAGTGGGTACACACTGAAGTTGTGGACCTCATGGGCCTCCTCGGGATGGGGAAGACGAAATCACCAATCGGGTTCCTGGCACCACCGCCCCCGTCGCTGGAGTAAAAGCATTTCAAGTCTCCATGGCCAACGCCTTGGCGGCCACCTCAATTGAGGGAGGGAAGGCCTGCTCTCTCAAGGAAGTCCCCGATGTGGATGTGATCCGCCTCTTACATCCAACGATGCTCCTGGCGGCGTCATTTATGGCAACCTGCACAGCCCTGTGTGTGGCATTTGACCCTTGCACTCATTATCGAATCGAGGAATTGCCACAGCTGCGGCAGCATAAGAAATCTTGCCAATCATCAATCCATGGCCAGCTGCTGTAGATATTTCCTTTGGTAAGTGCACGGCCAGTGTTGGAGTCCTACTTCCTGGTCGGAAAATGTTGCCTTGACCAGGAAAAAAAATTAAAATCATATTTTTTTATATGTTGACCACATATGCATTGTGTCACGGATTGATATTGGTGCCAGTATCATATCTCCTCTCCACTCCTTGGTCATGTTAGAGCTCCTTCGTGAAACGATAAAAAGTAAATCTTTCAATGTGGATGGCTAGAAGGAATGTTAATACTCTAACTCTGTGTTCATTTTCCATCTTCCTATGAGGTAAGAACGTGATAATAGCTGTCAAAGTTATATTTATTAAAAAATCCTACAATGGTTAATATAATCTATAAATGGAAATTTGAGTGTGATGCACTCTCCCCGAAATTCCTAGAAAGCTCTTTCTAACCATCTGACCACAAAACTTAAAAGATCTATTGGATTCTTATTCAGAATTTGTCGCCAAAATACCTAAATGAGAAAGTCATTGTCTCCTATAATATTTTTATCGTAAATGGAGAGCATTTAACACATGTTCCATGTTTTACCAAGGATATACAACACAGAAGGCCATAAAACCTTTCAATTTTTATCAAGATTTCCTTCAAAGAGTTTATACATACATGGAGCGTGTCTAAGTAATAATATCAACATGAATATGTCAATTTATACAATATTTTCCTCCTGAAAATATTTCTCTGAAAGGTTTTACCCCACGGTAGTTTCATATGCTACTAAAAAAAGTTACTAAATTCATGGTGAATATAGCATATTATGTAAGGGATATAATGTACAATATATTCTTAGGAATTTTACGCAATGGACTATATATTGTAAAATATAAAAAATAACAATATAGAAAAAGACTTCTCTATCTCTTCTGATAGACTATTTCATCCTTTACAAGCCTCTAGCTTAGTTTAAGGAAATTTTAATACATTGAAACACGGGGCTCTGAGAAGAGATGTCAAAAATATATATATATATATATATTTTGTTAAATAATGTTATGCTCGCAATTTCACACGTGAGACATATCAGTTAAAATGGATGGAATCTTAATGTCAATCAAATGTACTGAACCATTCAATCAAAATAATATGACATAAAAAAATTATTCCTTTCTTGAAACATATAAGATCTCACAATGAAAATATCAGGATTATAAAAATAAAATTGCTTTTAAATGATGGAAAATATAAAAATGGGTTTATATTAACTGGATACTCAAAAGAGAACCAAAAAAGCTCGCCTAGAAGAGTTCTTTGATGATGATTAGCAACTTAAAATGGCGTCCCCACTTGGTGATTAACCATTTAAGGTGTCTTGGATATAGAAAGAAGGAAATCCAACAATAAATGTCCAGTGATGACGACACCCTATTTTTTGTTCTACAAAAATAGTCCCTTAAAATGACGTCACTGGATATCACTTTTGTCATTTCTCCCATTTCCCATTCCCTATTATTTATACTTTGACTGTTCCAGTATTTTCTATTATTCTTTGTTGAACAAAGAATGATACGGAACGCCGTGCCGTCACTCGTCCAGTACGGCGCCTTGATAAAAATGCCGTTTACCAATGAAGACCATCAAAAATATAACTATTCACTGATATATTTGACATGATCCAGTATAAAAGACTATTTCAGCAGATCCATATACTTTTAGATAAATAACAAATACAATTTTTTACATATACAAAATATATATATAGGCTCAATTCTATTTTCGTACACCTCGTCCATATTTTAGGGACTCATGGTATATTTTATTATTTTTGGTAGAGAATGGGAGAGGGAAAAAAAGAAAAAGGAAAGGGAGAGTTAGAGAGATAGAATAAGAGAGAGAGTCACACATATATAGACACACAGACTCTTCTCTGTGTCTTATTCCATATCTATAACTCTCCCTTTTCTTTTTCTTTTCTCTCCCATTCCCTCCCAAAAATAATAAAAATATACCATGAGTCCTTAAAATATGGACGATGTGTACGAAAGTAGAATTGAGCCTATATATATATATACTAGCGGGTGTTACCCGGCGCTGCCCGGGATTTTCCAACTTGACAATAGTCTTTGGAATAGAAAAATGAGCATACGAATAGTTTTAGTGATATCATCACATGAGATTTTTTAATATTCAAATCAGTTCCTTAAAAAGTTGTCGTTGGGTCTTCATTGCCATTTTTCCGCTTTTTGTTCCTTAAGGCTGGGACTTTAAACATCGTAAAAAGAAGTTATTTTAAAGTCATTTCATAGAGTCCTATGTTATTTCTTATGAAAAGTAGTTCCTTAAAAAGTCGTCATTGCCCTTTTTCCGTTTTCTATTCCTTAAGACTGGGTATTGAAACTGGATAAAGAGAAATTATTCTTGAAACCATTCATAGAGAACATAGAGTGCCGAAGATATGTATGGTAGTAATGAAAATTAGAGTATTAATTTGGTCTCCGTTGATAGAGGAAAACAGCAAACGAAAAAATTAAGATAACTTCATATCTTTATCAGAAAGTTGATAGTGATTGACATTACTCTCCACTTTTGGAATGATTAAAATTGAATAGCGCGATGTTGCATTAAAAAAATTGTAATTTTCACAAAACCTAAATTTGAGGGAAAGACAGGGACAGAAAAAACTTATTTTTAAGTAATCTTACTACCTCATAATCATCCACAAAAAATTGGTGAAAATCTAACTGGGCAATTTTTAAAAAACGGCAAAAAACGTTTTGGCGAATAAAATAAACATGGCGATGACGAAATTTCCGGTAGATTACAACCCCACAAAAACACTCCCTGAGCTCTTAAAACTATTCAATGAAAATTTCGTAAATATCAAATGAACCGTTCGGGAGATACAGGGAAGCGAACGAACGAACGAACGGAAGTATTTTTTTATTATTACAGATATATATATCAGACTAGTTGACGTTCACGAAAAAAATTCGTTCGTTGTTCGTTTGTCGTTCACCAAAAAGTTATCATTCGTCGTTCGTCATTCATTGCCGTTTTAAGATTGAATCGTAAGTCGTTCATTTTTCTTGTCTTTCTAAAAAAAAGTGATGACTTTTTTAGAAAGGATATTTTGGCGCCAAAAACGAACAACGATCGATGGGATTTTTTTGTTGTCGTTCGTCGTTTGCGAACGCGTACGATGGGCGATTACAAATGAACGACAAATCAACAAGTCGGATATATATACCTATATATATTCTATTCAAATTGGAATAAAATTAGAGTCCGCTTGAAGTGTTACAAGTCTAGATGGCTCCTGTCAGTATCATTCTCACCAAAAAGACAAGCAACCCAAAAAATATGCTTGTTTATTATTTTCAACTAATAGTATCAAAACAAAATTCATGGGAAGTGGTATCTCCTGAGATAATATAGAGTACATACCTCAGCAGCGTATTTTTATCATGAAATGTGGAGTATGAGTACACATCACATTCCATATTTCATGAGAATAATTATAACTCTCACTTTATCTTAACTTCTTTCGTCCCCTTCTTTACCCACTAAATACGTAGATATTCAGTGCTGCCATACGTTGCTTCGGACCTCTAGATTATATTAAATAAAAAATAGCAATAATAATTACACAGGTCTGCGACAAAAAATGCATAGGATTTTTTTACATTTTCTTATAGATTTTGACCTCCCAAAAACAGAAAAAACATTCAACTATTATATCACATAAGTTTTTTTCACAATTTCACAATTAAAAGTCAACAGAGAAATATGGTGATTTTGTAAGGAAAGTGTATTTTGCCTACTTTAAATTAAAACTTGGTGATCAAGATAAAACCATGGGCCCCGCATAAGGTATGTAGAAGATGCGAAGAAGATCTTCGTTTGTGGTTTAAGGGAAAGAAGAATGCATTTCGATTTGGAATTCCTATGATATGGCGTGAGCAGAAAAATCACACTACTGACTGCTACTTCTGCTCAGTTGACGTAAAGGGATTCAATTCAAAAAACAAAAGAAGCATAAGTATCCTAATATTTACTCAGCTATACGTCCAGTGCCCCATAGCTCCGAGTTATCTATCCCACAACACCTTCCAGTTTGGATGAGTACTCTAGTGAGTTGGAGGACGAAGCCGCGTTATCTCCTCCGGATGAATCAAGCTCAGATTTATCTTTTGACGAAGATGAAAGGCCTCAACTATATTCTCAAGGCGAGCTCAATGATTTAGTAAGAGATTTAGGTCTTTCAAAAGATGCAGCCGAACTGTTAGGGTCTAGATTAAAAAATAAAAACTTTTATCACCTGGCACTTCTTTCTACTGGTATAGACACCGAGAAAAAGAATTTACCAAGTTTTTCACAAAAAAAGGAAATTTAGTTTTTTGCAACAATGTGGAAGAACTCATACATCAAGACCATCAATGGATGATTTGTGGGGACTTCAAAATACTGACAGTGCTTTGGGTCAACAGGCAGGCTATACCAAATACCCATGCTTCTTATGCTTGTGGGATAGTAGAGCCAGAGAACAGCACTGGAAAAAAAGTGATTGGCCATCCCGAGAAACTTTAAAACCTGGAGAGAAAAATGTTATAAACACTACCTTGGTACCACCAGAGAAGTTTTGTTGCCCCCTCTCCATATCAAATTGGGGTTGATGAAACAATTTGTAAAATCGTTGCAAAAGGATGGAGACTGTTTCAAATATGTATGTACAAAATTCCCGAAGCTGTCAGAAGCAAAGTTGAAAGAGGGAGTTTTCACCGGCCCCGACATAAGAAAACTTTTAACGGACCTTCATTTGTGGAAACTATGAATGAGAAGGAAAAAGAAGCTTGGGTATCGTTCAAGGACGTAGTGCGAAAGTTTTTGGGAAATACTAAGAATCCTAACTATAAAACCATTGTGCAACGGATGCTAGCAGCATACGAAGCTCAAGGCTGCAAGATGAGTTTAAAGGTTCATTTCTTACACTCTCACATAGACTATTTTCCCGAAAACCTGGGAGCTTACAGTGAAGAGCAGGGGGGAGCGATTTCATCAAGATGTCCGTGATATCGAGAGAAGGTACCAAGGGCGATGGGATGTCACTATGCTTGCTGACTACTGTTGGCTGCTTAAGCGAGAAACTGAAGATGAAAATCGGAAAAGGACTCGTCAAAGTATGAAGGAAAAGAAGAAGAGGTTTCATAAAGAACATGAATAAGTATATGTATCAAAAAAAATATTCGTTTGCTTTAAAAAAATACTAATTGTTTAAAAACTTTAAATAAAGGAGTGCTTTAACTAATTTTTTGTGTTTGAATTTGCGAAAAATCCTTATGTGATAGGAAAAAATGGTCATCATTTTGAAATCAGCCTACTTTAAAACATATAATTCAGTAAAAATATCTCATGCAGTTGGCAATTTTTTTTTTCGCAGACCTGTGTTATTAGT
>CP045898.1:11104371-11125349 GCA_013387185.1 Caligus rogercresseyi | reverse complement strand
CAACAAGATCGTTTACCTTGGTCTTCCTGAAGACCAAAGTATTCCCGTGGATCCAAAAAATTTGATAGAGTCTCTGTTTGCTTCCGCAGGACGGAGCTCCGACCCCATACTGCAAGATTGTGCGGGACTGATGTCCAGCCAATTGTTATCACTTTTGGAGCAAGGAGCTTTTGTCCTCCCTCATCTCCTGATTGCAACCCCGTTTGACTTTGCCATGTAGGGGATAGTGGAGAAGGTGGCCAATTCTTGACCAAGCCAGCTGACAGCCGCAGCTGAGGCTGCCTGGAACAAGATTTCCCAGGAAATTATGCGTAACAGCTGCAAATTGAGGTCAAGAGACTAAGGCTTAGTACGTCCAAATGGAGACATGTGGAATAATCTTTTTATAAATATTTGAGATATCAACAAATTTACAAATATCTATTTTTAAATTGCGTATTTTGGGACCTATTGCCTTATTTCCATGTTTCACTAATTCTGCCGAACCCTGTATATGGTATTTTACAAATTAAAGTAGGAAATGCAAAAAAAACCTGAGTAAATCATTAAGCCAGAGGAAAACGATATTACTTAGAAATAAACATCAAAAGATATCATTATAGAAGCAGGCAGAAGTTATTGATTGCTCTTGGATTTGACAGCAATTTAATTGAATGGATCTGCACAAATGCTTCATTCGCAGAAGGAATTTCTCAAATATCAGTGTTGTAGTAACCATTTACGTGACATATATCCAAATAAGAAATAATTTCTGACAATATGGGAGAACTTTGTTTAAAAAGATTTATAGTATGTTCATCAATTATTTTATTGCTTTAATCCTTTTGTAGCATTAATTGAAGGGATTTAGATGGTGTCCATAGAAAACATGATCCTTTTACAAAATTTATATTCTTTTAGGCTAGATGAACTCTATTTTAAATGGCTGGTCATTAGTTGGCCCTCAACCTCAAAAAAAAGTTTGCAAAAAAGTTTCAGTGAATTTACAAAATTTATAGAAGAGAGTTATGTATTTGAAAAAAATGGATAATTAATATTGAAGTGATAACTTTTTAATTGAAATACGTTGAAGCAAACAGGCATTGTTCCAGCAGATCAACCATCAAGGATTGTTATGCTAGGCAAATGATTGGTAAAACCATGTAGGTTTTACAATATATGATAATCTTTTTAATATTTTGAAAGTAAAAGTGGTAGTTTATATTAATATATATTAATTTTACACAACAATATGTGTGAATAACTTAATATTTTAATCTTTTTCTTGCCGAATTGATTACGTATCATTATAGCGTTAAGGATCTTATGAATAAAGTAGACCAAATGCACCTTCCCCTGTGCATTTTATGTCAAAATGCACCTTGACACACAGAGCCACCGTGCTCCCTATTTTGAAGGTTTTAGGTCCATATCTAACTCTAAACGTTTTTGAGGCCTAAATGAATGATACTGTTCTTGCAAAAAAAACTTAATATCTATAATTAAACAGAGATATTTATATGTTTTTACTCGTTCGATTTCGATTTTGTCCAGAAATAGCAAAATATTGCATTTCTTACGTTTTGAGAAAAACATACTTTTATTGTTTATATTGTTGAAGGTCGTGTTTCTCTTTTTTAACGTTTTCTAATAAATATCATAAAAAATTGAGTAAAGTCATATTTTTCGTACATTTTTCATTTGATTTTTTCGTATATTTTTATTTGATTTTTTTTCTTCTAGAATTTTCAGGGCAACATCAGTGATTGGCCTGAAGTCTAGCCTAGGATACCTCCAATCCTTTTCTCCTCGATGGGTCTTAACTCTTATATAAATAACTTTGTACTCTTACCTCATTATTTACAAAGTAACAATACATGCATTATCAATGCAAAGATTTAGCCGCAGTTTATCTATAAAACTCTTAAACCAAAAAAATCCAACGACCGGATGAGGCTCTTAGTCTTTGATTTAAATGTGTTTTTATAGGAACATAATTACATTAGAATTTTAATAAAGAAAGGGAAGAGTAGAGTAGTATATATATATATATATATATATATATATATATATAATATATATAAACCTGCAAGGGTGGCGGAAAAATTGCCCGAAAGAAAATTGCCCGAATGGAAAATTGTCTGAACGGAAAATTGCCCGAATGGAAAATTGTCAGAATGTTTTAGTATTTTTTAAATCCCAAATGCCCAAAGCCTTATATTAGTCCCCTAAGAACTCCAGTTTATACCCAAAATGTTAGGGTTTTTGGGGTGCTGCTGGACCTCAAAACGGGATAATTTCTACCTCGTATGCTAAAATAATTCATGTTAGCCCCTCAAAACCCAAATTTTTGGTTCCGCCGGGTCTCAAAATGTAATTGTATCCATGTCTTAATTTAAGCTAAAAATGAGTTATTAAAACCGTTGCTTGAATAAGTTATGTTAGCCCCTTAGAACACAAATTTATAACTCAAAATTTTGGGTCGATTTCTGGAATAATAGTTCTTTTGCTCTTGATAGATATTACATCATTGGATAAAGCTAATTTTACAAAAAAAAATCACCATGTTTTCTTTATTAGACCCAGTATTTTTAAGTCTCACGTTTTGAGGTCCGAACTCAACTCAAAAAAGGGGTAATTTTTTTTGTTAGGAGCCGTTTGATTGATAGTACCTTCTTGGCTTAAATTTATATAATAACTGATAATTTGTCTAATTGATTATATTTAGTTACAGTTTATAACAGAACAAAGAATATATAATAGCCAATTTAAATAATAGCCAATTTAAAGTTTAAACTTTAGATTACTATAATTTGTAAACACGGCTTATTATGTTCATTTATGTCCAGAATTCGGTCACAATAACTGATAATATTTAAGTACCGTATGATCCAGATTATCAGTTGCTCCGTAGTATAAGTCGGACAGGCCAAAAAATGAAGAAAGAAGGAGGAAAAGGCATATATGAGTCACACCGGAGTATAAGTCGAACTTGAAAATACCTACATATTTGGAAATTGTCAAAAGAACGTTTTATAGTGCATTCAATCATTTTGTAACATTTTTGGGGGAAATTTATTTGATAGAGAGGCAGAAAAACTTCACATATAAGTTGCACTGAAGTATAAGTCGTACCCCTGGCCAAACTATGCAAAAAAAACTGCTACTTATACTCCGGAAAATACGTTGTATATTTTTGTATAAGAGTCCCAATACTCAACTGTAAATCTATTATAGTGAAGTTACTAGCTTTCATCTACGGTGGCATCTCAACAAAGGATTTTTCTTTATTAATGATTGCATACGCAAATCTGCATTAATGCGTTTAACTTGTCTTTTTTAATATTTTGTTTCTATAGGAGAATTTTAGTCAGTATATATCAGTTTGCTATCGAAGTAAGATATGACAAAATTTATAAAAAGTGAAAGAAACCGATTGATCCTAGTTGATGAATATCAACATAGGTATTACAAAAATCGGGAAAATAGTGGAACTATTTATTGGGAGTGTTGCGAAAGGAAGGCAAAGAACTGTAGAGCAAAAATTCACACCAAATCTTCAACATATGTGAATGAACATTGCCAAGAATTGACGAAGGCAGAAGTGGACTCCATCAATTGTCGAAGATAACTTAAGGAAGCATCTCTAAAGAACCCTCAACAAACAACCCGATCAACAATTTCGACAGCTATTTTAAACAGCGATGAAGCTACAATTGCACAATTGACAACATTATCTAATATTGCAAGAAGTGTTAGAGGATGGAAGACCATCAATGAAAAATTCCCAACATCTCCACAATCTCGCATGGGATTCTCAATTCCACCCCGATTCAAAACTCTAGAAAATTCTGAAGATAATTTTCTTTTATATGACTCTGGAGAGGACGATCAAAGTCGAATCCTCATATTTGGGACGAATTCAGGCCTTCAAGATTTGGCGAATAATAGGAAATGGGCCATTGATGGTACATTCAAGATAACCCCTGATTTTTTTACCAAATTGTAACTGTTCACATTTACATCGAAACATCCATCGCTGTACCCAGATTATTTATTTTTTTACCAAACAAGTCAGCAACTACTTATAGACTATTATTTCAAAAAATAAAGAAATTGTTGTTGAGCTACCAATTTATATTTCTATTGATTATGAAATGGCTTTCATTAATAGTTTACAAGATGTATTTCCGGAAAATTCACTTCATGGTTGCTTTTTTCATTTTTCACAGAGTTTATACAAATAAATTATTGAATTTGGTACAAAAATCGGTACCATCCTGAAGGAGATTTTAGTCTTCAAATTAAAATGTTTTCTTTGCTTGCATTTGTACCTCTTGACAATGTATTTGATATTTTTTAAGAACTCACATTTATTTCGTATTTTGAGTCCAATTATATTGGAATTCTAAGAGGAAGAATTAATAATGGGAGAAGGCATCCACCAAGATACCCAACTCATTTGTGGAATGTCTATGCAAGAGTATTATCTGGAGAACCTAGAACAAACAACTGTGTAGAAGGATACCACAATGCACTCAATAAAACCATTGGATGTAATCATTCAAATATTTGGAAACTGATAGCTACTCTACAAAAAGAAGAGACAATGTCTAGGTCCAAAATTGTTCAAATTCGTAGAGGTAATGTTTTCCGGAAAAATAATAAGTATGCTCAAATAAATTCTAGTATATTAAACATTGTTAACAATTATTACAGTATTGATGACAAAAAATATTATTTGAAGTCTATGGCCTATAATTTAAAACTGTTTTAAACATATGTATATTATATTTTACGATTATAGAATATTGTACTTTTTGAAGAGTTGAGAAAATAAAATCTTTGGTTATAATATAAAACTACTTAATTTTTCACATTAAAAATGTAGTTTTCCAAATTTAATCACCTCAGGTAACTATTCTATTGCCTAACTAGCTACTTTGGGAATAATAATTCTTTGGGGTTTAAAACAAATGATATATATTCGGGCAATTTTCCTTTCGGGCAATTTTCTGTTTGGGCAATTTTCCATTCGGGCAATTTTCCGTTCGGGCAATTTTCCTTCGGGCAATTTTCCTACGGGCAATTTTCCTTCGGGCAATTTTCTTTCGGGCAATTTTCCTACAACCACATGCAAAGCATATTTATATTTCCTCCAAATATTTCATTATTAATAATTCATGTAACAATAATGCCATTATTATGCCTGATTGAAAAGTCTAAATGGCTTAATGCTGTATAATTGGTCCAATTATTTTATTATGCTTGAATCTAAGTAACCAACATACTGTCGAAGGGTCTTTTGAAAATAATAAAAAAACTATTGAAATTTTATTAATGTTTTTTTATAGATATTTCTATTATTGTGTTCCATTCTATGTTATGATATTTCTTTTATGTTATGCATTCTATGTTAAGTTATTAATTTGATTTTATGTTGTTAATCTTTTTTGAAGTTTTAAGTTTAGACTAAAATGTCTATTTATGTATTTTAATACACAATAACTTCATTGAAATAAGATTTGTAATTTAAAAAAATATATATATAACCAACATACTATTCAGAACTTTGGATCGATCTTAATCGCAACATTACCCCAAAAAGATACAATAGTTTATCAACACCAAGAACGGTCTGTCATACACTGAGTTTAAATCCTTGTTCCACTTACAATATTAATTGATGTTCTGTATTAGATATGTTTTTGATATGTGTTGTGTTGAAAATTTTATAAATTTCATATTCTTAATTTTAAATCATTCCCTCTTATGTTAATTTATTATTTTACAATTGCATACTAAAATATGTTTTCCAATAAGATTTTGATTTTTTGGAACAAAGTAAAATTATAAAAAATTTCATATAAATCTTGGCAAATAACTGTTGTCTCTATTTTCGAAAAATAAAATAAATGTATAATGCCATTAACATGAATACTACAATTTTGTCCACTCTTGCCATTATCTTTTGTTTATATCAACCCAAGCTTAATTTGATTTAAGGGTTCATTAGCTTAACAGTTGTCATTGCATATTTCATCCTTATTAGACTTGTGTGCATATATATATATTAGACTCACGATTTTTATGCAATCATGATGATGATATCGATCAGGGATTTTATCATGTCATATTGAAATGGAGATTGATTCTATGAAGCATGATATAATGTTGCATTTGCTTAGAGCGGGTTTTAATTATTTATAGTAATAGAATATTAATGAGTACTGGAAAATGACCGCAGAGTAAAATAGTTGTTTCTGTTTTTAGAGCGGTAGACCGTACGTTCGGAAAAGAGAGTCAGGCTCCCCCTAGGACTTTACCTTTGTGTATAGAGATCCTTTTGTGAAAGTTTGAACGAATTCAAATGACGTTAAGTGACGGATCCCAAAGTTATGTTGTAATTTATTGTTTACCATTCGATTGCCTCAATTGTCCGCAATGTAAATAAATTTTAGAATAATTTGATGGTATAGGATCTCAAGGATTCCAAATTAGTTTCTTAGGTACATAATTTTTTTACGAGATATTAAAGTTTTCTTCTTTTCATAGAAACATATTTTAAAAATGACTGTTTCCTTTGGTTTTTTGTACGTATATAAAAAAACAGTAATTAGAATCATTGAGAAAAACCTACATTTTGCCATTTTTTGATATATATATATTTATATATATATATATATGTCAGGACACGACTGGGATACCTTTTTTCGCCGGGACTTAATATATATTTTCCTTCCTTGGACATTCTGAAGTCACGAGGTTTTTTTAGAAAATAATTTCCAAAAATATAAGTGATGACGTTATTTTTAGAAAAGAATTTCCTAAGAAAAGTGAGCACGTTTGTTTTAGAAAAGAATTTCAAAAAAAGTGAGGACGTTTTTTTAGAAATAATTTCCAAAATAAAAGATTTTCAGAAAAAGTGATGACTTTTTTTTAAATAATTTTTCGAAAATTCCTTTGTAAAAAAAATGTTGTCACTTTATGAATGACAAACGAAAGAAATATTTAAGTTCCGGCTTGGTGTCTAAAAAACTGGGACAGCGGGCCCGGACGCTTAAAAAACAGCTGGGTACCCGGTCGTTTCCTGATATATATATATTATTTATATATATATATGTGAAGCCTCTCATGTGATAGGATTGCTTAAGTAAATTTGAAAACACACTTTGGAATTATGCCTCTAAAAAATAAAGTTACATTTACTAATTGCACAATTAGAAATACATGCGATGGAGTTACTCAAAAATGCCGTATAGCTTGAACTTGTTTTTTATACATCTTACGAAAACTTACATTTCTTAGATATATTATTATAGCAATTACTAAAACCCAAAATCCTTATAATTTTAGTTATCTTTTAATGAAGATTCCTTTCTCATCTCCATTACTTATGCAAGAACTCCGCTTTTTTAAAGTGCTTGTGGTTTTCATTCAAGAAAAAAATACTTCCTTTTTTTCCTCCTCATGCCTGGTTTAGATGGGCAGGAGCCCTTGTTGAATTTGTTAAGAGTAATAGTGACAAGGCTGGGTTTTTACACACACCCACACTCACCACTCTCAAGTCCCTTCAAATTTCTCCAACAGGAGGAGAAAAAGAATAAAACTTTTTTCTACTTTGAAACTTTTTCTCTTTTTTTTTGACACAAATTGAATTAAAAGTTGTCAAGCAAATATTTCGGGGAATATACATATATATATGTTTGCATGTACATATATATATATACTACTCTAGTCCTCACCATTCTTTATTAAAATTATAATGTAATTATGTTCAAATAAACATAATTTAAATCAAAGACTAAGAGCCTCATCCGGTCGTTGGATTTTTTTGGTTTAAGAGTTTTATAGATAAACTTCCGGCTAAAGCTTTGCATTGATAATGCATGTATTGTTACTTTGTAAATAATGAGTTAAGAGTACAAAGTTATTTATATAAGAGTTAAGACCCCATCGAGGAGAAAAAGATTGGAGGTATCCTAGGCTAGACTTCAGGCCAATCACTGATGTTGCCCTGAAATTCTAGAAGAAAAAAATCAAATGAAAAATATACGAAAAAATCAAATGAAAAATATACGAAAAATATGACTTTACTCAATTTTTATGATATTTATTAGAAAACGTTAAAAAAGAGAAACACGACCTTCAACAATATAAAAATAAAAGTATGTTTTTCTCAAAACGTAAGAAATGCAATATTTTGCTATTTCTGGACAAAATCGAAATTGAACGAGTAAAAAACGTATAAATATCTCTGTTTAATTATAGATATAAAGTTTATTTGCAATGAACATTATAATTCATTTAGCCCTCAAAAACGTTAAGAGTTAGATATGGACCTAAGCCCTTCAAAATAGGGAGCACGTTGGCTCAGTGTGTCAAGATTCGAATACTCCCGAGAGGGGAAGGTGCATTTTGGTCATTGATAAAATCCTTGGTTGGATAGACTATTTTTAAACGCTATAATGATACCCAACCAACTAGGCGAAATTATTAAGTTTATTCACACATCTAGTCAATTTTGGTCAACCTAATTGACTAAATCACTAGTTCGATAGACTGATTTAAACGCCGGAATGCTTCTTTTTTATTCACACGGATGCAATTCTATCGATCCAAATAGGTAAAAAAAATTACAAAACATATGTTGGGTCAGTTATAAGTTTTGCTCAAAAACAGTTTAATACCGTCTATTACTGTATTACTGAGTTCCAATTTCGTAAGGCTAAACAAACAGAATTAGGAACAAAGTATTTAAATGTTTCTCTCTCTCTAAATTAATGCCGCTCAAATATAGAAAATTTGCTTGAAAAGTATCGAGGTTTTATAGATATGTTAATACTTTTCATACATGACAGATAAATCTTAAGGAACTCATATAAATAAATTATTATAAAGGAATAGCTATCACCAAATTAGTCAGGTGACTGATGCACATGTAAAAAACAACAACTAGGAACTGTAAATGATGCATCCAAGGTCTCTGCATCGAGTGTATAGAAGAACTTAATAAAATGAAGAGTTTTAATTATATTAAAAGGTTTTATGAAAATTATATATATATATATATAGTAGAAAAGATGCAACACGAGAATGCTTGAATCTTTGTATGCAAGTTATTTACAAGCCATTGAAAAAGTTTGAAAAGACTTTTATTTAGAATTCAATATTTTTGTAATGAAAAATGATGTGCAAATTTTTATAAGAAAATTTACATAATAAAGGTATATTAAAACGGATCTAAAGAGGAAAGAAGAACACAACTTTCTTTTTCAAGAAAGAAAGCATAATTAAATTTGTCAATAAATTTCAGCTCAACTTGAAGGGTTATTTACTCACTAAACTTTTCATTCTCATATATTATTATGTTGTATATTTTTTCATGAAAGGGTTAAAGAAAGTTAATTGGAATAATTAATTGAAAAACGTATTTAGATCAAAAATATCAATATTTCATTTCAAAATTCTATAAGTTAAAAGCATTCTACGGAAAAGGATGTTTTGAAGCATATTTCAATGATTGTGACATCATTTTTGGTCTCCAAGATAGAGAAAAAACAGGATAGAGGTCTATTTGGAGTTCCTATTAGTACGCTTTGGTCCTTTGCTCAGAAATTTATGTAGGAACTTAGATGTATTATAAGAATTGTTAGAATGTTTGTAAGAATTTTTGATTGAAAAAATCTGGACGTCTAGGAACAACCTTTATGTTAAATTTGGATTCATTGTATCCCATGACATAAGAGGAGTTGAAGGGAGTTGATCCAAAATGTTGAACTTTGTTATTTGTCATAAAGATTAATATCTTTATAATAATTATAGGGACAATTTGCACTTCCATAATTTTTAAAGAATATTAAAAGGGAAGGAAAATAAAAAAATAAAAAGCGTCTCTGCATCTTCGTGGACATGTGCTGGTGACCTAATAAGGTTAATTCCCTCCAATTCCCTCCAATACCTCATATCATCAAATCTACCATACGTAGACACCGCCGTTACAGATTGAATAGAGATTAAGTTTTTTTTTTTTTTAGGTGCATATTATATATTTAGGTTTTTTTTTTCTTTAGACAGTAATTTTGAATTACAATGTTCATTTATGTTTCTGTTTTAACGTAACTGTCTTTAGATTTTATATTTATTGTTTACTATGTTATTGTGTATTTCACTATATTTTTTTAGAATAATAAATATATATTTTAAGCCAAAAAAAAAATCAATTTTTTTTTTATTAATATTGATATGCGCCAAGTTTTAAAATAGTTTTTAATGAGAACATGTTTATAGTCAACTGCTTTCGTTCAATTCACTCTTGCAAATATTAGAATTACCAGAACATTAATAAAAAGACGTAAATGGAGGTAAGTCGTGAAGGAACTGTCTAAAGGAGATTTTTTTTATATTATCTCTCCCGCTGGATAAAATTAAAAAAGGGAGTGCAATAACCGTGTGAGTTAAGGCATGTTCAACTCTTAATGTTGGGGGCCCAGGTTTGAATCCACAGAGGGGATGGTCATTCTACATCATTAATATGATCCTAGGTCCGAGTGACTAATTTTAATGCTATTATGCTTATTTATATCCTGTCAGAATACTGCAATTCTATCGAACCAATTAGGCAAAAAAAGCGAATAAAAAAATTAGATAAAAATTCAATATGATATTGTTCAAATTTAAAAATGCTAAAGTATTTGTAATAGAACCGACATACATATATTTACAGTTTACTTATAACATCTAGTATCGTTATGTCAAGATAAAACTCTGTTTTCATTGGTGCTCCTCCCGAAACAGTCCATGCGGCAGGCTTTCCAGTGGCTCAAATTGAAATATGTTAAAAACAAGAGAATAATACATGTGAATATTGTCTAATAAAAATAGTATAATTTGGATGCCACATATTGACTGCTTTCCCCTATATGTCCTCAATCTCCAATTTACTATAAAGATGAGTATGATATATATATATATATATATATCTATGGGTACATTAACACCAATGAGAAATTATTATCTCAAGATATATATAGAGCTCAAACATGTAATAAATGTAATAACTTTATTTGATTGGTAGGATTACAGACGACAGGATTACTTTTCATGTTGAATATTTTATTAAGTTAGCAAAGATTGATTACTTGTTCAATTATGTATCCATCAAAAAAACTTTATTACTGTTTCAAGTCATAATAAGAAACAAACCTCATCCCTTATAAATATATATTGACTTGGAAATAGTTCAAGCCGAAAAATTATATATATACTTAATTACAGAGAACATTCATATACAAAAAATGGGACGTTTTCCTTGTATAGAATGTAATATATCAGTTGCGTTAAATCGAACTAGATTTTACTTTATTAATGTCCTACTATATTAGTAGCCTAGCACTAATTAGAAATCCTTTCATAAACACCCTTATTTAGTAACAGGAAATAAAACAACACCATTCAAAACTCAAAACCATAGAGATATAAAGACATGGAGAGCTTATTGGATTCTTCAGAGGCATACGTCATATTGTCCAACCTCGATATTAGCCTGTCCAAAATAATATCAAAGAAAGACTTTACACAATAAAAAACAAGGAGGCTTGGGAGCTCTAAAAGTCGACATCCAATGGAGAATACTAACATACTCATGGTGGAAACGTCGAAAGACGGACTTTCTATGGGCTCGACTGATTTCAATGGAAAAAAATGAGGGACCGGACTCTCAGGAGTTTGCATGGAAATAGAAAACAACATGCAATGGATTCAAGGCCATCATCAAAGTATAATTGCAAATAAAAATGTAAAAGTCGACATTAAAAAAGTCACCCTTGAACGATATAAAATAAATACAATAGCCGATGTAATTAATCTAAGTGAGCCAATACCTTCAAGTATTTTTTGTTGAAACAAAGCTTAGTTGCTCAACGTGGGAAAAAATTAAGGGATTGAACCTGCCTATGGAAAAATTCTCCAACCAGTTAATGAAAAAGGCATTATGTACTTCAGGGAAAAAAGAATGGAGTTCATCCATCTATTCGAACGGATTGGCCTTAAAACGGGCGAATTAAATACGTTCGTAAGGACTATAAGATGTCCATTGCTATTGCTAAAGCAACAAGAGCTAAAGTACATGATATGCACTGGGTCCTTTGCTTCACCTTTTAAGATGGGGAAAGGATCAGAGAAGACTTGCGTGCGGTGTGGAGTCCCAAACAAAACGGAGCATTACTTCCGAGACTGTAAAAACGTTGAAGAGCTAGTGCGTTTATTTTCAAACCGAGCAGAAAAATATCTTGGACGAGCGCTGTCCTCTAAAGATAAATTATATGGCCCGAGTGGAGGATCGATAAGGGAGCGGATTGTCTCACGGGGCCTCGTCAAGCTTCAGTCGATGGTGGATGCTCTGAGAAGACGGAAAGGACGCTTGGTTGTTGGACTCGTGGGGTTCGCAACGAGGGAATTCGACAGCTTCTCAGAGGAAAAACTACAAACACTCCTCACTCATGACGCCTGAAGTCTTAACACAACAAGCAATACGTCACTAACCGTTGACGGATAAGAAGCGTATCAAGAAACCTGTTTTATTATTGATGGCTTATATTGTTTTATATTTGATCTTTTAAAGACATGTCTTTAAGGTGTTTTTACATGACATTCTAAACATAATTATACTATTTGATACATATTTTAGATGATATTTTTATTGTAATAATTTTAACGTGAGAGAATAAAACGAATGTTTTTATTATTTAAAAAAAAAAAAAAATTTCCATCTCTGTCATGAACTAACGATGACGTAGTACTTTATTTATACTGGGCACAGGCGACAGCTGAACGATGTTTCTCTGCTATTGAAGGAATAAAATCTCTATATCTTTATATTCTCTATGCTCAAAACCCAGCAAAATTCCCTATTATTTTCCTTTATCTGTAGAAATGGGGAATATTTTATTAATGTAAAAGGGATGGTGGGAGGGATCAAATACAAAGGTATAGCTATGCTACTAATAAATAGGTCATTAAGAAGGTAAAGGCTTGTCTTTCATTGTACTTAATAGCGAAGCTATCCATTCGTAATCGTACAAAGTTGTTTTTACTCAAAGTTGGAACTATCAAATAAGATCAAAAATAGTATTTTTTCATATATTAAATGTTATATACTATTTGTTTGTTTGTTTGTTTGAGGTAGGATCCAAGAGTACGAATTGAAGTCGAGTCTTGAGTCCAAGGCAGAATCGAATTTACGATCTTAGCCCATTCCCTAGAACACACTACCACTTTAACCATTTTGTTTCTATTTCGGGAAGCCAAACAGGTAACCAATGTTACAATTCCTAAGAATTGCTAGTATCTGCATTATTGGTTAAAGCAAGCATTTTTGAGCCATCATTCTCATAAGACAAAAGAAATCACACTCAGTTTACATGTGATAAGACGTCTCACCACTCTGCTGGCAAAAACGACACTCTCGGGTGAGAAATTTGTTCGACAATGACTGATGATATCTAAGAAAGTTATGACCAGTTATTATCTGTATTTGAATACAAAGAGATTCGCGACTAAGATTAATCAATCGTCTCGAAGCATTAGGGTCTGGCTTTGGAAGCCATAGTTTACTTTGTCTACAGGAGCTATCCTGTGTCCCATCGGGAGGCCCATTCTCTATAGAGACCCCTCCTTATCAGGTCTGACATAAAATCTGGAATAGGAATGTCCTTTAATAGATCTAATCTTGATCAAGCTTTTGCAAGTCGGTCAGCTTTCTCATTTCCTGGCTAACCTACGCGGGCTTTAATCTAATGAAGGTTGACATGGTTTACACGTGTAAGATATATATACTATATTGCTAAATATAATAAATAGAGAGACAGGATAACAAAAACATATACTATTTGAATATATTATCAGGAATGAGTATGCAGATCCTAATAGAGACCACTCATAACAAAAGTAAATATAATTAACAGAGAGGTAAATTATAAAACGGTGTAATTCTTGACTTCAAAAATCATGTCGTATAATTTATTGTATAGAGCTCTTCTTAGTGCAACTGATGCAGATCTTAGAGTATGTGGCTTAAAAGCGTCAACACCTTCACGGATCATCATGCCCTTAAGCCATCTACTCCCTTTCATTTTAGCAAACTAATTGCTGACAAATCACCTCAGTTCCTTATTTTTATTAATGGTTGCCATTACATGACCCACTGGATCCAGATACGGATCATAAATTTTACCAAGTTGACGCCAACTCTATAGTGAGACCGGATTGAATTATTTTCCCGCCCTCGAAGTGAAATAAACCAAGATCCATCCAATTAATTTTGCTACTGTTTCCCAGTAGAGCTACAGCCAAAGCAACCAATACAAAAATATGTTTGGCTAACACGTCATAATTGAGATCCGTAGTCAAACCTCTAGCTTTCGAAGCTTATCGAGGAGCACTTTAAACATCTAATGTATCCTGATACATATTTCTATATTTTACGTTGTATTGTATTGCCTATTTGATTTGACATAATTCGATATAAATAAGCATACTAGCATTATAATTAGTCTATCGAACCTAGATCTTATCATTGAAGTAGACCAAAAATGTCCCTACCCTGTCGGGATTCGAGCCTGCGCCCCCAAAATTGTGAGTATTATAGAACACGCCTTAACGCACATGGCTATGACACTCCTTTTACATTGTATTTTATTTTGCAATAACAGAATAAAAATATTTGAACCATGAAAAAATGTGCTGTTAGTCTTAGACAGCAGTTTCCTGGAAATATATGTCTCAGCCATCGTGCGAATCAAGATATTTTTCATCAGGAAGGGAAATTGTAAGTCGCTTAGAATTCCAGATTAGACCCAAATACTTAAGCTCCAAGAGCTCTTTGAAATATTAATTTATAGGTCCAAGAGTGCATAAAGTAGTAGAGGCTGCCGCTGTTTATTAAGAAACCGTTTTGACCATGAATCTGCAATACATCCTTGTAGAACGCAGCCAACTCCTCCTGAATGACTTCAACTCCATGGTGTCATGCGTTCTCTTCTTCAGCGATGAGAATACGTTCACTCTCTACTCAGTGATTATCAAACCAAAGAAGGATCGTGTCGTCTTCTTCGTGACACGCTCACTGAGGTTTAAAATACCAAAAAAAACGAAATATCCTGATAATGCTGGTCGTGATGGCGTCAACTGAGAACAACATGAAGTTCGTATGGTTACCCATGGGATACGAGCTAACTTTGAACGACAATTTGGTGAACTTTGGTGAAAATCGGTAAAAGTCGTCCCACAGAAATGATGATGTGCTTTGATATTTGTGTATCAAGTTTGTATTGTATGTGTTTAATTCTATTAATCTTGAGGAATAAAGAGAAATATATTTTTGAAAGTTTGTGTTAGATTTTTTGACGGCACGGTATGCGAAGAGATTGTCTAAGGATTTGACACTTAATAAATAAACACATCAAAGTTTCACACAATTTTTAGTTATTTATGCATTATAAATTAAAAAGATTTACTTATCTATTTGAATGTTTTGACTTTTTTTTTCCTCTTGGAATCACCGATTTTGTTCCCCTAACTGAAAAATAGACTGATGACCCAAAAACTAAGTGCTTTTATTTTCAATAATATATCTTATAAATAGATTACACACTGTATGACGTGCAAAAAGAAGGAATTAAAAACTGAAAACAATACGTTCATTGTGAACTTGCATGCGCGCAATAAAAGTATTCCTGTTTATGAAACCTCTTGTTCTAGCCCCAGCTGTTATAAAAAAACACTTAAATCAAGGAAAACCTTTCACAAGGACTTGTAGGCCTACTACTTGATGGCCTATAATGAAGATATATTTATATATAACAGGATATAGTAGTTTTCAGATAGAGAGCCAATTATATTCTTCCCTCATTTTGCTCCAGATGTTTTTCTCCTCTCGCTTTGTTGATGCTAAAAGCATACATGCATGTACATACTACTGCCTATGGAATAACCATATGCACATAATATATATTTTTGGTTCTCTCTCTCTTTCATATTGCATTAGGCAGTGACAAGGAGTAAAAAACTAATATGGAGCAATATGTTAGCTCGAGTAAGCTTTAGATTAAGGGAGCAATGAATCACTTTAATGTAGCTAACACTCCAATGGCTTGTGAAAGGGGAAATGAAGGAGAAATACATAAGGGTCCTTAAATTAAGTATGACATTTATCGTGATTATCCAAAGGATGATGTTTTTTTTTGCAAAACAAATAGTAAAAAAAACGCGGTGATTTCCTTAAATTTATAATAAAATGTCTTCCTAAGGGTAGATGTTGTTGTGTTGGGATACCTTTAATAATAATAATATAATATATGATTAGTAGTATCCAGAGTCGTGGCCAATGGGGTTGCACGGCAGGAAGGAATATAAAAGAACGAGTTGAGTGAGAGGGTCATGACTTGAAGACTGATTTATTATCACAGTAGGAAAAGAAGGAAATATACACAGAGGAAAGGAAGAGTGAGGCACAGTAGACGTCATGACGTCAGGGCGTCTTGCAACGTGACGTCAGGACTACACATCAGTAGTCATATAATATATGCTGTGATATATAAATAAATGGGCCTTGGATTCACTTGGAAATAAGTTATATACAATTGTGGGGCTGTCTAGATTCTTCTAATTCCTAAAGCGTCATCTAATTATAATAATTATACTTTGTTTCTTGGTTGTGTCCTATTCAACTTGGATTATCATTATTTACCATTTGTTTATATAGAAATATATTTTCAGGGTGCCATGAAGGCTAGAGTTATATGAATTCTGAAATAAATCATACGACTTTTGATTGAATTGAAGATCTACGAAGTTAAACTACTTAGTATCACGAGATGTATTCTATAATATCGTAATAAGGCAATTGATTAGAAACTTAATTATTGATATGGATATTGAAGTTTGTTATAACTAAACTAGACTAGGATTAAGTCATAAGATTGTCCTCATTTGGTGTCCTCGGTTGCAGAAGATAATGTTCGATTTAGAGCATAAATTCTTTTAGCCTTACAATTCCATGAATTTGGAGTTAATTTTTAATGATAAAAGTTGCTCACCACAGCCATCAGTTGTCGTTTTTCCTCATAATGACTTTGTAATATTGATAATATCAGTAAAATATATATAAACTATTGTAAAAAAAAACATACATAAAAAATATGAAATACAATTCCATGGATTAAAAAGCTTATATTACATAACACATTTGTAATTTGTTAAATACTTGTCAAATGTGTTTCAACTATCTCATATAATTTTTATTTTTATCATAGTTCCGCTATACATTTGTAATGTATTCTCAGCTTTTAATTAGAAACAAAAAAAAAAAAAACCATCACAACTTTTATATCTACTTCCGTATTCATCTTCTCCGTTTCTCAGCAACAGAACAGACGTACAAAATTAGCTTTGATATTTACTTGCGGTTTTTTGTACTTCGTGTGTACTTTACTCTATTACCTCATTGAACCTTCTTTCGGATTCAGATAGCGAATTATTCGTCTGATGTTCCTTTTCTCCACTCACTGGAGATCTGGAGGAGGCCCCTTTCGAAGTTCCAGTCTCTCCACCTAAGCTGTTGGCCTTCTAACGTCCATCGTAGGAAGGAGACTACCATCCATTTCCGTCCGAGTCCCGCCATCTACTTACATCTAAGAGATTTTCTTGGTGAGAGACCTCCTCTCTCTCTCGGAGGCCCATTTAGCATGCCTTCTTTGAAGTGCACACCTTGCCGCCAAGGAGATGCACTATGGACTCGAGTCCCAGGAGGAGATCTTGAGTTCCTCAAGCGAGAGTCGGGGGCATTTTATTGATCCTTACGGTCCCCTTAAAGGACCTCCGGACCCAAAAACAAACTCCTTCAAAGCACGGTAAACTCTCTGGAGAGGACACCCGTTCAGGAGGAAGCGACTCCGCCATCACCGGCTTTCATTAGTGGGAGGAATCTTATTCTTAATAGTATGAAAAATGGCTATAAAAATCTCATGGGTTTTAAACCCACATCCTTATCACATAGGCGTAGGGGAGGTGTTTGGTTTGGTGTTTGAATAACATTCAATTAGCCCGATTTTAAAAAGAACTGCTAAATCGGTGAAAAAATAATCTAATGAAGAAAGCTGTGTAGATTAATATTGTCTTTATAGTAATTACATACTATTCATTACATTATATTTATTTGTTCTAATTCAAAATCCGGTTGCTTTCATAATTTCATATTTTTTTCTTCAACTTAATGCCCGAATACCTCAACCAATTTGCCCGAATTTTGATAACTCACCCGAATTTGGGGGGAAGCAGTTGCCCCCTTGCCCCCCCCCCTGTCTTCTGGGTCTATGCCTTCTCACATGTAGAGAGGTATCCTCTCATGTGTATTGAGGGCATTGATAAAATTGCAAAATAGATTAAAAGGCATTCTTTGGTCTCATGCTTGTAAAGAATAGTCTTAAAAAGCTTCTTCTTACTTTTTACTTCAAGAACCTTTATGGTTCCTTATTGTATTTCTATGTCCAGTAAGATCTATTGTTATGCAACAATATTTAGTATAAAAAAAAAACTGTATGTTATTTAGTAGATACTTCTGTCCAGATTATGATGGCTTCTTTTTTAAAGCATCCTCCTTTCTTATTATCACGATACCGTATAATTTCTGCTAAAATTTTCTTAGTACATAAGATCTCAATCCCTGAACTTCATAATGAACTAGTGCTTATATCGCACAAGCCAGCTTTATTATACGCTTTAGAGCTCTTCTTATTTTTTTAAAGGTTATTACATAATCCATTTTCATTTATCTTATGGTCTCACAAATATTCTACATTAAGTCGTTTGAGGAGCCGGTGTTAATCTAATTAAATTCTCTTACGAGTCTTGTTATCCTTTAAATCTCGTTGAAGGGTTGATAAAAAGTGTTGCACCAATAATAATGTTAATAAACGATGTTTTTAAATTCAAGCGGTGGTAGCTCCCTTTACTATTGAATCAACCTTTAACTCAGACATCCGTTGGGATGGATATATAAATACATATTATATGTATATATTATATATTATATATATTATATAGTATATATATGATATATATATATGATATATAATATATAATATATATTAATATATATATATATATATATATATAATCGTGTGTTTCTATTTCTATGTTTTGCGCTGTTTAAGAGTCGGGCTCTCCCCTTGGATTTACTTTATTGCATTGAGATCATCTTTTTTTTTTTTTTTTTTTGCTTTTTTTTTAAGAGTAGTTATATAAACACAATAATAAATTAAACATTATAGTTAAAATTAATACTGTAAACAAAAGTCCCCCAAAATTCCTAACAATGTATCACAACTATATAAAAAACATGAACAAACAAACATTAAAACAAACAACAAAATGACATAAAACTACTTTCTAATATTATATAAATAAAAAAACTATTCTAAAACTTCAAAACAACCAAACATTTTGTATTAATAGACCAATCAAAAATATTTATTTCTTTAAAAACTTTTTGTGTATTCGTAATAGCCAGCGTTTGAAATTTCTTGTAGTGTTTGGAGGATAATACTTGATTATATTTCCCCTGCTATATTCCACGATAAATAGTCCACGTTTGGAATTTGATACTAAAAGCCGAATATCTTGGCAGAGGTTGATATTAAAATTGCCCGAAATTCTTCCACCGCATGGACCGGAAGGTATTGCCGATGGCCAGTTTTTCTGGCAAGCCTGCTTTTACAATTTGAAATAGCCCTTTCAAGGGCTCGGTTTTCAGAGAGGCTTTTCAAAAAATTCTAAGTAACTCCAAACAGAATCAACGGTGTCACGAAGTTTTCACGCACGTTGGCAATGTTGAGGTTAATTATTTTCCTTAGGAAGCGAAGTCCCTGGCATTCAGCAAATGCGTGAATAATCGGAGTTAAATAATTTTCGCACGCAATCCTTGTCACGGAGCATTGAAGTAAATACAGTCATTTAAAATTGCATAATGCGCTGTGAAGTTCTTGGGGTCCTTAATTTTTGTCATAGAGGACATAATTCTTTTTTCTCAGGAGCATGGAAGGCTTAGCTTTGTAATAAATCTATTACATATTTCCACAACTCCTTCACTTTGTAGTTGTCTTCAAATGACATTTTCAAGTGCCAAGGCTGTGGGTGGTCTTTATGTTCTAGAAGCCAGATTTTTTCAGAGGGTAATAATTTCCCACAATTAAAAATGGTGCCTTCCAAATCATTTAATATAAAATTCTTGTTTGTTTAAGAGCGACAGTTCCAATCTTTAGGATGTAAAATATTTTTAAAGAAAATTTATTATTCCGCGATTTTGGTGAATCACGTCAATGGTCGAAGAGGCTTTAAATGAAGGAGTTCACCAAATAAAACTCTATGAGCTGACGCTATCCGGGGGGGAAATTCTTCTAAATGGAAATTAATACTATTTGTGCCAGGCATAAGCCACGTGTAAATGGGATCTACAGAATTGTAGCCCTCCATTCAATTCCAGGACGGCAAGAGATGTCTATAAAAACCTTGCGGTAGTTTTTTGGTAAAATTATCTTGATAAGAGATAGCCTTCCTCCTAAGAGAGATCTAGGTCTTATATTGAAGATATGTAAAATTTGTGAATAATTTGTTGAGCCAGAACTTTCTTCATTCAATTTTTAACTACTTTTTCTGCAAGCCAGGGAATCGCAGTTTGTTTGGTATAAAATTTCGGTGTTTATAACGTAGTTAAATATATCGACCCTCTTCTGGAGATTGAACCCTCTTGACGATGCGATTGTAGAATCCACATAGTATATTAAGTGAAGTCCAATTAGAAGAAGATGATCCATGTCTGTCCCATGAAATCCGAGAACTGAGATAGAGTCTATGATCTGAGCAGCCAGCAATTTTAATTGTTTTCCAGGACTCCACTCCCCGAAGGTAAAATAGCTGTTTTTTTGTTATTGATTTTTAATCCA
>CP045898.1:11089601-11104271 GCA_013387185.1 Caligus rogercresseyi | reverse complement strand
GTCCTAATCTCATTCCGAAAACACATCCTGTTACCATGTTGTGTTTTCGTTTGCCTTGAAATAAGCTAATTAGTTCACCGATACTCAGGATTGATATGGGTATATCAGTGACTGGCGGTATATATTCTAACGATACCAATATTTTTTAACTTATATAATACTACTTCTGATTGAACTATCAATGTCAATCGGAGTTGGCAGATTGAAAAAGTTAGTGGCATATTTTTTTAATGAGAATATTGATATTTCAAAATAAATGACCGATATGACGTCATTAAAACCACTGGCAAGCGATAAGTCAGCTCTATTGGCAATGTGGACATATCTCTCAATATACTTAGAACTGTAGAACTTTTTTTAATTTTCTTTTACTTTTAATTAAGAGAGAATTTGGCAGTTGGTTTGATAAAATATATTTATTGAATTAATAAAAATGCCCATAGTAATAAATATATTTTTTTATCGATAAAAGTAATGAATATAGCGGTGAGGGATATAGCAAATACCATGATAAGTTCTTCTCCAATGAATGAATAATATAAAGAGCCTTCTAGACTTTAGCAGGGAGTGGTTTGAGGTTAAAGATGGACCCAAAGAAGACGTGTTGTATGACGGGGAACTTAGAGAGGACCTCTGCCTTGTACATTTTGATAAGACCGGAGTTAATTTTCTCCCAGTTGGCCACAGCACTGATGTTCCAAAGCTGGTTGGAGTGCTCTGCAAAGGGCCCGTCTTGACCTCTGATATGTAGTGGATGCAGGCAAAGAGGTTGTAGTCCTCGGCAAGGGCCTCGGCTAGTTCGTAGTTTGCTGATGGACTTGGGCTTCACGGCGTGATTGCCCACGAGCTGGGCGGCGCCCCAGATGAAGGACACGAACTGGTAGTCGTCCAGGGACCATACCCCTGAGAGCCCGCGGGCTCGAGCTTATAATGATGCTGGAGGCGGCGGGAAAGATTCATGTAGCTGGAAGAAAAATGTTTTCTATTATTTCTGCCAAGTTATCATTTTTATACTGTGATTTATAATTACAAATGATACATTTTTATTGTTTTATTTATTATTCCGACAAAATTTTATAACTATTATTTATGCTAATAAAAAAAAAATTTACCTATTCTGAACTTATTCTGATAAACAATAATTCATATAATTATTTAAAACTATTTCCGTCAATAAATGTTTCTTTTTACCATTATTGAAGCACCGCAATGTTTACAGCGGCCACTTATTTGACTTGAGAGGTCACTATATACAAGTTGTAAGTAGCAGTTGATTGAACTCTCAACATTTTTTCTTTAAAAAACCCTCAGATGGGTCATCAAGTTTTGATTTATTATGCCTAAATTATCAACCCACACCTCTGATAATCCTCTTCTTAAGCCCCACGTTTACATTAAGGAAGCAATTTTATAAACGTATATTCTTTCATTATGACGTCATGGGCGAGAGAGATAATACAATATAAAATAATTATACGCTTTAGGCCAGGGGTCTGCAATCCAAAAATGTTGCCAAAAGAGATATAAAATATTTAATATTTTTTTAAAATGTGTCTGGAACTGCAAAAAATTCCTTACTTGACCTTCAAACGGTACATATTATAGTCTATATACTTCCCCTCCCCCTCAATTTTTTTTATGTCCTCACGTTTTGGGAAAAACTCTAAGGAGCCAGCTAGTGCGCAGTTCTAAAGAACCCGCATGTGGCTCTAGAACCGGGGATGTGTGCGACCCCCTCCTTTAGGATGAATACTCTTAAAATGGGATTTTATATATGTAAAAAGACCTTATGAATCCGATTCAATTTAAATAGTAGAAATGCCCTATCGAATTATTGGCTTTTAAACCCCCCCTGGAGACGATTATATCTATAGTATTATCATTCCTTAACGTATATTTTGTTAATTTTATGCAAGAAAACGGGCAATATTTTTAAAATTAATACATTTTAAAAGACGTTCTATATATATATAGTAGTATAAGTATATGTTGCGATATAAATATTAGATATATGAACTATGGAATTTAATTTGTAGATGTTGCGACTCATAATATGATTTTTTTTAATTATATTGAATTTCTAAATGATTCCTCATAGTTTGTAATAAAGTCATAAATATCTTGCTTAATTGACAGCGTATATAAAGTATATATATATATATATTTCACCCCAAGAATTCTTAGGAATTGCAGCATTTGTCATCATCTGCATCCCAAAAATAATAAAAAATAAGAAATGTGTGTCTGAGGAACATATACAAAGGTCGACAATGATCTGATATCACCCTGGATCAAAGTCCTAGTCTCAAAGAAACAAGACAAACATGTGCAGTAAATGCCAATGCCTGAGAAGTGTATATTTATAAGAATGAGTAATGATTCAGTGATGCCATTTTTTTACAGTCGGGAATGTGATAAAATATTTTGTATTATGTAACTTTAAGTTGATATTGCAGAAAACCTAATTGTTCAATGAAATGGTTGTTAAACACGAAAACATGCATTTATTAGTTACACGACTAAATGTCTCAAAGAAGTGTTTATATTGCTATAAATCAAAGTGGGACCTCAAGAGGTATATCAACGTTTTTCATAAAATATTACTTAACTTCTCAAAATTGTTGAAGTATTAATAATAAAAATATATATATATATGAAAAATAATGAACCAACAAATAAAAAGATATGCATATCTTTTTAAATAGCATTTCGCTTAAATGTATATATAGAGGGAAATCTAAGTTTGGTGGACCTCATTCAAAAGTACCCTCGGTTCAAAGGACTTATTAAATGTCATAATCCTTTTTCATATTCACACGGATACTGAGATTTCAAGGAACCAATCAAGCATAAGAAAGAGCTGCCTTGGGCCCGCGATATAAGAAGTTCAAGGACTTATTAGTCTAGCATTGATTTATTGTCCCTGATAGAAGATAATCTTATATTGTTTAACGAAATGAATTCCAACATTCAAACTTTTTAACCAATCAGAAAGCAAAAAAAAATTATTCACTTTATGTTCTTATAAACCACTCTTTTTTAACCAATCAGAAAGCTTTAGAAAAAAAACAATCTTTTTATTCAGATTACCTATTCTTTACCTTCGAAACCATAAAGGCTTCTGGATAAAGGAGGCCCAGATAGGGAATCGTGATGTTTGTTATAGAAAGACAAAACAGAGACTTCATGGACTTCTTCTTTTTAACATTTTATTTCAATCGTAAAAAGTCTTGAAATTAAAATTAATCGCCATAAGATATTTACTCAGATCTATGCATCATACAGAAAAAGGATGTAAATACTCTCATGACCCAATAGGAGGAACAAGACTGTTTAAAATTGCACATTATAATATCTCAAAATGGCTTAAATTTGACAGGCAAGCTATTATGTTATTGACCTTAATTGATTAAGTAGCCTTATTACTGCAATTCCTATTATTTGTTTCCAAGCTAAGCTACTTCCCTTAATATGCAACAGGAGGGCATTTTATTAAAAATAATGACTATCAGTGTCAACAATGTTATAATAACTCGCTCTTACTTAGTCGTGAGTGATGTCGTTATGTAGAGTTGTCTAGAGGTGATGAAGCACTCAATAACACTTCTATTGACTCCTGAGATAAATATTCTGAGTATGTCGTAGGACGAAGGATCTGCACAAAATTATTTTTAGATATTCCAGCTACAGTGCATAATTCAATTTGGTGTCTCTACAAGCATAAAATAAAGAATGTATCATAACATAATGATATCAAGGATGCTTTTTTATGGATGTTTTGTCTGATAATAGGAAAATATGGCCGGGGGAAATACGGTTAAGGAAGAAAAGGCCCAAATAGAAAAGGAAAATGATGATGCATGGAAAAAGGTCCAAATAAATATTAACCCCTTCCAATAGCAACAACTACAAAGAAATCATTTATCTCTAATTTCTAAATTAATGTATTCTTTTTGTATCATTTACTCAGTTTATATAAGAAATAGTACTTCCACAATACTTAGTTGTTTTCCACTCAAATACTTGCCCTTATGCATTTCGGCCATTTTTACCGTAAGTCATCATTTTCCTTTTTATCTCGGATCATTTATTCCTGGTCCATTTATTCTTGGACTATTCCTTTCCGGGCCTTATTTTCCTGGTTAATTTCTTCTGGACACCACTTCCATTGTGACCTAAATGGAATCTCAACTTAGAAGAAACATTCGCCAACTTGAAGACGTCCATATATGTATTTAAATGGCTGCCAGAAGAAACATTCGAACAAATTGAAGACATCATATAAATAATTAAATGGCTGCCACGGAAGGTGTCGAGGATAACAATGATTCACATTGTTAAAAAAATACAAAAATGTTAATTTATATATTGTTATATGTAATATCTCCAACTCAATAAAGTCTTTAAAAAAATTAAAATTACTTAGAACCAAAGATAAACAAATAAAGACCAGTTATGTCAGGTTATGTCGAGTCTTTATATTTAAAAAAATGTTTTTTCAACAAATTTTTCATTGTATTAACTCTATAGGTGGTTGGACTTTGATTGTTCAAGGGATGATAAGACTTTCTTCTTTATTTCATCAGCTGCTGACTTCAACATTCCTCTTCCCTCCTGTTATTCAATTATTTGCGCATCCAATATAGATTAATGGGAGGTTAAGACAAGCAAAATATATTTGAGCAGTTGGCAACACTTATTTTCTTCATTTGTATTATTATTTTAGATCCCAATGAAGAGTATTAAAAATATTTAACTTGTTTATAATATAGATACATAAATTTCCCGGGCTTTTTATTAAAGGATTTTTTAACCTTTGGCATGCATATAAAGAAAAGCCGAGGATCTAAGCAATGAAAAATCTTTTTAATAATATAATCATAATTCAAAGTATAATTATTATAACATAATGGCTTGTTTGACATGTTTGACTACAAAAGAAACCAAATATTAACATTATGAATACTTTTATAAGCTTAAAATTGCAAAATATATATGTCATGTTATAATCCTCTTGACATGAAAAACATTGCCTTCAACATCCCTCTCGTTATGTAATAAGTAAGCAGTAAATATACGGTCAACCCTGTGTTAGCGGTCACCTGTCTGTAGCAGTCACTCGTCCTTAACGACCAACCTAATTGTTATAGACAAGTTTGACTGTATTTTTTATCCATGGTTTGATCTAAATATTTTTTCAAAAAGAATGCACAATAATAAATTACAAATTGATCAAACGATATTAATCTTCAGTAAACATCTTTATTTATTCATCTTTGTTTCGACGTCAGATCAAGGAGGCTCTATTTATCATGATGGCAATGAAACAAAAAAGATTCATTCAGTCCATTCAGTTCAGTGAGGAGTGCCCTTGCTTACTTAATAATAATAGTAATGTGTGAAAATATACGAGTCTCTTCACAGGATTCATGACATGAGGCCCATGAGAAAAGACAATTTGCGGTCTAAAGGATAAAATTCGGGGCTCCCTGTGGATTCCCAGACCTCAAGAGCCATGAGACACAAAAAATGCAAAAAATATCTAGAAGAAAGTTTCACCTCCTTTGGCCAAGAGACAACATAAAATGTATAGGGGGAAATACAATATTATTGTGACTTTATGTTACTAAAAGTAAATTTGCTTATTAATACATATGGAAATATGTCAAACAGATAATGCACTAAATATATATTTATTTTTCAATAAATGCCACCCACTAATATCATGCTTAAGCCATTGCTGAAGGCGGAGCGAAAAGAAAGACAAAAAATGTTATTTTAAGAAGTAGGCTTTACTTTTTCATATTTTCATATTATTAGTTTGTTTAGTTTGTAGGGCTGGGATACAAAAAGAAAAACAGGTTCACAAATAGAGAGTCCTAAAAGGATTTACGATTGATTATGCCTATGATCCCAAAAGAGTGAAGAATAATATCAAAGGAGGCTTTATGGTAGTTCTCGCAAACTCACCAGAGAACATGTTTTGATTGGTTACTTATTTTATTAATTTTTCTACATTCAATAATCCCTGGAATGCTTCATTTATCGTCAATGAGGATAAAAGTAAAACAAATATTCATGTTTGCCATGGTAGGAGTAGATGTTTGATTAAATTATTTCTAATATCGAAATAATCCGTTCCAAAGATAGGCAAATGACTTGAATCGAGATAAAAACATTGTATGTTTTTAAAGATGATATACTTATATCTGAGTTTATGTTCATCCTTCAACAGCCACGGAGGAAGATATGTCTTATTACCTCCGCGAAGGAGGTATGTTTTCACGGCGTTGGTTTGTTGGTTTGTTTGTCAGCAGGATAACTCAAAATACGAACGAGATTCGGATGATGAAACTTCGTGGAGTTGTTGAAAATGTCAAAAGTAACAAGTTATTAAATTTTGGCATCTCTAGTGCAGAAGTAAGATGCAAAACGAGCTAAATACTATAATATTTCAGTAGCCTACTCTGCAATAGATGTCGCTATGCTATAAATCGGGTGCCGGGAGCGTCTTCCTCTCGGAATTTCCGTCGAGGGGAACCCTCCCCCGTCCCTCTACGCCGCCCCAGTCGTGAAAAATCCGCCTTGGAAGGTTCAAAAGGACCCCGTGACGGCGGAGGTTGCAATCTCTGAGTGTATATATGCCTCTAGTTTAATATATACTTCTTGTTAATATTTACGGTCCCTTTGTTTCACCATTTACGTATACAAAATGAGTCCCAGTGTGATATCCTCATAGAAATATAAGGCATATAGAGCTTATTCGATTCTTCAGAGAAATACGTCATTGTGCCCAATATAATAAATATTTTTATCTCTATTATCACTTACGATGACGTAGTACAAATAATTTGTGATATTGGGCACAGGCTACAGCTGAATGATGTTTCTCAGGGAATGAGCTCTCTAATTCTTTATATTCTATGGATATCCCATATATGATAATTTCTCCTCTGTAATCTGATTAGGATAAAATTGGACTCCTTAATGGGTCCTGAATAACCAATTATTATAGCAAGGAAAGCTATCCTCTCAGATGGTAGTCAAAACAACCATATAGGCAAAAAAAATAAAGAACACCGGTACAATGGCATGTATTTATACCGTTTCGTATACGGCAAGTATACCATTTGACTACGAAAATTCACCCCTGAAGGTATAAACAATAGCTAAAATATCGTGATAAAAATGTATTGAACAACTATTGACGTTACAAAGTTCAAATTAGTTGTTGTTTTTGGTTGCAAACTTTTATATATTTTTATCTTTATTTTACTTGTTTTCCTGGGAACGGTGACGTCTATTTGTAGGCTGCGGTTAAGATAAACGTGTGATGTATAAGAGCAATATTTATTTCAATATATTTCTTTTTCAGTTTTCCATACTTCCATTCATAACAATAATAATTGTGAAGGTTACAGCAATAAAAATTAGGCGATAAATACACAGCATATATTATGCTTGATGGGGCTGTTTGATTAAGTGTGGTAATTTGATAGTGTTGAATTCAAAATGGCGTTGAATTATTAAAATAATGCCCCCTTAATAATTTATGATTTTTTTCATCATTTTTCTCAGGTATGCAGTAAAGCTGAAGGGTGTTTTTTATATGTTGAAATCATAGCCATTTCCAACTGTATATCAATAATAATAATATATATATAAAATATACTTTTGCTTTACTTTTCATTTTTTAAGGCTTGTAGGCTTTTTTATTTATATTTACGAATATGATTTAATTGAGTTGCATCAATGTGAACATGAATATCCATAATAGCATGCAAGTTACTCAAATGAACCTAGAATATTTTAATTAAATTGGTCCATCGACCTCTATAATAATAATAATGGAATACTAACTTAGAAGTAACATTCAAGCAAATTGAAGACGTCAGTAATGTAGTTAAAATGGCTGCCACACGAGACAAAAAAAAGAAATATTATCTAGATTATAATAGAATACCAGGAATAGAAGAAGGGAACCCTACAATAAATACCAGTGACGTCAGGCCATATTGATTCTTTAGAGAAAAAAAATTTCATTCTTAGGATATAAAGATAGAGAGCATATTGGATTATTCAGAGAAATACATCATTGTGCTCAAATTAACAAATCTTTTAATGTCTGTGATCGTCTACGATGACGAAGTACCATAAAGATATAAGGCATAGAGAGCTTATTGGATTCTTCAGAGGAATACGTCATTATGCCAATATAAAGAAATATTTCTATCTTTATGATAAACTTATGATGACGTAGTACAAATTACTTTGTTTATATTTGACAATGGCGACAGCTGAACGATGTTTCTCTGCATTCGAAGGGAATAAGCTCTCTATATCCTTATATATCTATGGTTTCATTACCATTGCATCACTGGTTTTTTATTTCTTCAATTTCCCCTTTATTTTCTCTAAAGGGCTTGGTATTCAGACTTTGTCTGCTACAGGGATAATAAATATTCCTTCCTTCCCTTCTTAATATATCACATAATAAAAGGGGGAATTAATATGGAGTCCATCAGTTCCTGACTCGACCATTGTCCTACTCTTATTTAGTCAATTGTGCATTATTATATAGCATATAGTTCAGTGGGTTAGTCATAAAGACCTTCCCCTCACGGGAGGCAAATCGATGCCCTTAACATTAAGAGTTGAACACGATTATCCGCAGGCTTTGTCATGGCTCACTAAGGTTACTTAATTGTAGAAGTACTGAATTAGAAACTTCTCCTATGATAAATAATAAATAATATAAAGATCCTCTCAACTTTCGTTGTATCCAAATAAAAAATACCAAGTTGATCCCAAGAACAATTACTTATTTTTTAAACTTTGCTTCAAATGCAGGCTCAAAATGTCAAATCATAAATAGCCAAATATTTATGTGGAGCATTTTGTTTTTATACTAATTTCTGTATATTTTAATGGGATCCAGTCCTATTATATTCATCTATTTGACGTGACGTCATTCAGGTTAAGAGGATTAAGGATCAGCGAGGAGTCAATGAGTTCCCTCTGGAAGAGGAAATGAAGGATCGACTCCGAAGAGCTAACAGTCACAATCCCCTTCATTTGTTATTTATATATAAACTGGTTTTTGTCAAAATAAGCATTCACATAAGAGAAACGACAGCAATAACATAAACCACATCTGACGTCATACTAAATAGATTCATACAAAGGGATTTGACACTTTATTTTATTTTTTACAGAATTGATAATACAGTCGTAAATGATAATTCATTAGAATAATTGTAATCAATATTTAAACTTGTTAACTCATGCATTATGTCTACTCTTAATCCGCATATCTCCCTATATCATTATACATAAAATCTAATAGCCCGTGAATAATTTTTAGTCCTTTAAGTACTTATATGACTCATACACACTGTTAGTAATTGATACTTCCATAATTCATGCGTATTTTAGATATCTTAGTAGAGAAAGAAGGAAAAAAGACTTATGCATCACATAGAGAATACCGAGACACCTCTACTACAACGCACACATCTCCTTTGCAAATGATCTTGAAGTAAAATATAACAACAAAACTTCATATCTTGAGCGAGTTGCAAGCATGTGAAAATAATCTAAATGCTCTCGTGTCCAGCAGTTTTCTAATATAACATATCAAAGTGTATGAACGTAAAGGAAAACTGTTTTGTTTTTGTTTCAAAAAACGTGTTTATAAATATTATTTTTATTGCTGATATTATTCTGCGAATAATGAAGATGATAATCATGGAATCAATTTGATAAGTCATTGATTGTACTATTTCTATACATGAACTCAATGGTAACAGAATGACAAGCAATATATTTTCTATATTACGAGTTTCAAAGCTTCAGGCGGGTTTATGAGTAATATCATAAATGTAGATATCTGGAAAATATTTTATGTCTATTTAAAAAGTGTATATGCGTGACAAATTAAAACTCCAAGAAGCTATACAAGTCTTCCGTCCTGTGTGTTGACTACAAAGCAAGGTAAAGTGGCTGACAAATTAGTAGGAATATGGGGTAGACCAATGGCTTTAATATGTCTATCTCTAATGCACCAATATTACATCACAAATTGCCGTCTTTGTCCGTACTTCCTTCCTCTCTGGGTAGCCAAAACACTATATAAAGGCTACAAAGCTTCCAGAGCTTAACTTTTGATAGATATTTTATTAAATTATTCCTATTTTTTAAAGTTCCTTCAACCGTTCATATATTATGTAAATCTAAGATAAGACAAATAGGTAAAACCCGAAGCAAATGTGTATTGCAAAAATAAATTTAAATTATAATCATTTTCTTTAACAAATAAATTAATGAATTGGAGTAATTGTTGATTTATTCAGAAATGAGTGGATAAAAAGTTCCCTTTAAACCTGTAAAGTACATAGTTTTGAAATGACATATTTTCATATTAATGAAATGATTGATAGGCTCTTGAATTTAAATATCTTTAAATATGACTTGTTAATCAAAAGCTGTAAATTGAATGCAAAAAAAAATAGAGCCCAATAACTCCATTGTAGCGGAGTTGGAAGAAAAAATAAAGTGATTTTAACGTTTTCATTTAAATTGGACTAATCTGGGTATCTTACAGGATAAAGGCCGAGCTTAGTCCCGATCAAACGGACAAAAAATAAAGAAATTTGCCCTTCCATTCTAAGGCCAAAAAATAACTACCTACGAGTTAATATGTCCAGCAGTTATCAGATATATCCTGCTATGAGCTTGCACAAGACACATAGCTTTTCCCTTAAAAATTCCGTTCATGGAAGGATCATATTGAATACTCGCAGGTAACGGATTTGTTTTTATTCATAAAAAACACCGTCATGATTATATTTTAAAATAAATATATATTTTGAAAGTGAGGTTATTATATTCTTTTAAATTATTTAAACTTTTATTGTTGATTAAATTAATTTTATGTTTGATGAAAAAAAGGTATTTAAAATATTTGTTCAGCCACGATGCCTAATTTAGAAACTACATGGTTTGTTTACGTATATTTTTTAAATACAAATTGGCATTTCATAATTTAAAAGCGAGGGTTCATTTACTATATTTTAAAATTCCATTATTGGAAGTAAGTATAAATATAGATTTTGCTATAGAGCTATGACGTTTCACTTTTTATATTTCTTAAGAGGAAAAAGAATTATAGAACTTAGCAACCATTTTGTAGACGCAAAAATGTCACTCCTATTACTCCGACCATAGCCACCAAGAGATAGTGAACCTAATAAGTATTCTACGAGCGCTCATTTTTCTCTCTCATATGCGCAGTAATGCAGCCGTACACAAACAAACACAAATAGAGGTACTGCCTCTATATAAAAAGCACAAGTCTTAAAGTATCTTATACTATGACTCACTGTTGAAATAGCTTGAGTCCCACAAATTCCTTGTCGGAGTCTCCAAAGACTCCAATGCGAAAGAGTGAGCATAGAAACTGAACGAAGGCCATTTCATGCCCCGTTCCGTAGTCGATGCGAGTCCCGTCGCCAAAGCTGTGCACAAAGTAAACCATGGCCTCATTCCGGGCCTTTTCAATGGGGATTAAGGGGTCCAGAAGTTCAAGAGCTTTCTGAAAGAGACATGAATGCATCGATTGAGTAAAGGGCTACTGGGTCTTGTGTTGGTTCACTTTGAATAAATAGGGTTGCACCTTTTGTGCCCTGGAGTCTTAGAGGCAAATAGTAAAGAAAAAATATTTCCATTCGGATGTCAATACATCATTTTGTACTTTAAAAAATACCAACACGAATACCATCTGAAGCAGTATTGATTAGAAATATCATACAATTTGAGTATTAAAAAAACAGTGTTTTCTAAACTTTTTAACAAGAAAAAAGCTCATTTCTGGTCGGAAAATACAAGGAGGGTTCATCAACGGCATTAAATTGAATGACGGATACAAATGGAGTTCCTAAGTAGAATGGACACATAGATATTTGCTAACAAATTTATAATACAATTGATGAATTGAAAAAAACATTTCTCCCAACTTTCTATTGTTATTCGTCTGTTCTTACGTCATTGAGCCTGGACATCCAGACGCGAAAGGCCTTATTCCCGAAGCGCTGATCATGATCCTCAAGGGGTATGTCGTCTATCCACTCATTCAGAGTGTCCAAGATATCCATAAGGAGTGCAGTCGCCTTTCCCGGGAGCCCCGCATGGCTGATCTTCTTCCCTTGAATCCGATCTCCGATATGGATGATAAACCCCAAATACTCCTGTTTTTTAAATAAGGAAGGGCTCCTGACGTCATGAGATCACGTGACTTGTATTGTATTTTACCTGGTAAGCCTCTGAGTTTTCCCATCGCTGGACGTCGCCCACGGTTTTAACCTCTTTGATAGGGACGACATAGTCCGAGGCAAAGGGACAACCCGGGACGTGCTTCAGGAGAGGATCACTCTCTGCTCCTAGACTTATTCCTATTCCTCCGGCTGCCACAGACATTCTCCTCCCGGCGAGGAACAACAAAAAAGAGACGAGAAGAAATTAATACAAGACCCGTGTTTTTTTCCTCTCTTTCTCTCTCTCTCTCTCTTTCTCTCTCTCTTCTCCCTCCGTTTTGAGCCACATACCGTAGCTTAAGAGAGAAGGAGACCCCCGAAAGAAGTTTCTAATCTCTTCACCTATTCTCTTTTTCTTTTTATTCTTTTTAAATACCAAGGCCTAGCAAGTAAAAAGACATGGGGCAAACGTTAAAAATTACGATATAAAATATATAGAGTGCAATGATGCTTATAACAAGGGGAAATAATTAAGCTTCCAGTGTTGACTTTGTCATAAGGAGAAAAACATTGAAAATAATAATCACAAACTTTATTAGATTCATGTTTTTTTACATTTTTTCTGACGTTTTTTTAATAATGAAAGACAATAACATTAGTTGTTGTTTTTTTACTTATTTATATTACAAAATACATCTATTAATTGATATGTTCGGTATGAAAAACATCATTTTCAACTCCAATTTTGTGAATGGGGAAGTGTTTTAAGGTTAATAACTAAGGATTCTACTTTCTTACTTCTTTCTATGTAGAAAGGGATCGGTTAAAAGGAGCATGAATAATGGTAATAATATCTGGTTGCCCATTTTACGCATTTGCCGTGTAGCCCATATACGGCAAAAACATTGTTAAACTTCGAATATTCGTTGACACCCCTACAATACAGTACATCATTACGTAGCTATGTTCTGTGTTTGAGCTGTAGTGGTTTGTTGAAATTTCCCGCGCATATGCACGTACAAGTAGTACAGTAGCAAATCAGATTACGCTGTAATCCTACAGTATCAGATTACAGCAGAGACGGTATGAGCTTAAAGCGAGAGACATCGCAAACATCAGAGGCTCATTCACAAAACAGATGGAGGCGCTTGTACCGTGGGAGTGTTTTTTTTCACATTCCAATATTAATTTGTCGCTTATACCGCGGGAGTTTTTTAACATTCGAATATTAATTTTCACGTTCGAATTCACTTTTTGGGATACTATTCGAACTTCGAATATTCGTTGATAGCTTGTATATATATATATATAAGAATGAATGTATTTGTGTTTCATCATATTTGATTAAATTACCTTTGGCTTGTAAATAAATAAAGCAATTCTTCACACTCAGGGAAGGAAAGTATGTTGTTAACTCATCCAGGACGAATATTAAATTCTCATGCTGACGATAAGACGTAAAAAAGAAAGAATATTTAGTTGTCAACTGAAAAAGTCATATCTATTAGTGAGTTTGTAAGAACTGCCATAATAACATTATTTTTTTAATAAATCCTCTTGTCTTCAAAATGACACAAATCCGGCTTGTTTCTCTCTACATAAAAACTTTGTACAAAACTTTTTATTTCCTACCTGATTTACAATAGTAATGACATAAATTATAACAAAAAAGACTGACTCCATTCAATTAGATATTAGTTGTAACGGTAGAGTCACTTTTCCTCATAATATTTTTCATTTATCATGTACTATAAAAGAAAAAGTTATATACATAGGTCAGGCATGTATTTTAAGGAACGATACCCCCAAAAAACCAAAAGTTTTGTTGAATATCTTTTGTCTTTGATCCCGATTTATTTATCCCAGCCATAGAGATAAAAAGATATAGAGAGCTTATTCCCTTCATCTGCATTTTGTGTCCAATATAAACAAAGTAATTGATCTACGTCATTGTAAGTGATCATAGAGATATAATCTATCTCAATGACCAGCTTACGATGACGTAGTGCAAATTACTTTGTTTATTTTGAACACACAGAATACAACTGAACGTTTGTTTCTCTGCTATTGAATAAAGCGTTTAAGTAAAGTAGCGCAATGCATAACATAAAATTCCTTTTCCCCCAAAAAATGGACAAAATTCTTCTTTGTCCGTAAGGGTGTTTTATACTAGAGCTCTTTTAAAATAATAAGTCCTTTTATTATTTATATTGGAGACTTTTTTTATCTTGGAGTGATTTGATATATTCAAATCATCAAATTTAATCCCTTTAAACCGGTTTTAAATAGGATTGTGACGTATTTCATGGACACGACATTAACGTTAAGGAAATTACCAAAATTTTGGCCAATGTTTTTGGTTTACTTTTTCCCTTCATGCACCCCTTTTACTTTAACGCTTTACTATTGAAGGGAATCA
>CP045898.1:11078261-11089501 GCA_013387185.1 Caligus rogercresseyi | reverse complement strand
ATAATCGACAGGCAAAATATTTTTAATTTGGGGCCGCCGGAATGCCGCCGCATGGGCATTTAGGGCGGCGCCAATGAAAGTTGAGTTTTATGATGATAGAGTAATCCAAATGAGATTTAAAAAAAACTGTTATATGCAAAAGGGGTATGACAAACAAAACTATTTTATTACAAAAACAATTTGTTTTTTTAAATTTCAAGTTTATTTAGTAACCGACTACATACATAGAAACGCATGTTTTAAGAGAGCTATGCAAGTACGTCGTATTACATATTTTTAACATTGGAAAGGAAGGAAAATTATTTTTAACACTAAAATTAACCTTTTTTCCTAAAATAATTATTACTTATAAAAAACGCTACAATATATAGGTATATATGATACCAACCGATATGCGAATTAAATAAAGAAAATATATTTATTTATTATAAATGAATGGAGTTTGTATACAAAACAGAGATAAATATTACATGGAAACTTTGAATGATGTGAGATGATTAATCAATACGACGTTACATAGGGAGGGGGGTCTGAGGGATTACTTGAGAGGAATGGCACAAACAAGCAAATTCTAATACAAAAATAAATTATTTGAGCAGAATGGAAGGAATTAAAGGCAAAACTTGCAAAAAAAAATCCTTGACAAGACCAGTCCTAGAGCTGATTACAGAGAAGTGGTCGACTTGTGTCTTATACTGTTTGAGACAAAACCTCCTCGAGACGTCCATTGGACCAAATCAGGCGCTTTTCAACAAGCACAATGGACGGCGAGGAATATTTACTTTATGAAGATGTAGATTTTCTCTGAAAAAAATGCAGTATTCCAACTACAATACTTCCAAGCTAAAGTGATTAAACAAAGTTTTGGCCTTGTTCTACACTAGATACTGGATAACCTCTATGTCAACAGTGGATGCTCCAATAAAGGATCTTCATCTTTTCAAAAACATGCTTCAATATTTTCGTCAAGACAGTAAAGTAGCAACTTCTGTTCTCAATAAGCTAAATAACAACCGTTGGTACTAACCCAGAAAACAGTAGTAATGTGTATTGTTTAGCTCATACTAACGTATAACCAAGACCGCTAAAGAAAAGGTCGCAGTAAAGTTATCAAAAACAGAGAAGCCTGAGCGGTACAGAATACGAAAACCAGTGATTACTTAGACAACAACCTTCTTTGACCTTACCGGACCTGAATCGCACTTTTATTTGATGCTCTGTGAGTAAATTGTGATCGGCTAGCAATTCCTGCCGAGACTTGGGAACATTACTCCTCTTACCTAAAAGTATTGAAATTTAAAATCAGTAAAAGACAAATGATGAAAGAGGAGTAAAATGAAAGTGACTTCGTTAAAAAGATAACAAGAGCTGAAGAGCCGAGACATCATTTATTACAAATTGTCAAATACAATAGGCGAAAATTCAATAATCTTAAGAAATCTAGAACGAATCAATGACCAAGGTATACATGTATGTATAAAAATCAGACTATCTAAAAAAAAATTAGTCTCTTCATTCAAAACTATTTTACATTGCATTTGTATGTGTATATGTATTTTGAACTTTTGTATATATTGAAAATAAAATTTGCCGATCAATTAGTCTTATTCTATTTCTTAAAAATAAAAATACATCCAATAATGTCAATGAAAGAAACCAGAAAATATTTACTGCAGGACACGTTACATATAAACATACCACCAATATGTATCCCTTCTATTGAATCAGTTTATTTGATTTTCCTTTGTTTATATGTATAAGTAAGTAATTTAGACTGCGCATTTCGATTGGTATCATATATATTGTAGCGTATTTTTATAAAATTAATAATTATTTCAGGAAAAAAGGTACAATTTTAGTTTAAAAATAATTTCCTTCCTTTCCAATGTTGAAATATATGCAATACGACGTACTTGCATAGCTCTCTTAAAACATGCGTTTCTATGTATGTAGTCGGTTACTAAATAAACTTGAATTTAAAAAAACATTGCTTTTTGTAATAAAATATGTTTGTTTGTCATACCCTTTTGCATAATAATTTTTTTTTAAATCTCATTTGGATTACTCTATCATCATAAAACTCAACTTTCATTGGCGCCGCCCTAAATGGCCCATGCGGCAGGCATTCCGGCGGCCCAAATTTAAAATATTTTTCCTGTCGATTATTTAAGCCTTGGAGAACCAGAAAAGCATCTATTTGAATGTTTTTAAAGAAATGTGTTAAATTTGAACACGTCTAATATATATTATAGTATATTAGAATATCTGCGTCATTGTTTGATCCTTAAATTTCTGTATGTATATGGCAGCTGTACAAGGTATAAATACTCAAGATATGTTTTTATTTTCATGTTTTCATGACGCATAAATCTCTTATTATTTTTTACGTCATCAAAATCTCTCTAGAAGTAACTATTGATGATGTCAGCGGAAACTAATACTTCATATTATCATTTTCCCCTTACTAACCCATACTGATGAGATACAACTTGCTAACGATATTAATAGCGGTAGTACCTAGATTTTTGTGTCAAATGAAAAAATACATAAATGAAGGCATATACTTTTCTTTTATTACTCATATATCCTCTAAGACCATGAGTTTGCAAAGTGAATACTTTAACAATCACCGCTCAAGTGCATTATTTCTACTAACAAAGTCATTACTATTGGGGTAGCTTGTCGTTCGGGGGAAGTAAAAGGCATTAAATATAGCATTTTTTGTTGAGAAATCCTGTCACAATATATGTAAGTATAATTTCTCATGGCATGATGTGCCAAATACTGTAGAAATGATTTTTGTTTCCAAATAGCATGAACATTAAATTACTATACTAATCATAGTCTTCAATATAATGGATAAATAGCAAACCTTATATAGCATTGTCCAAATACATTTAAAATTCTTATAGCACATACGAACCCTATCGATTACTATGCCGCCATAAAAACATAAGGCTATACTTCGTATGGACCAAATTTGCTACTCTTGGTCAATAATAACCTTTTATCATTTTCTTTTTACAACTACAAGTCTTCAAACTGGGTGCTGAAAGGGTACAATATTGAGATTGGCTAACCGTCTTTTAAACCATATTCATGATATTTTTAAAACAAAAATAGAAAGAAAAGAAAACGTTCTTGTTATCTTGTATCCTTGAAAAAACAAGCTTCACTACTATATTCTATCACTTTTTTAATTACATCTTTGTTTACCCTTAAGATTTTTCAAATTTCTTTTACATTTTTTTTGCCTATTTGATTTGATAGAATTGCGTCCGACTGGGTACCTATAAGCACTATATCGTTAAAACTACCTTTTGTAAAAGGGTCTATGTAGTATGAGTTTGTCTAAATTGATCTCCCCTCACGGGATTCCAACCACGCCCTCAGCACTGAGCTATGTCACTACATTGGTCATTTTCTCTGTTCCTGCATTAAGTAAGGTTGCAGAAGAATATCATTTAATATTGAGATTAAACTTTTCTTTGACTCCTAAGTTATCTGACATTATAAATATTAATATGAGAAAGGTAAAATTAATATTTAGTACATCTCAAAAGGTCATAAAGCCTATCACTTCAAAGTACTATGTTTTTTGTTTTTCATGATTAAATATTCATTGTTTATCAGACAAAAATATATTTTTTATCAAAATAGAATAACGAGAAATAATAGAAATAAAACCAAAACATTAACATTTTAATTTAAAATTACTGTTTAGAAAAAATAAAATAAAATGATATATTTTCTTATTTGTTTAAAAGTTTATTATGTATTAAAATACATAGGCTAAATATATTATGCCACCTACACCCTAAATTTTTTTGATCATGAGGATACTGCCCATGAATGTCGATTTGAAGAGCTTGAAGATTTTTAATCTTTTGTACATGCAAAAGTGTACCTTGTTGGTTGGTTCTTATAGATTATTATGTCTTATAAAAAATTGATCCGTATACTTTCCGCTCAATTAAATAATAGGAAACTTTTGAAATGCTCATCTTGTACAGAAGATTTTCTCTCTCACGGACTTATTTTTTAATATAAAATCACGAAACTTCCTTTTCTTAATATTCATATAATTATAGATACCGTATAAAGCTCCTGCATTAATTCAACCTACATTGCAGATAAAATGAAAAACTTATTTGATTAATTAACTTGTGTACAACTTTTGCTCATAAATTAAATTATAAGGCTACATATAAAAGTTAATAATAAAAAAACTAATAAGAGCCTATATTAACTATACCATTTTTCTAGGCATGTGGCTGTTGCAACCTTGTGTTCGTCCGTTCGCCCGTTCGATAAAAAAACTTCCGTTCAGGCGTCCGTCCGTTTGACCTTTCTTGGAAAAATATCAATTATTAATTGGTTCCTCTTTCAAATTTGAATTAAATACACTGATAGACTTGTTATTTTCGTTTTTTGTAATCGTTTGTTTAAAAAAAATCACACAGTTACCTTGTATGGTTTGTTCTTATTCATATATCTTCATGAACCCCTGACCGTTCAAATTTAAACTTACTCTTCATGGCATAGTAGTGTTGTCTATTGTAAAAAAGAGCTCGTCATTTTGTCCCAAGGACTCTCAGCAATAGCACTCTATGGTGAAAAAACGTTTTTCATTTTTTTCTGGGAGTGACATAAACATTGATTGAACTTCTTTTATACAAAACGTCCCACTTTTTCACAAAAAGTATCTATTTGATATACTATATGAATGAACGGACTAACACCAACAAAAAATAGTGTTTCCTCCTTAATTTTATTATTCGTTCAGGCGTTCAAGCGTTCTATTTAAACGTGCCGTTCACGAACGGCGTTCGTTTTTTTCGTTCGATCCACAACCTTGCATTCTTCACTTGCTATTAATGTAAAACTAGAACATCATTAATTCGACAGTTCTGGGCTGCGATACTACTAAATTTTCTATTTTGATAAATCTACCGAATACCACTACCGCATACCTGGAGTTTGAAGTCTACTAGTAAAGGTATTTTGAAAGGCAGCTATAATACTTTTTAATACTCACTGCATATGATTGAATATATTCCAGGTAGCAATTATTTTTTTAAATTCAAGGTGCCACACAAAATGTCAAATTATTCAAAGGAACACATTCGGTGCATAGAGATATGATTCGTTGGATTAACAGATTGTTGTTTTTTTATTTATCAGGAATGTAAAAAAATGACTATGGACCATTTGAAGAACACCAAGGGGAAAAGCAATGGAACTGTATAAGAATGAAATATCCAATTCCAAAGGACTGTCATGTTGTATCCCCGATTCAGCGGCAATACCTAATTAAGATTACCTCAATCCATAAGACTTAAGAGAAATAGGTGTTTATAATTCGAGGAAGGAGAAACTGAGTGCTCTCGTATCATAATAAGTACTAGTTAGTACGATAGTTCTCTCTAGGTATTTCATCCATACAGATATGAAGAATAGATAGCTTATTCCCTTCAATAGCAGAGAAAATTCGTTCCAGCTGTCGCCTGTGCCCAAGTTAAACAAATTAATTGTACTACGCTCGTAAAGCTAATCATAGAGATGAAATATATGTTTATATAGGGTAATATGAATTATTCCTCTGAAGAATCCATTAAGCCCTCTATGTCTTTATATCTCTATAGTTCATCATATTTCCTATGACAAATCAGATCGCTCTAAAACGAAATGAAATGCTTTAAGTACTCCACTAACGCTAACATGTATTCTTCGACTTATCTAAAAGAACATCTAACGGCCTTATTATCGGTGGCCGTAAAAGGTCTGGTTTAGTTTGGTTTTAATTTAATCATATTTGTTGTATGATTTTTTTTGGAGAAAAATATGATTTATGAATAAGATAAGTAAATATTGACCTTGGAAAAGTATTAAAATATTCTTGCTTTTTCCAAGCTGAGCATTTTTTTATTTCTCTTATTATTAAAAAATAATATTATACTAGACTATATATATTTCATGACATTTTAAATGCTCCATTAGTTTTAAGAGAGCTTTTTTAATATACTGACCCCGCATTTCCGTGAATAGATATACCAATACATACCGATTGTTACAATTTGTCACTGATTACCAATGTAATATTTTTTCGTACCTAAACCCATTGGCCTCACAAAGCTCCTACAGTGGAGTGGAGAAGACTGGCTTCTAGTGGTCCTCTGTATACACAGCTGTTATTTGGGTCCGACCTGGACCAATAACATACCTCAAATATATCCCCATTCTGGGGCAGCCCAGCGAATCTATGGAAATGTACTCCCAATTTCCTTGACGACTCAGTGGTGGATATCATCCGGCGGAATTGCCACAAAAAAGCCTTCTTCAAAAACCTTGGAGATCCTGCTGCCATGGAAAAAATGGCACTGGACAAAAGTGTGCTCTCGTTGCATGATATAGGCTCTGGGTCACTTTTTGTTGATGGAAGGTTCTTGTTTCCTCTCTCCAAAGAAAGACAAGAGGATTAAACACTCTATGCCCATGGCATTTTAAAGTGTCAATGGGTTTTTGAGTGTGATAACGAAGAAGTGTGTGCTTTTTTACAAAAAAATCTTCACTACACCCACATATGAATAAAAGGATTTTATCCTCACTAAAATACATTTGTGATGGAAGAAAGTTCACTGCACAATTTCAAATTTCGGTAGGACTCATAAAATTCTACAGGCCCTATAAAGACTGCGGAATGCATAATCATACAAGTCACGCATTCGTTGATTGCCCACCCTTGTACAACTGAAAATTTTGCTTCCTCAATGTTGGTGGCCTAGACGACAGGTCGTCATCCAGCTTGAAACCAGAATTTTGTTTGGCTCTCCTCAAGAGGGAGGAAGACCTCTGACAAAACGAAGGCGCTAGATTTTGCCCTTTTAAACCCAAAGGCCTTGATAGCAAAAAAACTTTCAAAATACGAACCAATAAGACCGGGAGATCAGAGGGATCCTGCTTGGAGCTGCAGGTGATACGCTGCCTTTTCACATGCAAAATCCCATCGGTGGATGTTCATCATGGACATTCGCGCTGAATTGATAAAATATTACCCGACGCAAAGTCATCGCTTTTACCAATTTTAAGGAAAATAATCAAGAACTTTAAGAAATTTTGCATGATTTTTATTGTTTTTTACAGCTATTCTTTTAATACTTGTTATTAGATAAATTTTTATTGTTTGTTCAAGATCGATGCTAAATTTTAAACTATAATGTTTATTTTGTATTTTAACGTATTAGCATCGTTTTTATATACATGTGCTGTATATATGTGAACAGTTTAAGATTTAAAAAACCCATTTCTGTTAATGTTTCTTATTTTACTCAATGAGCTACAAAATTTTAGTCATTTTTTTTTTTTCCTTTATTTTTTCCTTTTTGTTTTTTCTTTTTCTAAGAAGAAATCTTTTTTATGTTTCATCATCACTATATGTAAGTGACGTGACTACAAAACAATTGATATTATCTAATATTTTAAACATATCTTAGAGACTTTCTACTTAATACTGAGGATCTGTGTAAATTATAAATTATTTCATGCACTTATTTCACATCAACTCGGGTTTGTTGTAAATCATGTAGTGTTTTGTATATAGAAAAATATATAGAGAGAATTCCCACTATTTTGTCGATACATCTATTTTTGAGCCAGCCATTACCATGATTAATAATAGATTTGAATTTTTTTTTAAATTGAACCCTTTTTGCTTTAAAATATACATTTCAATGTTACTTTAATTGAAAAATATATTTCAAAAAAAGTCGGAAAAAATCAAAGGTTTTTGTAAATTAAATTCATTTTATCAAGTTACTCAGTTGATAGATAAATCTTATAAAGATGGCCCAACCTTTTTAGACGTACTTTTTTTACTGTATGTGATTATATATGTTCTCTTCATATATATTGAACTATATTTCTTATTTCATCAAATTTGTTTATCGAAATTATACTCAGACTGATTAAATAAACAAGATTTTGTTTGCCATAGCTTTCTTAAAAAAAAAAGATTCAACAGTTTTTAAATATATTATTTCACTGAAAGTGATTATATAGCTTTTACTTTTATAAAAAAGAAACGGAATTCAATGGACCATACATATATGAACTTCTTTATCAAATATTACTCAGACTTAATGAATCTAAATATTTGCAAAAGAGTCGAATTTTGTTCTAAAAAAGGATTATTTTGAAATGGTAGAATGGTTGGTCTACTGCAAATAGAGAGCCATTGAATAGCCTTGGTGATTTATTCATAGACTCTTTGGTGAGCTGGGATTACTGATTGAGTAGTTTACGTAGATTTATTTTACCGATACCGCTGTATTTAAAAATACCGAATACCACTAAATATTTTTTTCAGTTAAGCGGTACATTGCAAGCGAACCCAGTTATGTTGTTTAAATGGATTTTTGTGAAAATGGGTTACCATCACTATAATATAGTTGGTAAAATTCTCCTTCGTTTGTATTAGTGAAATAAATCGATTAGTTGAATACAGGCTCCGATAATTGCTAATTATATATTATAATTGATAATTGCTAAGGAATAATATCTTACGGCTATGAAAAAAGGGGCTATCTTTGAGGATCATATCGGAGGGATCATGTGGAATTGAACCCTATAACAAATAAGTCCAATAGAAAAAAATCATTATAACTTATCGAAATAAAAATGACATTCATGGGTAAAGACGTGCGCAACTGGTCTTAAAATACTTCTGAAGTATTTGGCCGTCATTTTTATGAACTAAAAAACTTAAAATGCGTTTTCTCATTTTCATTTTTTATTTATTAATTGCTTTCTTGCTGAACCACCTCATATGGTTTCATAGCATTAGCGAAGATCAAAGCAACAGTGCAAATGGGTCCGAATTGAATCCAATTTGCATCATAATTTGATGACGTATATCAACCTAAGATGGCGGCTACCCAGTGGGTAAAATTATTTAGTATTGGCTAAAGAAAAAAAAAGGAAATCCTACTATAAATTCCAGCGATTTTTGATACTTTGTTATCTTTTCATAAAAAGTATTATTGCATTAAAACGACGTTTATTTCAATATTATCTTAGTCCTTTATCTTAAGTCTTGGTGTTATGACTTTAACCACTCAAATGATCGAAATAATCATTTCCTTCTCTTCGTATTTTCATCGGCTTTAACAATATATTTCATCATTAAAGCAACTAAGATGACTCGCATTAGTTTTTTATTGTTTTTGTTCTTTCCTTGTTTTAATTCATCTATTATGCATCCAGTTATTATATCAATAGATGGTTTGAATTAAGACAGTCCCAAAATAGTAATTTGCCCTGAATGTACATACCAGGGCCGGTTTTTGCTATGGGCAATGTGGTGACTGACCAGGGCGCAAAAAAAAAAATTGCCAGTTTCCACACACTGCGGATCAAGTGGGCGCTGAGCACGCAGGGGGGCACATAATCAGTACGCAGTGCAGCCGTTCTGCAACCATGGAACTGCTGATAATAAATAAATTGTATTGTGTTGACATTACATTATTTTCGATCTTATTTGATTTATTATTATATTACATTATTTCTTGTTAAGATGTTGTAATTAGTGTTATTTGTAACACTGATGGGAAGGGGGCGCCAATGGAGTGTTCGCCCAGGGCGTTAAAGTAGCCAGGACCGCCTCTGGTACATACAAACACACACCACACGTATAGACGATTAATAAATAATCTCTTAAGCTCACAAGGAGTCTCTCCTCATGGACTTCTTCATGGAAAGACCTACATCGGGTCGATTCCATCAAAATAAAGAAGATAAGCTTTCATAAACTCATAACCTAGCTCAAGGCTGTATCTTAATACTCTACTTATTGTACTCATTGTACCTACGTTAGAGAGTATCAGATATGAAAAAAAATGAGACAATTCCCCCACATCACATCACCATTCTAATGACTAAAACTGAAAGAGAAGAAAAAAGGCGGGAATACAATAAAAAAATAAAAATGAGTACCTCTACTTTTCTAATTTGTTTCCCCTCTCACTTGGAAATTACGCATACTTTTATCTCTAGTGTGTTTGTTTGTCTATGTAGTATGTGGAATCCCCTAGTTGATGCCTCTGACATCAGGGGAGGGACATCATCTATTCAGTAACGACTTATCATCATCTTCATCTTTCATGGCTTTTCTCTTTTGGTTCAAGTGTGAGAGCTGATAATTAAATTAAAATGGAAATAAGGTCGAAGAAGAAAATAATATATTGTTAAAAATTATATATATATATATATATATATATATATATTATATATATATATATATATATATATATATTAGGGTTGTTCTTATTTTTCAAATGTTTGAAATGTTAGCAACATTGTGGATTTTCTGTTTCTTGGTGATAAAAGAAGACGACATACAAAGTTTGAACAAAATCGGTCAACATTACGAGGTCGCGCAACGAGGTCAAAGTTTTAAAAATTTAGTAAAAATATAGTTTTCCGCAAATTTCTTCAAAATGGTGGACGTTACAGACTTCAATAATAATTATTAATTTAAAGGAAATCTAATTTACTACCAGACGTATGTTTGATGTTTTTTAATAAAACAAAGTTTTCAGTAAAAACAAAGAAAAAAATGGAGTGTGTATTGTTAGCTTATTTCATAGCTTTTTTGTATCAATTAACTTCACTCGCCTGTAGAAGATGACTTGTTCGCTTCAGAGTAAAATAGTACTTTTAAGTTTAGTAAAACTTAGATGATAAATCCAAAAATGACCTTGGTTGCATTCTATCAATTCAGAATTCAGTACAATCTGAGTTTACATCATATGATTCAGAGCCTGTATTGACCTATAAGAAATCGATTATGAAAAAAATAAATAAAATGTGTTTCTTAGATTTGCGTCAAGGTATCCTCTCAAAATTTTACTTTGTCTCTGACGCATTTATAATCCATTATATGCGTCATTTTGTACGCGAGATAGGCTTTTTTAATGTACATATAACTCTCTACTTATTAAATTGACATGATTTAGTATACCAAAATATTAAAGCTGGTTAACCAAGCTTTCATTTGATATGTTTGGTGTTCTAAAAATCGCTATACTTTAAGAGATATAAGCAAATACGTACTCTCCCCAAAAATTGATCTTTTGATATGAGAATATACGATTACCATCTTGGTAACTCTGTTAGTGTTACCTGGATAGAAAGAAAAAAAGAAGGGAGGAAGTGAGGCAAAATTACTCCCTCCCTTCTCTCTT
>CP045898.1:11064754-11078161 GCA_013387185.1 Caligus rogercresseyi | reverse complement strand
CGTAAGTTATGGTACATATCCATTAATGTTAAGTTCCAGTTTATCAACACTATTAGATCGAGAACTCACGACATGATACTTCAAAACGTGAAAATTTACTATTCAAAACTTGGGAACTACGTTCAAAAGAAGAGTGAACAACACTTCCATAGTTGGATAAGGAAACATACGGGAAAAATACTGGCCTTTCTTAAGGAAAAAATATGAGTCGACACCAATCAACCTTAACCCAAATAGAACATGCATGGAAAACAGGTATCAACTTATTCTCAAAATGGAGTTCATAAAATTGCAAGAAGAGGGCATTCAACACTGGTTGTTCCGAAAGAAAATTTATTCGAAGTCATCAATGAGACCATATGAAATTGGGTCCTGCTGGACGCGCAATATAATGATTCAGTAGCTCCAAACCAAAAAACTACTGGTAATGTTACACCGAGAAAACATAATGAGTTTTCTTGAACTATGCGAGAGTTGTCAACTTAAGCAAAAAAAAGTAAGAAAGGCATTGTTGTGAATCCAATTGTATCTCAACAGATGAACTCGCGCTTGTCAAGTTGATTGATTGATATGCAAAGCCAGGCAGATCGCGAGTATCGTTATAGTAATGGTTTACCAGGATCATTTAACGAAGTTTGTGTGTTTACGTCCTTAAAAACAAAAACAGCTGAGGAAGTAGCGAAAACCTCTTGCATATCTTCAGCGATAAAGGTGCCCCACAAATTCTTCAAAGTGACAATGGAAGGGAGTTTGATAATAAGATTGTATTGGAACTCGTTCACATGTGGCCAGAATGCAAACTTGTGCATGGGAAACCTCGTCACTCACAGTCTCAGGGTCTGTGGAAAGGGCAAATCGAGACATACAGGGACATACTGATGATGTGGCAACGTGACAACAAAACCACTAAGTGGTCAGATGGACTAGGTTTGTTCAATTTGCAAAGAACCGCCGCTTTCACTCTGGCATAGGAAGAACTCCATATGAGGCAATGTATGGCCACCTGCCACTGTCGGACTCGAAGGATTGCATTTATTAGATAGTAATATAAATACAGAGGAGCAGCTCTCAAATATGTTTGAGCAGATAAATTCTAACGAAACTAACGAAAATCAATGCGTGTCTTGCCAAGAACTTGTACCGACATCACAAAAATGCTTTATCTGTGAACTTCCATGCCATTCTGAACAACCTTGTAGTACTATCATGGTAGAAGCTCATGGGCATGAACAAATAAAATGCACTCATTGCCAAAATGATGAAGATCGCCAAGGAGAAAGACACGGAGCATCAAAACATCACAAAAATCAAGCTAAAAGGATGATGGACCTATCTTCAAAGCGCTTCTTCTTGTTGATGTGGGACAGTGTGTGCAAGTCCCTGTTCCAGGAATAGATCGTGGAAAGACGGATCCTCGAAACGTCTTGGCCGTTGTTCTAGATGTAACTGAAGCTGGACTTTACCGATTGGGCACAACTAACGGGATTCTAAGCAGCTTTATTCACGAAACCAATTTAACCCTACTAAGAATTCATTTATCAACATTAAAGATGTCCCAAAAAAGTAAGGAGGTGACGCTACGGCAAACCGCATCAGTTCTCTCCGAAGGAAAGGCAAGGTTTCAGAAATGCAATTGTAAAAAACTATAACAATTGTACACCAATAGGTGTAATTGCAAGAAAAAGGATTTTTGTGCAATAGCAAATGCCATGATAATGTTCTTGTAAAAATAAATAATAACTTTTAATATATTTTGAATTCATTGTTTTTCTTGTTGATAAGTATATATTGTTTGTGTTTTTTTTTTTTGTGCCTGAAAAAAGTAAAGAAACTATTTAGTACCAATATGAAAATTGTGTTCGTCAAATAAATTAATAACTATTGTTAAAAAATTGTCTAATTTATTTCACAAGTTTAAAGTTGCAGTCTATGGTTTTTAATAGTGTTTATATCTTTCAAATATAAAACCAAAAGTACACCATCAATCAACATCAAATGGAACAAATAATCAAAAAAACAAGCATATAATAAATAAATGGTACTCTGAAACAAACTAATTACATTCTTAATAAATTAAAAATGCATACATTAGCATCAGATAGTTAATTATTTAAAACATATACCTATTACAGGGGGGGGGTCAATTCCTCAATATGGTATAAAAGATTGCTGGTTAAGGGACTTTGGGTGCTTCTAAAACTTATAGAGGATGTAAAATACTTTTATAATATAAAGTTAATATCCTCTGGTTTGAGCCGAAATAAAATAAAGGGTAGAAAGAATGTTCCAAACGAGACATTATATTCTTAATAGATACCGTGTCATAACACGTATTTCCAAGGACTCTGTGCATTCTGCCAAAAATGTGTAAAAATGCGATTTTACGGTATTATTGGTATGACGCAGAATACAATTTTTTATTATATTTCTTTGTTCGTTTGTTGTCTTTAAAAAACATAACTTAGTTCTCACGATTTTCGTTTTTTTAATTGCCCGGGCAATTTGCAAAATGACCGATTTGTGATTGTCTGTTACAGATAACTAGATTTTATATATTATTATATGAATTATTTGCATAATATATCTATATACCCCCTACATACCCCTCCACATACTATAGCAAATTCCGATAACTAAGTCAATATATATAATATATATATAGGGTATTGCTTATTTTTCAAATGTTTGAAATGTTAGCAACATTGGTGGATTTTCTGTTCTTGGTGATAAAAGAAGACGACATACAAAGTTTGAACAAAATCGGTCAACATTACGAGGTCGCGCAACGAGGTCAAAGTTTTAAAAATTTAGTAAAATATAGTTTTCGCAAATTTCTTCAAAATGGTGGACGTTACAGACTTCAATAATAATTATTAATTTAAAGGAAATCTAATTTACTACCAGACGTATGTTAGATGTTTTTTAATAAAACAAAGTTTTCAGTAAAAACAAAGAAAAAAATGGAGTGTGTATTGTTAGCTTATTTCATAGCTTTTTGTATCAATTAACTTCACTCGCCTGTTGAAGATGACTTGTTCGCTTCAGAGTAAAATAGTACTTTTAAGTTTAGTAAACCTTTAGATGATAAATCCAAAAATGACCTTGGTTGCATTCTATAATTCAGAATTCAGTACAATCTGAGTTTACATCATATGATTCAGAGCCTGTATTGACCTATAAGAAATCGATTATGAAAAAAATAAATAATAATTTGTTTCTTAGATTTGCGTCAAGGTATCCTCTCAAAATTTTACTTTGTCTCTGACGCATACATAATCCATTATATGCGTCATTTTGTACGCGAGATAGGCTTTTTTAATGTACATATACTCTCTACTTATTAAATTGACATGATTTAGTATACCAAAATATTAAAGCTGGTTAACCAAGCTTTCATTTGATATGTTTGGTGTTCTAAAAATCGCTATACTTTAAGAGATATAAGCAAATACGTACTCTCCCCCAAAAATTGATCTTTTGATATGAGAATATACGATTACCATTTGGTAACGGCTGTTAGTGTTACCTGGATAGAAAGAGAAGGGAGAGAGTATTTTGCCTAACTTCTCTCCCTTCTTTTTTTCTTCTATCCAGGTAACACTAACAATTACAATGTTGCTAACATTTCAAACATTTGAAAAATAAGAACAACCCTAATATATATAGATATATATATATATATATATATATAATCACATTATTATGTTTATGTAATGTATGGTCTATTATTGTTAGATCTACTAACACCAAATATATAACATTCACTCACTGTCGTGACATCCTATTTTTACAGGTATGCATAGAATACAAGTTGTCTGTATTAATACCAAACTGCAGTTGGTATCTTTCGTTTATATTTTCTATAATACACTTCCCGCCATTTTTGGGCAAGAATATTCAAATTATTCCTCACAGCGCTATAGAAAAATTGAATTCGGCAAGGCTTGTTTAACTAGGGATTATCTTTGAACAGTCTTCTTCTTAAAATATGACACCAATTCTACCCACAGCCTTGGATAAAGCTTCATATAACTTCTTCAAAGCAATCAATGTTTGATCTCAAATTCTGATAACATATTTCTCTACGGAGAAGGATAAATATATTAGGAATGCAAGCCAACAACGGATGATTCAATCTAAAAACACATATGGGAATTATTTTCTTTTATGGACTAGTAATATCTAATTAATTTATAAACTGATTCGGTTAAAAAAACATCTTATTTAAATAAAATAACTCAAAGGGAATATTTTGAAGTTAAATAAACTGAATGTAGGATTGGTTATTTTATTTGGTTATATTCTGTTAAACATAAATTTTTCGCTCTTTTCTATTGATTGTAATTAATGAGTTCTATATATTCTTATATTATTGAAACGAATGTTTTGTTGTTTTTTAATAATATACTTTTCCCACAAAATATTCAATTTATCTCAATTTTATAAAAGATAAATTCCTTTAATAAAGAGAAGCTACTGTTTAAAATAGTATTATATCGGCAATTACTAATTGCCAAAATAAATAAGTATTTTGCCAATTTTGTTAAATAGCCAATAATATATTTAGCAGTATATAATTGCTGAACCAGTTACTGACTTATTAGAATCTTAGAACATACTAAAAGTAATAAAAAAACAGTCATATACTATTTGCTATTTGACACAAATAAAGTATGAGCGACACTTATTTTAGAGGAAAAGAAATCACAGAGTTTTTTTTGTTTGTGTAATAATGATCATGATCCTATCTGGCCCCAGATGTTACAGAAATATTGAAAATATACTATCAGATAAAATGTACCTGGCATATCAAAGGAATCGAAATATGTCATAGAAAATAGTCAAAGAGTCACATCTGTATAAATGTTTGTTAAGAGAAAAAATATATATTGAGTTGTCCTTTTAGTAATCCTTGGTAGTAATTTATTGACCCTTGTAATAAAGTTTTGACCCTGTTACATATTGACGTTTTTTTAACCTTTGGACAATAAAGAAATAAGAAAAAATATTGTAAGAAAAAATCAAAAATCCATTGAATTAAAAAAAAGAAATCGATTACAATAAACGAAAAATATGCAGGTATGCAATATGCTTACAAAGAGTAACCCTATGAACAATTTACAGCATTAATTTACACAAACATACATAACAGTTCACTAGGAAGTGTTGGGCTAGCTGGGTCATTCCTCTTACATTCTTTTGAGACATGGCCCCTAATCTTTTCTAACTACAGACCGGTAATCGCTTGACAATTTAACCCTTGCGTGGCTTTAGGATTTGGGTTACACTGTTCGTCCTAGGGGTCAAAATTGACCCACCTCTACATAAGCTTTAAAATAAAGCAGCTTCTTCGGGGGTTTTTAAACCAAAATATTTTTATATTGAGAAACAACTTGTTACCCATCACACATAACATAAATGGCTGTGTTTTCCTCTTTTCCGAGTGAAGAAAAACTGCATTAAGTCTATTTGTTGAAAAATACTTGTTGTAATGTTTTATTTACTGAAATAGAGGTTTTAAATTGCTATTTTGAGTTCTAATTATTGTTAATATCTACATTCAAGTGTACAACATTTTTTATTTACTTTTAACAAATATTTAATTATATTTACTTAACAAATACAATGCAGAGAAATACTAATAAAAAGACACATAAATACCATATACAAACAACATAACAATATACATATTGATTTATTTGGCAAATATTATGCAGTAAGAAACAGTTTGTGTAGAATGCAATTTTCCAATTATATAATTATGTTTTATTGGACATTTAAACTGTTCACACTCTTAACTTCTCCTTGGCTTGGCATATGAGCTGTCATTTCTTTGCCACCACAAGATCTCTACTGAGTGCAATATATATATATATATATATATATTTATATATATATACAGGGTGATTCACTACAATTGAGACACACGTATTACGATGTGAATTTTCCACCTATCCTCCTTTGGCCTTCAGTACAGCTTCGAAACTCCTAACGGTGGATGCAACAAAGGCAGATATTTCTTCCTCAGATAAGGAGGCCCATGGCTGAAGCAGTTTCTTTTTAGAATCTCCACTGATGGTCAGGACTTGCTTAACACTCTTCTCTTCAGAATGGACTATATTCTGTAGTACATGGGGTTCAGATCTGGGGAGGATGGTGGCCACAATTACTTGGGCCGAAAGTCTGCAAACATATCATTACAGAAGCTTTGAACCAATTTGCTTGTGTGGGATGGATCCCCATCTTGCTTGAAACATTAAGGTGTCGTTGGATACTTTCTTTGTACCCATGGGACTACCTCCTCGGAAAAAAGGTAAAAATAAACCTCTTGGTCCACCTCCACCCCCTCCTCGACGAAGATCAAAGGGGCCTCTTCCCGTCCGACGTCACGCCCGCCCAGACCATGACGGAGGGTTGCTTCTGCCTTCTGAAGGCTGTCCTCAGCTCCACGGGATGTCCTCCTTCTTCCACGTCAAAATCCGTCATTTTGACTGTTGTGGGTGGTCTGGACCGTGAAAATTTTCTCATCTGTCCAGAGAACTGATGGAGACCTGTCTTTGGAGAGTTGTTGAATAATTTTCCTCCACGGATAAGAGGCTTGTTCATTATGGCCTGGGACAGAATCTGAGGTGGCTTTTCTTATAAGTGAGCATCCTCAGGTCTTTCTGATCAATCTCCAAATGCTAGTGGTGCTCATGTACTCCTCTTTAGGCATCTGTCTCATGGATCAAGTTGGATTTGTCTTGAGTTTCTCCCTGATCCTTTCTTACCAGGCAGTGTCCTCACAATTTTTTTCCGGACCTGAACCTTCCTTGAAACCTTGCCTAACTCCTTAAAGGCTTTTATGGTCCTGTAGACCGTTGCTCCGCTCACTGTGGCTTTTAAAATCTTCATAATTTCAACCGTAGATTTCCATTACGAAATGAGGCCAAAATCAAGTCACATTTACCCTGTTCAGAAGCAATTTTCAATTATCTCACACAACTTATTTTTATGAAAGTTGTAGCTGATATGTCTATCAACAACAACAAAATAAAAAATGGAGGGAATATTAAATTTGGGGAAACGTAGGAGTTACCAAAGTGAGAGTCGCAATTCTAGTGAATCACCCTGTATAGGCGTAGGGGAGGAGTTGGGCTTGGGGGCAACATTCAATTTGCCCGAATTTAAACAATAAGTTTTAAATTTGTAATAAAAATTATTGAATTAATACAGCTATGTAGATTAATATTTTTTGTGATAACCCACTATTCTTCACATTATATGTATTGCAGAAGACACTAGAAAAAATTTTGTGTTTTTCCTTTTTGTCATCCAAATATCATATATTATAGTATTGACTTCCATTATCAAAACGCCTTTCGATGTAAAGGAGTCCAAGAATTCTGGCTCAAGTTTGACCTGAAGTCTTCTCAAACAAGAAATAAATATCTTTGCTCAACATGATGTCAATGGTATTGTGGCTAAGTTCTTTGAAATCTTAGTGAAGTGCGGCAAAGTTTTGAGAGAGGGAGTTTGAGTTGAGGTTCTTCACTATTCCATTTGTTGCATTGAAATTGGCATCTTCCATATTATAGAATATTGCAGTTTCTGCCATCAGGAGGTTTTCATCTACATTATAGAAGTTTGACACTAGATTGAAGCTTTGCTCTTCTCCGTCTCCCATAACAATCTCAGCAAATGACATCAAGATGATATTGAATTACTTGCAAATATATCTTTCAATTCAGAGAGTCTATGTCAACCCTGTCTATGGCATCAAAGAATACTTAAATTCTTTCTCTCTGGACATTGGTATAAGAGAAAGGGATAGATTCTTCATGTCCTACCAGGGCTTGCAGCTTTTTTGATGGATTTTTTTTTCTTCTTGATGTCTTAACGTTATCACTTTCTGCAGCCATTTCCCTGGTGGTTTTTGTCTTTTTTTTAGCTTTTTCCCAAACCAGAAAAGACATTTCTTCATTTCGACGCCCAAAGAGAGTCTTCATCTTGGCAACGCATGTAGCTTTGGCGGTCATCACGTCCACTTCATTACCCTCCAAGTACTGAGCCAAGAAATTGGTGTTTGAGAAAATCACCTAAAGTGTGTGGAGTCCCAGAAGAAACTGGTACTCCAGCATTGCCTTCACCAGTTCCTTTGACACCTTTATTCTTCGACAACTTTAACAGGGCAGTTATATTTCTTTCTTGTTGCAGATCATTGGCTTTAATAGCCTCCCATTTGCAAGACCAGCGAGTTTCACTTAGAGACTTTAGATTAGTGTATAGTATAGCTCCTAGGTCAGCTGGCATTGAAACAGAACATTTTCACGCTTTGGCGAATTGAAGAAGTTATGAATGGACTGGATAACACCTAAAGCATTCTTTATAGTTGTATATTTCTCCAATGTATCCTGTAGTGTCAGGTTCAGCAGGTCGCCATAGCAGTGGACATACATTGTTCTGGGTGACACCTTTTGAATTCGTTTTGCAACTTCTTTTTCCTTCTCTGACATGTTGGATGCCACGTCATAGCATTGACCCACAATATCTTCAACGCGTAACACTAAGCTGTTAATCACTTCAAGCACCCTTTGTAACAGTATCTCACCGGTTGTGGACTTTGCTTCTGTAGGCTGCCCATAGTTGACTTAGTGCAAACACATTACCACTTGTTCCCGGTTGCAAACGTGTGATTTTTCATTCACAATAAGACTGAACTTGCCTGATTCCCTAACATTTTAGCTATTTCCTTCAGTAATAAATAAGATGCACTCTTCAGTATTTCAGTTAGGATTTCTTGTGAAAGTCACTGACGATGGGCCCCCAATTTTGAGTTTAGTCTAGTGGCAAGCCAAGGGATATCTATGGATCGAAAATGTAAATGCTCTATAAGATTTACGGTTTATGTCTGACTGCTGTCCAATCATTGATTTGTCTTCTTCATGGCCTCTTTGAGGGATGTTTTGATGTGCGATGTAGAATATGGACACAATAACTTTAAGGTAGGTTCTTTTCTTTTGGACTATGTATATATGGGTTGAATCAAGATAGACCAAACATTTTGTTGACTTTTAAAATTACCCATGTAGACAGTGCTTTTGATCGACAAAGAATTATTTGTTCTTCGTTTCCATGTACTCTTGACACGTGTTCCCTCTTGTAATCGCCATCAACTTATTTCCCACACTTTGAACATTTAAGAGTAAAATGTTCAAAGTGTGGGAAATAAGCTTCTGTATAGCTTCTTTCTTGACTTAATCATGAAAATTAAATATTCATTAAAATTCATTAAATGTAACTTAGTGAAGTGAACATTACATATGTTAATAATATGCTTCAAATGTAAGCACTTTCAGGCAAATACAGTAAGCAGAGATTTGCCTATATGAAAAAAAGTGTTGTTTAGTGGTTCGATAAACAACGTTGCCGAAACTCTACAAGGTATGCTCACTTAAAAATTATCTCCAAGAAGAACTTTATTAGTATCACAGTACTACAAGTGTTCTTCTGTTGTTTTTCGAGTTTCTTTTACAACGTAGTCACAAAGTACACTCGTCTAACCTTTTATGTTCGATGCACATATTTTCAGCCAAAATTATTAATTTAAATGTGTACGAAAATTGAATTTCTCTCATTTCTCGACCCCCTATTGAGTGTAATTTTTCTTCAGAAGGGGGAAGGGGTACAAATCTAAACGTGAATTTAAGCCACTTAAAGATAGAAAGGTCGGGGTCCTTTTACTTAAGATTTGCAATCTGTTTGTTTTCATGATTTCATTTTTTAAAAACTATAATGCCCGAAAATATCAAACTATTTGCCCGAATTTGAACACTCACCCGAGTTTTGAGGGGCCAGTAGCCCCCCTGTCTCCTACGCCTATGTATATATATATATATATATATATATATTAGACCTCCCAAAATAAAACCACTTTTTTAGTTCTTTTACATATACCCAGCGATTCTGGTTCATTTTTTGATGCTGAAAACGAATATCTAAATTAAAAATTTCTAGCATTGTTAGAAATCGGACGTCACTGGGTTCAAAGGTTTCGTTATGAAGCAAAACTTTTTTGTTATTACTTATTTTGAAAAAAATAGTTTTACTAAATTTAGCTATGATCAATTTATGACTTTGGATTTTTTTGCAAATTTTCGTCAAATAATATTTAGTGCCAATAAATGAACATAAGTGCTGACGCACCAACCATTTTTTAAATAACAGCTCCTACTAGGGTTCTTTATAGTTTCAAGAAGGAAAAAGAAAAAGAGGGTACTCATGTTGATGTTTTTAAGTTATCTTTTAAATACAATACACTCCACCGCCACACTTGGTACCTCACCGGTCGGAATGTCTTCTACGCACTGTTTTCCAACCTCGTTGACGATGTTTCCAAAAGAAAGATTGCCGACGCAATGATTATGCCGGAGAACGCAGCTTGTGAAGTTCCGACGGGTAAACCAAACCTACCGAAGATTTCTCCTGAGAGCAATCTTGAAGACTTCGTTGACAGTGAAACTTGGAATCTTAGCCGGGTAAACATTCCTTTGATAATTGTAATAGGCTATGATTAATTTACCAAAGAATAACAAGAATTTTTATACCAAATGCCACCACCTATATCTCATTGAGTGTTTCTACCTTCAGCTTACAAACATCCATCCAACCTTCTTGGAGCTTCCGGTCGCACAATGGGCTTCTGATTCAACATTCATTGAGTTAAGCGGCATCGTCACCTCTCTTCAAGTTGTCAATGACGCGGCAGAGAGGGCCGTCAAGTTCGGGTCTGACTTTACTAAAGTGCTGACCAAGAGCGAGAAACAGCGTCAGAACATTCTTCAGGCTGTTGAACTTTCACGTCGTGCGTTTCCTCACGCAACCCGAAAGTGTTTCAATCGTGTCAACGCTACCAGCTCTGTGATTGAGCTGATGGTATCGTCTGGTTATGACGCCCGTTAGATTCATTTACGGAATTCATAGTTCAATCCATAATTTTTGATTGTCAAATATGAGCATATATATATAATATTATATATATATATATTTATATTATAATAATATATGTTGAACAAAATGTCTATTGGCGAATTCACGAGATTACCATAATGACATTTCCATTGAAAAACTGCATTTTGAGAAAAACAAAAATTAAAAGAATTGGTATCAATACTGATGAGAGGGATTCAGAGGGAGTAGATTGGGATTCGATGGGGAAAATCTACTATCATTAGTCGTTTTAAAATCGTATTTAAAAGATAACTTAAAAACATCAACATGAGTACCCTCTTTTTCTTTTTCCTTCTTGAAACTATAAAGAACCCTAGTAGGAGCTGTTATTTAAAAAATGGTTGGTGCGTCAGCACTTATGTTCATTTATTGGCACTAAATATTATTTGACGAAAATTTGCAAAAAAATCAAAAGTCATAAATTGATCATAGCTAAATTTGGTAAAACTATTTTTTTCAAAATAAGTAATAACAAAAAAGTTTTGCTTCATAACGAAACCTTTGAACCCAGTGACGTCCGATTTCTAACAATGCTAGAAATTTTTAATTTAGATATTCGTTTTCAGCATCAAAAAATGAACCAGAATCGCTGGGTATATGTAAAAGAACTAAAAAAGTGGTTTTTTTGGGAGGTCTAATATATATATATATATATATATATATATTATATATATATATATATATAGGGGATATTTTCTCAAATCACCTATGTTTACAAATTTAAGTTGTTGTGATGACGTCTCACACAGGCTGCCAACTGCATTCCTGGAAGAGTATTAATATAGCCAACCTATTAAAGAAAGAAAAAAAGAAAGAAGAGGAAAGAGTGTTTGACGTCACAAATCAACTATCGAACGTCATCACAACAACCTAAATTTGTAAACATAGTGATTTGAGAAAATATCCCTATATATATATATATATATATATATATGAATATATACAGGGTTAGGCAGAATTAGTGAAACATGGAAATGACGCAATAGCTCCCAAAATATTTATCTAGAAAAAATATTACTTTTTAAAATTTGTTTACAACAAACTGCTTCAAAATATGTATTACAAAGTTATTCCACGTATCCACCATTTGCACGAACCACAGCCCTAAGTCTCTTGACCACACCAGTGCATCTATTACGCACAATCTCCTCGGGAATCTTGTTCCAGGCAGCCTCAGCTGTGGCCATCAGCTGGTCCTTATTGACCCTTGGTTTAGCATTGGCCTTCCTCTACACTCCCCTACATGGCAAGGTCAAGGGGGTTGCAATCAGGAGATGAGAGAGGCCAAAGCTCCTTGCTCCATAAGTGGTAAAAATTGGCTGCACACCAGTCCTGCACAATCTTTGCAGTATGGGTCGGAGCTCCGTCTTGCTGGAAGCAGACAGGGACTCCACCAAACTCTTCCTGGATCCACGGAATACTTTGGTGTTCAGAAAGTCCAAGTACACGATTTTTATGATTTTAACACCGTCTGGAATCCGGAGCAAGTGTGATTTCTTGCCATTGGAGGCCACGGCCCCCAGACAATCACAGATGCCGGCTTCTGCATTTGGTAGACGTTTCTGGTATTCTCTAGGATCTTGGAAGCATCCCTGCACAATAAACGATCATTTTGAGGATTGAACTTTTTTGTGGTCTCGAAAAGTTTCTCATCAAAGAAGATCACAAAGACACTAGGGTTTCTGCGTGCCATTTGAGAACCAACTTTGATCTAGGCTTCCTCTGGTCCCTGGTGGACTCGTTTAGTAGATGTATCTTCCTGTACTTGAATGGCTTCATGCCCAGGTCAGCTTTGACCACCCTTCCGATGGTCCTCGCAGATACGTTGTACTCCTGAGCCATATTTTTCATTGAGCGGGCGGGTTACGAAGTATCTTGCCGGCGACGGCCTTGGTCAGCCTTGGTGACTCACTGATCGCTTTTTTCCTTGTTCAGGCTTCCTTGTGGTTTTGCCCGTCTCTCTGATAACTTTTTTGGAACGCCAGATGACGGTTCAGCTTACCTCAAGCATGATCATGATAGCCTTGTGGGACTGGCCACAGTCCAACAACTTGACGATGGTCGTTCGGTTGCTTTCAAGGTCCATTTCGTCGTTGTTTTCAAACAAAAAATTGTGAAAAGAACACAGCAGATGTACAAATGTACGCAAAACATAATTTTATATATCATAACAAAACATTTTAAACTCATATTTAGAAAGATATTGCACTTACAATCCGATGTTTCACTAATTCTGCCTAACCCTGTATATATATATCAGACTTGTTGATTTATCGTTCATTTGTTGTCGTTCGCGACCGATGAACGATAAGTTTTGTTCGAACAATAAGGAAAATTCATTATCGTTTGGTTGTCCGTTATTGGCGCCAAAAAAATCATTTTCTTGCGAAAAAATTCTCTTTATTAAAAAAAACGTCA
>CP045898.1:11051333-11064654 GCA_013387185.1 Caligus rogercresseyi | reverse complement strand
GCTGATGTCACATCACCTCAACTTTTCTTGATAAGATATGAAGTTGCACTCTCTCCTAAGTTTTTTCTTCTGCTGTTTTCCCCTCAAAGGACCAAACAATACTCTGACATTCAGAGCTACCCTATATTATCTTGGACACTTTATGTCTCTATGAAGTGACTTAAAAATAACTTATTTTATGATGTTTGCATGATTTTTTATTATAAAAACTATTAACAAGTCACTGTAAATCATCAAAAAACTCTTTACGTATCGTAATTTTTCTTCTCTTGAGAATAATTTTTTAGATTGGGAGACTATCTTCTAATGTACGATTAACGCTTTAGATATAAGGAATCAAATAATGTTCTATGAAGTAGTTATTGAATATATTCCATTCACCGACCTATGAATGACCCATGAAATCGAGACCAAACTTTCTATGAATGACATTGAGTTGTTAAAGTGTGTATTTTTTATATTGGGGTTTTATCAGCCATAATTTTTCGGAAAATAACACCTTTTTAGAACGCCAACTTTACGTTAACAAAATGAAAAAAAAAAGAAAAATGGAGGGTCGTATTCTATAATTGATGTCTCATCAGTATTACTATTTCATAATCAAAAATATGAAGTATCACTCTCTGTTAACTTCTTTCTTATGATATATTTTTCTCCCACATGGAGATTAAGGCGACATAACTCTCCATTTTCCACCATAACGATAAAATTCTACCTATCTCTATTTTTTCTGACACTATTTTTCCCACGAATGGAGACCAAACCAATACTTCTATATTCATCGCTACCATACGTGAATCAGCACTTCTATATTCGCTATTACAACGTATAAAGTATCAATTTCCCTTAAGATATATGTTACACTGTCTTTTTCAAATAAATGACAAACAAAAGAATACCACGATATTCAGCGCAATCATACGTAACTCAGCACTCTATGAAATGACTTAAAAATAACTACTTTTAAGATTCTAAATATCCAGATGTAAGTAATAGAAAAAAGGGAGAAACTTCAATGAAGACCCAATGATTTGTTTTAAAGAACTGATTTTAAATATGAAAAATCTCATGCGATGACATCACTAAAATTATTCATATTTTTTTTATTCTAAAGACTATTTTCAAGTTAACCCTTTTCTCCTACCGTGTCCAAAAGTCACACAAAATGACTTTTCTTTGTTCTTGAATTACATTGTCAAAAATTGGATTTATGCATATGTTATAAAATTAAAAAAAATTACGTATTTTTTGTGGAAGAGGAAAAACAAAAAATAATGTAAATGCAGTTTTATTAAAAGTAGAGACGTCTTTGTATTCTCATAAATTTAAAAATCTCTTTTTGTCGATGAGTTCCCAACTAAAGACGATAGAATGTTTATTTTATTTTTTAATGTCATATTATTTCTTGTTATAATTTGTATAATATTTCTCATCTTATATTAATTTTTCCTTTATATTGTCCAATAGGAAGGTGCAAATATTTTTTCTTATTTTTAGTGTAACCAAAAGTTGACGCTAGGAAGATGTATGTACAAATTAACTTCTTCTTTTTTCTAAGAGTTTTATCGACCAACGAAGCTATAGAATACATTGAAGATTCTGAAAGCATTCAGGATATATACATCAACCTTCATATATAAACGATATATATAGATTGATGAGATAACGTTGAAATATCCAACTTCAATTCCGATTAATTACTTGTTGAGGCAGAATTAAAGAATTATAACGATCAAGATTTACTCTCTGTTTCCAAAGAAAGTAATAGGAAGTGGATATAAATAGCGATCACTTATATGTAGAAAACGAGTTTCCGAAATTTGATTAATTTAGTCATTAAAAATTATCTCCAATCGACATTTCCGAACATTTCAGATGGCATTCTAAATTTGATAATTGCAAAAAGTAATGACTACTGTTGAAGGAAAATTGACTTTTCACCCTCTTGAAATTGAAGAAATTAAAGTATGTGTTGCTATCCTCATACTATCTGGCTATAACAAGCTTCCAGAAAAATATATGTTTTGGTCAAGTTGTGAGGATTTAACGAATTTGGCCTTAAGAAACTCTATTTGAAGAGATCTTTTTTACTATATGATGAAAGCTTTATATTTAAACCAAATTGCAGTCTCAATAAAACTGACAATATTCAAAAATCCGACCACTAATTCACCATTTAGATTAAAAATTCAAACAGCATTATTCCCCTACAAAAAAATGATCACATGATAATAGTATGATGCAACATTTTTGAGGGACATAGCTGTAAACTAATAGATTATATTTGGTTTCAAAGTTTGGTGTTTGAATTCTTATTTTGGATATCTTGTCAACTTTGAACTGTATAAAGGTAGATCTATTGTACAAGACGATGCAAAAGTAAACATTTTGGAGAAAGTGCCTCAACTGTTTTGGACTTAGTATTGGCTTGACCGATGACAAAAAATTCATGTTCGACAACCTTTTTTACAACTCCACCTTTACTCAACGAACTTCAGAAGAGAGGATATGATAGAACAGACACTGTAAGATAAGAACTTCCCATTTCAAAAACAACAAGCAAAGATGGAAAGAGGATCGTTGAAATAGTTTCGGCATGTGCAGGAGATACTTCGGTTCATGTAACACAATGGAAAAATAAATCCATTTTAACAATTGTATATTATATATGTTATGAAAAAAATTATCCATGTACCAATTCCTCACAGCATATATATCAATACTACCGGTATATTGGGAGGCACAAATCTGATGAACCAAAATAATAATAACTACCGAATATAAATTAAAAGAAAAAAATGTAGTTACAAACATTCACCTGACTAATCGACGCCTCAATTAATAATGCATGGCAGATTTAAAAAATGTGGAAATACAACTTCACAATTAATTTCCGAAGAGATATAGCCATGCCTTTTGTAATAAAAAAATATGGCATAAAAGCCTAACTCAGGAGAGCTTAATTACCAATTTTATGGGAATTGTCACTACATGAGTAAGTACGAGATGGAAACAGGAGAAGATGTCAGGGCAAGGAATGCTAATCGGCAATTGGCACGGAATGCTCTAAATGTAATGTCGGAATTTGCATCGATTGTTTTGAAACTTATTACACAATGCAATTATTTGAAAATATATTTGAAAGTCAGCATAATTTAATAAGAATTTGATATTTGGATGATTTTTACGGAAAAAAATTATTTATGTAGAAATATATGTTTCTATAAATGGTTTGTTGCAAAATATATAACAGAATAAAACTACTAAGAAAATGTATTCATTAACCCCTAGCGTTACGTTTTGGGCACGGGGCCTATTTTAGGCAGAATTGACTTTACGAGCAAAAATGAAATTAATTTTTTTTTGAAACATCCGAAATATTTGATATAATTTTTAAACCTCTCCATCCAACACCAAAGACTTATAAAAATAATTTCAAAAAGATTAAGTATTTTTGGCACTTAACATGATTTTATTGTGTTTTTAGTTACATGAGTTAGGTTTAGTTAAAAAAAATATTAATAGTTGTTTCCCAGAAATATTGTGTTGAATTGATGGATTTTGACTCAAGTTGTGTGTTATTTATTGTACGCGTTCTACCCTGATCAAAAATTAAAATGTTTATTCATGTTTTTATTACGCATTTGTTCTGGTTTTTATGTATTCATTTTATTTACATAATAAACATTTAGTGTAGCCTGTATTAGGTAATATGAAGTTGTTGAATTCTCAAATACCACTAGTGTAATGATGTATCATCACCTTTCTTCGGGATAAGGGACATTCTTTCCTTAGTAAGAGCAGGAGGTAGCGATCCTTTTTTCTTCGTTTCTGTGCCAAATCGTAATAAGTATGGAATGGTTTCCCCAGGTCATAAGGTAAATCCCCCCCCCCCCCCTCTAATGCTGTCGGGACCGGTGGTTTTTTCATCACAATAAGTCTTTTTGATAAAATTATAATGTTGTCATAGGTAAAATATATACTTTGGGGAAATTTTAAATCGTGGGAAATCCTTCCTTGTATCGCCGAGAATCTCCTGATAAGTAGTGTGGAAAATATCTAAAATGACTTTCGAATCAGTGATGACATGTCCACTTACTTTAATGTTTCCAATTTTCTTTCCATTAGAGTACTTCTCAACTCTGAGGTTCTTGAGTCTTTTGTGAGGGTCGATCTCAATTTTAACTTTTAATTCCATTTCTTCGTCAGGGATCTCAGATATTCCATATGCATTTAGGGTTTGTGTGGTAATCTCCCGTACAAATAATGATCCTTCTTTTATAATTTCTTCTACATTTTCATTCAATCTTCTCACTATCTTCCATTTTTGCTTTATAACGGACACTGATGCGTCCCTAATTGTCTTTAAAAAATCTTAACAATTCCCCACACTTCGAATTAAGTTTGAAATGGTCACAAGCTTCTTTTTTAGATCTGTTTGGAATTCTTATCTTTGAAGAGCCAATTTAGTGTCTTAATATTCTTGTTGGACTTGACTCTAAATTGTATATCAATGATTTTATGGTCTGAAGACGGTTCGAAAATATATGATGTCCTTCTTATTAGGGATAAGATTCCCAAAGAAACAAATGAGTGATCTATTTTTGACGTTTTATTTGCACATTTCCAGGAATAAAAATTGTAATCCTCATTGAATAATTTAATACATTCGAATAAATACGATCTTTCTATCAAGTCTTGAAATGTTTATTTGTTATGATGGGACTACTTTGTAAAATCAATATTCAAGTCACCAATCAATATTTTAGGCATAGGATTATGCGTAATACAATCCTCTATTGATTTGTAGAACATAAATGTTTAAGAAGGAGAAATCTATATTGATGGATGTTATATTAACCTTGACTTCGTGCCATTGACTATCTTTTTTTATTTTGTAAATTTTATTCTTTATTTTCTAGTTATTTATACATAGTCCAATACACAAATTATGCACTTATGTAAAACAATTAAAATAGGTTAAAAGAGTCACGGGCAAATAAAAATTCGGAAGACTTGGATTTGGATTCGAATTGATTATCTTTTGTGTGTTCTTTAAGACACTCGCTACGAAATTGAGACTAAAGTGAGAATACCCCGCTGTGAGCCAGATCCCGTAAAAATATAAAGAAGTTGGTCGGCAGACAATATGGACACGACTTTAAGCACGACGAAGAAACCCGTGTACGTTTGTCCGGTTGTAGGGCTAGAATTCTCCTCATCATTATCTTCTATCCTTCATTCCTATGGTATTCAATGAAATTATTTGTTTTATGTCCAGGAACTCATTCATTTGAAGTAATGGACTAAATTATGAACTGAGATGATGTTTTCTTGTAGTATTTAAACGGAGTATTATCTTTTTCAGGAGAGTCTTCTGTATCAGGTTTATTTATTATTCCTTCTGATTGAGACCATGTTCTGTGTGGAATGGGTTTTCTATTTCAATAGGTTCATCTTTGTTCTTCTCACTATCTGGAACGTTTTCTTCTTGATTATATGTTTCCATATTTTTTGGTGAACGATCTTTATTCGGGGTTATTCTCTTAGGTCCAGATCCGGTCCTTTTGCGTAAGGACATGCCAAGTTCTTTATTTATAGCCAAAACAAAGCGGTAGAGAATGAAGCTTATTTTACAATGAAAGAACCTCGTTTTGTGCCGTAACTCGATCTGATTTTGATAGCCAGATGACACATTCCCGGGATGAAGAGGAGGATGGAAACAACAGCCGAACTTGTTAATAAACTCATTTTGTACGTGCGTGAAAGACTATATTTTGAGGGTGGGGTCAAAGCCTGCTCCTTTGCTCGTGGCGCAGTAGTGTCATATCCCCTCATCCAAAGCTTAAAAGATGTATGTACAAATGGGATTTCAGATGAAATGGCAAAGGCAAAAGTCGCCAAAGAAATCTATATATTAAAAGCAGCCTGTGAATTTTAAATAAGATATATGAAATTAGTTTTTTTAGAATTTTTCAGATTTCATTATTATCTATTTTATAAGATTTTTCCCTAACCCTTTTTCCCTTAATATCGTCTAGCTAAATGACACCTAATATACATAGAGAGAGACCTCTCTACTTTTACCTAAAGCATTTACTTATGCCCAAAAAGGAGTAATGTTAACCAAATAAATGAAGTCCTCTTTAAGATAGAAAGCCTGTCCCATGCAACTGTATGTTGTAGACATAATACTTCAACTCATTCTCTTAAAACATTTAATTTATGTTTTTAACATTAGAGAAAAAACTTTTGCGAAAACTTTGAAAAAACTTTGTACATGAGTAATAGCGAAGAAAATATATAATTTCTCTTCAAACTATTTTAATGATTGATGAAAACTATCATGTTTCTCCTTACATGAATGATTATTTCTAATGCATTTTCATATGAATTATCAACATATTATTTTTTGATTGAATATTTAGTCCTTTCTTGCCAATAGACGCCTTTATTGCATAATGATTCTGATCCTCGATTAGGAAACCAAAATTGCCATATAATCACAGTATCTTTACAAAAACTGATTTTTATAACAAAGTATCGTCAATGTATACAAAATCAAAATACATAAATGCTTATATATATATATATATATATTATATATATATATATATATATATATATATATATATATATATATATATATATATAATATATATATATATCAGGAAACGACCGAGACCCTTTTTTCGCTGGGACCCGGGACATAAATTTTCAAGCCGGACCGGGACCAAACTTGGCCGGGACTTCCATAATATAATAGTTCCTTCGTCATTCTGAGAGTGACGATGTTTTTTTGGAAAATATTTTTTAAAATTAAAAAAAAAAAATTAAAAAAGTGATGACGCTATTTAAAAAAAAAAATATTTTTAAAAAATACTAAAAAAAATTTCAAAAAAATGTCGTCACTTTCAGAATGACAAAGAAACGAAAATATTAAAGTCCCGGCCCAGTTATTTTTAGACACCAGGCCGGGACGTAAAAAAACAGCCGGACCCGGCTATATATATAATATATATAAAGGTATATACACGGTGCGGAGCTACAATTGGGACAAGTTTGAAAGGCCATAACCCTTAGTCTGATTACTTTAAAAACAACTGTGTTTGGCTTCAATTGGTTCTCATCTTTTAGATAAAAGCATTTTTTTCAAAATTTCATCCGAACAGGACCGCCGTGCAGCCATTTTGGTCGCCCTCCAAGCAGGTCGCACACCCAAAGAAATTATCGAGCTCCCAACCTCTGTCTATCGAGTGGTGCAAGACTTAAATGAGTCTAACGGTAATGCATCACCCTTGAGGAAGACTCAAGACCGGTCCAGAAGCAAAAAGAGGACTCCAAAGTTTCTCCACGAGCTCCAGAGAGGATCAACGATGAACCTGGCACTTCTATGAGGGACCTGGCCGCCAAGATGAACGTGAACGAGAAACTATCAGGACCACCGTACATGAGGATCTCAGGAGCAAGAGCTACGTGCTCAAGGTAAGACAGATGCTGTTTGTGGCCTCAAAGACCAATATTGGCTCACGGACAATTTGACCATGTTTTGGTCGAAGGAGATTTAGCCCCCTAGCTCGCCGGACTGCAACCCGTTGGACTACTACGTGTGGGGCGTCTTGAAGAGGGAATCCAACAAGCGTCTCACATCAGCGTTATCTGGCTGAAGGCCTCCATTGTGGAGGCAGTTGCAAACATGAACAGGGAGCACCTTTTCAACGGAGTTGGAGCCAGTCATCGAGGCTGAAGGGGGATGGTTTGAGTAAAAGTCAAAAATGGATCCCCTTGAACAACTTTTGTGAAATATAATTCTTGCCAACTTGTTTTGTTAATAAAATATAAGAAGATATATATTGACTACTTTTTTCCCGATTGTAGCTCCGCACCCTGTATATATATATATATATATATATCAGGAAACGACCGGGTACCTGGCCCGGCCCGGGTCCCTGCTGTTTTTTGAACGTCCCGGCGTGAGAATATTAGAGTGTGTATGAAAAGGATTTTTAGATTACGTCAAAATAATTTCTACGACACACTCTAAAAGCATTACTGGATCCTTCGTATAAATATCACACACAAAAGTTGTGCCTTATAAACGGAAATGAAAGTAAATGAATGGATGGCGAGAAGATTCTCTTATATCATGGTCGTGGTTGATGAAGCCTGAGGATTAATTTGGAGATGGTTTTTGACTCGCAATAAGCTATAATTGGTGTCCTCCAGAGCTGCGACTACCGATTGTAAATCGGTAGTAGATACTACCGACGGTAGATTTCAAATATCGAACCAATTATACGATATTCGGTAGAAACTACCGAATGCTGTACCAAGTGACATCGGTACGGTATATTTTAAAGTATGACTTTTGTAGCATTCACATAGAGACATAAAGATATAGAGAGCTTATTCCCTTCAATAGCAGAGAAACATCGTTCAACTCTCGCTTTGCCCAAGCGCTCCCTTGTGTGAAGAGCTTGAACTTCGAAAATAAATAAACAACTATAACTTATAGTATCATAGAGCAGATACATAAATAGACATTCAATTAAAGCTTATGCTATGCATTGAATACTAGAGTTCCTGAAAGTGCATTTAATATCGGACAATAAGAGATTGTTAATAAAAAAATCTATAGCCTTCCATTTCCTACAAAATCCAAGTACATATATAATTTATATAAGATTAATATGTATTGAATTTCAAATAATCTCTAATAAATGATGTATTTAATTGTCCTTTGTTATAAACTGTCCGATATGAAATACATATGAAGAAGTAAAAGCAGATAAATAAATAATTTCTCTCTCTTTCTAATCTACCGTACCGAATATCGATCGATACTGTAGATATATAATAAAATCTACCGAATACCGATATCGATCGCTATTCGGTATATACCGGCGGTAGATTTTTCTACCGAATCCCAGCTCTGGTGTCCTTGCAACACAAGGGTCCATATAATCAGACGTAATATAGAATAATATGTACTGTCGTATGGCAAAATTATGTAAGTCTAATAATAAAAACAAATAATAATAACAACAAAATAGATAATTCCAGCAGTCACAATTATTGGAGTATATTATATATTCTGGAGATCTTAGATATTGGAGTATATAATGTATCTTAAGTCAAGTCCCTTTTTATGAAAAATTCATAATATAATGCTAGCTGCTACAATTTAAATTTTTATGAACAAATATATGTGTTGGTATAAAGTTATTTTTTCATTTATGGGCGTAACTTTAATGCAATAATAATAACCTTATCAAAAGGGAGCTCGATAGCCGTGCGTGTTAAGGCGTGTTCAACTCTCAATGTTGGGGGCGCAGGTTCGAATCCCGAGAGGGGATGGTCATTTTTGGTCTACCTCATTGATAAGGTCCTAGGTTCGATAGCCTAATTTTAATGCTATAATGCTTATTTATATCCAGTCGGATGCAATTCTGTTGAACCATATAGGCAAAAAAAAAAAAAATAACATTATCAAAAGGAGATATAGATAAAAAAAAATCCCATAGTATAAAAGAACGCTTAATAGTTTAAATACATGTAATTCTAATAAATAATGTGACAAGGATATTGCCACTTTTCTTCATTCTTCAAATCTATATGACGAAAAAAAATCTTTATCGCAAGGAAACAAAATCATTTCCTTACAACAAAATGAGTTCTTTCATGTTAATTATGAAAGTATAAATAGATGTACCATGGCATGACATAATAATAAGTATTACAAGACACGATTTCTTAAACATTAAGCACTAATATAATGATATTTTTCATTCTTTTTCATCATTACCCATTTTATTATGTTAATGATTTTTAAATCTTTTTAAGGTGTGATGGCAAAAATGATAATTTGAAAATAATTTAAAACAGAAAAAAGTTAAGTCTGGGTCCTTAAGGTCTTTTTATATTTACTTCATATATTTTTTACTATAAAGTCTCATATAGAGTTTAAAAAAAGTTTTTATCTAAAAAATTATCTTAAAAGAAGATTTAAAAAAATAAAAGTGTACTTTTTCTTTATTATTTTTCCTTGTGCTTTTATTATCCATGATACAGAATTGTTTTTAGTTGCTGTAAAATAATCGAGTTTGGCAATGACTTGTCGATTTGGAATGGTAAGCTGGACATACCTAGTCGTAAGTACAATTTAACGAGCCATTAACGAGTATTGGGAATATTGACCTTCCCCTACCGGGAGGCAAGCTTGTGTTCTCAACATAAAAAAGCCCACTAAGCTGTTGGGCTTCTTTTTCACGACTTGCTTACTGGAACAATTAAAACAGAGAATACATTGAAAGTGTAATTTAGGAGTGTGAATTTGTATATATAATTAGTTTATTGGAGCGTCCTCCTTTATTGTTGTCTGTTTTTGTTTATATGTTCATTTCATCGTATATATACATATACTCTTATTAGTTTACACTTGCTTTGGTATTACTTTTGTTATTGATATTATTATTATTAAATAGTTCACGTCTTGCCTTTAAGGTTTCATAAGGAACCTTTTTAGAAAGCATAAAAAGTGTATTGCCTAATAACTCGACCTTTGAAATAATCATGTCCACACAAAGAGTTAATCTAAAGGCCAATGAGGGCTTCGATGCACTAAAAAATCGTCTTGCAGATTTTTGTAAGGCTACCAAGGATGATTGAAGAAATGGAAGGTTAGAGACTTGGTTCAGAGGTATGAGAATTTCGGTATCAAGGAATGCTCTGAAGAAAAAAAACTTATGAAGATGCCATCCAACCTCGAGAATTAAGTGTATTAAGAAGACTAATAAAATGTTTTTTTTGGAATGGGAGTTAACTTTTTCGCCCTACATATATTCGATAAGTCTTTATAATAATTGTATAGTTACAAAAATAAATATATTATGCACTATTCAATAACTATTGTGCTTCAATAAACTTTGCATAGCGTACATCAAATAGTAATAATATGATCTTTTTATTGAAGATCTAAATATAGGACACATTCAGCAAATATAGAGAAACTAACCCTTAATTAATATATCACTTTTAATTAAAAAAGTTTCATCTATATGTGCTGTTACTCAATATATTTTGTTGATATAAAAGTGTATTTTTGATTACAAACTTTTTTTTGACATATTAAATAATACAAATAATCCAAAATAAAATAATGAACTTAGAGCGCTCTAACCTGGAAAACAGGAAAAATGACTTTCACTGTCTACAACATTGTACTGACTAAAATTCCTTTTGACGTTACGTAAACTAGGGAAGAGTAGAAAATATATTATGAATATGGGCATTCGAAACACTTTTATTATTGTAATTTAATACTCAAACATGTCTTGTTTATGATTATTAATATTTATTGTTAAAGAGTTGTTGCATATAAAAAATATAAAAAATCAAAAAGTTCACTACAAATAACTTAATACTTAAAAAATAAACCAATGTTAAAAACATAATATTTTTAAAATAAATGCATTCAGTTCATACAAAAAGATAAAAAAATGTTGTCTTGAGTCCTTTTAATTACTCCGAACAAATATTTTTCTTCTAAAATAGGTCTGTCATAAGGGTGTGATAATTGGTTCTTTTATCTTTTTTAAAGGATTATTTAAATATCTAAAATACCTAAAGCATTTCTCAGGCACTATTTCATCTATTAAAAAAATAAAACGGTTACATCTTGTTTTGTGAATACAATAAATCAACACACATGTTGTATTTTGATATACGTTTTTACCAGTATTTTTTTTCTTCTCCTGTCTAAAGTTCTTATAAATAGTATATTTTAGAAATTGATATTTTCTACTCGTGTTGCTCAAAATATAATTGAACTTTTGATTTATGAATTAAATTTAACAATTTAATTAATAAATTACTTTTTACACTTCATTGGACTAAGATCTTAAAAAGTATATTCTTGCTTGCACATACTTATATAATACATGTACATGTGATGACTTCTACATAATATTCTGCTCCATGTGTTGTTTCTTAAATAATAATTCAAATTTGTATGGTTTTTATAAGTTCACTTTATTTAGTTATGTAATAATATATTTACGTAAAAAATAGGCAAAACATCATTATAAATATCTACAACATAAAATACTAAATTTATGATGTTGAATCTTTCTTATACAGTAAACAATATTATTATTCACTTAAATATCTAAAGCACAAAGAAAAACAGATAAACAAATAAATATCTAAATGAGAAAAAAGATTATTTTAATTTATATTTTTTATTAACAGATAGTTTTTAGCTGGAATTGAGTCAAGGACAGCATGAAGTATTGTTATAATAATTATTTTTTTGTTTATTATTTCTTTAATGTTTATCGATTTCTATATGCTTTTTTAAGTGATTGTTGAGACATCATTACCTCCGCCGAAGGAGGTATTGTTTTCACTGGCGTTGGTTGTTGGTTGTTAGTTTGTTGTTGTTTGTTTAGTTTGTTGGTTGGTGTTTGTCAGCAGGATAACTCAAAAAGTACTCAACGGATTCGGATGAAACTTTGTGGAGTTGTTGAAAATGGCAAAAGAAACAAGTGATTAAATTTTGGCATCTCTGAGTGCAGAATTAAGATGCAAAATGAGCTAAATACTAATAAATATTTCAAGTTAGCCTACCCTGCCAATAGATGTCGCTGTGCTGTAAATCGGGTGCCGGGAGCGTCTTCCTCTCAGAATTTCCGTCGAGGGAACCCTCCCCCGTCCCTCTACGCCGCCCCAGTCGTGAAAAATCCGCCTCGGAAGGCTCATAAGGACCCCGTGACGGCGGAGGTTTGTACTCTCTGAGTGTATATGCCTCTAGTTTTTATATATTTTCCATCATTTTTTATTTATATTTGTTAGTGTTTGTTGATGTGAAGAATATATATGACTGTTGGGTGAAAATCTACTTCACTGGCATCATTGCTAATATAAATAATAATGACGTAACATACGTGTTTAATAACTTTGCACATATATTGCATTGTAATCTCAGTCGTAACCCCTTGCAAACACTATTTTTTTAATACTTAACAACACGAAAAATATAATGAGTATTCATAAAGAAAAAAATATAAATTTAAAAGTGGCCCACACATAAAAAGGCAAAATATTCCCAAGCGACAAAAAATGTGTAAAGAAAGAGGTAATTGACGTAATCTTAACATAGTTGATGACCCTTAAATAAAACATTATATCATGGTGATTAGTTGTATTTTATGGTCATTATAATGCTCCTAAATGATTATTTATAATTGACCAAATTATTTCCATATAATGATTTATTTTGAGTATCAAAATTCATAATGATATGATAAACAATCATTGGTTA
>CP045898.1:11025368-11042542 GCA_013387185.1 Caligus rogercresseyi | reverse complement strand
GTAAGGATAACAAATAAGGAACTTTTTTACGAACGTGATTGGTTGAAGAGAAGAAGAGTAAAAAATAATAATAAATGAGTTTCATAGTACAATAAAACTTTACTTCCATTTGCGTCTGGTCGAACATCAAATATATATATATATCATACTTGAGAACACATTTTATCTTCTTATTGACCTAGCTCCTTGGCATTTACGAATCCTTTGAATAAACTCTTTTAACTTTAATTATATAAACCATAGCTCATACATATAGAACATAAGCATGCTTATTTGGTTTAATCTGTCGACAAATGGATCACCACTCTGTCGATATGACTTTTAAAAGAGAAAATTGAGATACCAATGCACGAAAAAAGGATTGGAGAGTTGTTGAGAACTACCCAGATGTTATCACTATCAATAAGGAAGCCCTTATTGTATTGGTTCGTATTATCGTGCGAGGAACCCCCTATCGTCAATGATAAACAACCAATAATATATATATATATTTTTCCTAAATGGTTCAATAAATTCTAATCCGACAGGATATAATAAGCATTATTTGCTTAAAATTAGTCTAGCAGGAGGGTAACCATAATGACCACCCCTCTCAGGAGTAATCGAACCTGGTCCCCCAACATTGAGAGTTGAACACGCCTTAACACGCACGGCTATCGAGCTCCTTTTTTGTCGTTTTGACGTATTAAAAAACTCAGGGGAAAATGACATTATTATAAACAGGGGTATTCAACCCCAATTCATAAAGATATAGTTAAAACCCCCACCCTAAAACAAAGTTCTGGAGCATCACTATATCTACGATGAGTTTATAGTGTAGAAAAATAACATAAAAATGAGTAGTCTACCAGTTGTATTTATATATAATCACATATGACTGTCAAATAAGTAAAGCATGTTCCAAAAACATATTATAATATGTTTCTAGTAATATAGAAGCGTCCCATATTTTTAAAAAATCCCTTAATGTTTGAATGGTAATACTAAGGCCTGCAGCTCGGACTCTGATAACTAAGAGATCACTGGATCAGAATTTGTAGTATATATAGAAAAAAGTGCGCGGTAGATGGCACTTGTAGCGTTTCGATTATCTTCAACAACACACATTCTTCCCTTTTTCTCATTAATGATCAAATTACATCATTTAGGCATGTCCGTGATGAAGGATCGGGCAATTGGCTTACAAGGTAACAGGAGTTAGAACTCTCTGTTTTGAGGCCTATTACATCACTCCTTCTAAATGGATATATTTAAATGAGTGTAAATTACTTGTTGTAAGTAATTTCAAAGTTAGATGGATAATTATATTTTGACAAAATCCTCGGGAAAACTTTAATTCAAAAGCAAACAAACGTGATATGTTGGGTGCTTCCATACACATGTGTTCAAGTCCCATCAGTCTTTAATCAAGTCATTAAAATGCATAACAATGGAGAGGCACACTCTCATTTCCCTCGTGCTTCTTTAAATCATTTTAGTTCTGCAAAACTACTTGAGTTTTCAAATTATTTTCTCTCTAGTATGTAAATTTAATTATGACCCACGTGTATCAAAGTATCCCTTGCGTGTTCATTCTCCATAAAAGCATTTTGAAGTACATCTCATACGAACTGGACGTTTAATTATGGCTTTATGCTCCTTTTAAAACATTTATATGTTGAAGAGAACTTCAACATGATTAACATGATTATAAATATTGTGACAAAATAATATCCAATCACCAGAACTGCTGTCAGTTATCCTGGTAAGTGACTTAAGAACTTAAAAGTTCACTTACTAAGCGATGTATTTCAACTGCGAGTGAAATAAAAGTACCTTCCCGTATCGTATGATCTAATTTTCATGGAATATTATTGTGCAAGAGAAATATCTTTTCTAATAATTTTAGATCTATTTTAACCAATGTTTTTCCTCGTTCATGCTTATTTTAAAGTTTATATATATATTTATATATATCTTAATAACTTTAATAAAACTTAATTCATTTCTTGTTCATCACGAATACTTTCATTTATGTAAGGCTCATTTGTCTAAATATACAGGGCTGTGCAGGTAAATTTGGAATAAGTTCACAGCCATCCAGATTAATAAGGAGGAGATCTGCATGGGTGAAATTAGCTGTGAGAGGTTGTGTGAATACTTGTTGTGAAATTTAAGATCGAAAACAAAAACAATTGTTTGCCATCACGATGGAGCAGGAGAAGAGGTCTGCCGTTATTGAGCTGCACCGCGCAGGCCGCTCGGCCCAGGAGATTATCAGCCTCCTGAAGTACCCCTCTAGCACTGTTTATACCATCATCAACAGGTACAAGGCCACGGGGATGTCCAGCAGGTCCAAACACAGCCCCAGAAGTGACAGGAAGAGGAACCCCAGGTTCTTGGCTGGCCTGAGGAAGTCCATCAATGCCTTCCCAACCAAGTCCATGTCTGCCCTGGCCAAGGACCGCTCTGTGCATCGCAGCACCATATTCAGGGCCATAAGACATGACCTGGGATATAAGAGCTACGTCATGAAGGTCAGGCACCTGCTGACAGACAAGATGAAGGCCACCAGGGAGGCCAGGTGCAGGAAAATTCTGAGCTCTCTGAAGAACACTGGTGGGCACCTGAGGTTCTTCTGTGATGAGAAGATTTTCACTTTGGACAAAAAGAGGAACAGGTGGATCTGTAGGGAGGCTTCTGAGGTCCCCATGGTCTTCAGGACAAAGAACCCGGCTGCAGTGATGGTCCTGGGTGTCATCAGCAGTGAGGGCCACGTCATGCCGCCACACTTCTTTGAGCCCAAGCAAAAGGTCAACCAGGAGGTGTACTTGGAGGTCCTCAGTAACGTGGTCAAGCCTTGGATAGACACTGTGGCCTCTGGGAGGAAGTACACCTTTCAGCAGGACTCTGCCCCCGCCCACAAGGCCAAGACTGTGCAGGCATGGCTCAAGGAAAACGTGCCTCACTTCTGGGATCCTCAGACCTGGCCCTCCAACTCCCCAGATCTCAACCCTTGTGACTACTACCTGTAGGGGAAGTTGGAGGGGGAGGCCTGTGCGACCCACCACAACTCTGTGGAGGCCCTTAAGTCGTCCATCACGTCTGTGGCAATGTCCTTGGAGGCTGCGGAGGTGTCCAGGTCAGTGAGGGCATTCAGGTCCCGTGTGGAGACTGTGGTGGAAGCTGGAGGAGGACACATTGAATAAAAATTGTCTTTGATATGAGAATATACGATTGCCATCTGGTAATGCTGTTAGTGTTACCTGGATAGGAAGAAAAAAAGAAGGGAGAGAAGTGAGGCAAAATACTCCCTCCCTTCTTTTTCTCTTTCTATCCAGCTAACACTAACAGCAGTTACCAAGTGGTAATTGTATATTCTCATATCAAAAGATCAATTTTTGGGGAGAGTACGTATTTGCTTATATCTCTTAAAGTATAGCGATTTTTAGAACACCAAACATATCAAATGAAAGCTTGGTTAACCAGCTTTAATATTTTGGTATACTAAATCATGTCAATTTAATAAGTAGAGAGTTATATGTACATTAAAAAAGCCTATCTCGCGTACAAAATGACGCATATAATGGATTATGTATGCGTCAGAGACAAAGTAAAATTTTGAGAGGATACCTTGACGCAAATCTAAGAAACACATTATTATATTTTTTTCATAATCGATTTCTTATAGGTCAATACAGGCTCTGAATCATATGATGTAAACTCAGATTGTACTGAATTCTGAATTGATAGAATGCAACCAAGGTCATTTTTGGATTTATCATCTAAAGTTTTACTAAACTTAAAAGTACTATTTTACTCTGAAGCGAACAAGTCATCTTCTACAGGCGAGTGAAGTTAATTGATACAAAAAAGCTATGAAATAAGCTAACAATACACACTCCCTTTCTTGCTTTGTTTTTACTGAAAACTTTGTTTTATTAAAAACATCAAACATACGTCTGGTAGTAAATTAGATTTCCTTTAAATTAATAATTATTATTGAAGTCTGTAACGTCCACCATTTTGAAGAAATTTGCGGAAAACTATATTTTTACTAAATTTTTAAAACTTTGACCTCGTTGCGCGACCTCGTAATGTTGACCGATTTTGTTCAAACTTTGTATGTCGTCTTCTTTTATCACCAAGAAACAGAAAATCCACAATGTTGCTAACATTTCAAACATTTGAAAAATAAGAACAACCCTAATATATATATATATATATATATATATATATATATATATAGTTTGTATTATAATGATATATTTTAAAATTGTATATTATATATAATATAAATTCTATATAATCAAAGTTTATATGATTGATTATTATTAATTTATTTTCTGTCTTAGAAATCTATCCCATGTGCAAGTTACTTCATTTTTAAACAATATTATACAACTGTTATTTGACTAAATAACTTTGAAAAGTTGCGTGTTTCGGTAATTGCATTATCAACTACAAAAGTTATTGAAAACTTTGTTTAGTTGAACCTTTATGTTGATAATTCGTTTAGAAATGTGTAGAATTAGAAAAATATCAATACTATTATGTTCGCAACTTTTTAACCCTCTTTGCTCATTCATCCAATTAAAGATGGTATAAACTTTTATGTTATATTGCATTCACATTTCGATAATAAGAATAGAAATTTCTTTTATAACCTTTTAGAGCTCTTGAGGAAAAGTGAAACGCAAATTATACTTTTTATATAAAAGAATAATGTTATTTAATTTGAGTACCATTAGTATAACACTTTTTATTAAAATGTAATAGTAATAAAATTTTTGAATTTTGTATATGTACTTTCCAATAGCCAATTAAACTTTTGTTTATCCGTTTATAAAAGTAAGAAAACAGCTGTTTGAAGAGGACTTTATATATATATATATATATATTCCGTGAATAAGCGGACAGTTTGTTATTTTAAGAATATAATTGTAGAACTATATTTTCCCTTTACGTACACTCACCATCATAACTCTTTTGACTTTTAAATAAATAGAATGGGTCAGTAAAATTAATCACAACTACAACTAGAGGCATATATACACTCAGAGAGTGCTAACCTCCGCCGACACGGGGTCCTTTTGAGCCTTCCGAGGCAGATTTTTCACGACTGGGGCGGCGTAGAGGGACGGGGGAGGGTTCCCCTCGACGGAAATTTCGAGAGGAAGACGCTCCCGGCACCCAATTTCACAGCACAGCGACATCTATTGGCAGAGTAGGCTAACTAGAAATATTTATTAGTATTTAGCTCATTTGGCATCTTAAAGAAGCACTCAGAGATGCCAAAATTTAATCACTTGTTCCTTTTGGCATTTCCAACAACTCCGCAAAGTTTCATCTGAATCCGTTCGGTACTTTTTGAGTTATCCTGCTGACAAACCAACCAACAAACCAACGCCAGTGAAAACATACTTTCTTCGGTGGAGGTAACAATACTGAGCTAAAAAGCATTGATAGTTAATATTCTGTACGTTTTTCCTGATCTTTGTAAGTCTTTACCTTGTTGTACAATAGAGCCTTAACTAATATACATATACCTTCCAATATACAAAATACTAGAGCTCATTTATCTTTTGCATAAACATTAATTAAAAGAGGAATAAGAAAATATTTACCAACTGATACTTAAAGAACCCTATCAAACAATGCACAATACTTTTATCGAATATTGTTCTTGATAATTAAAAGAGTATCTTCCTATTCTTATCTTCCATATCAACCTTTAGCATTTCTTTATTTTTGCTTGTATATATACTTATGCTAAGCAAAACATCTTTCTCTGTATATTTGAATTGCAAAGTACTCTAAAGTAGTTTACTCTTTCTGAGAGCATTAAATACGGATGATAAACATGTATTCATACATATGAAACTCTCATACACAAACTCCATTTAGCCATGATAATATATGAAGGAATACGAAAATATCAAAAATCCCTTTGGTTTATTCTTAAATGCGCAGTCATGAAGTGAGCGTAAATCATAACTTATATTTACCTCCGCCGAAGAGGTATTGTTTTCACTGGCGTCGGTTTGTTGTTTCGTTGGTTGGTTGGTTTGTTTGTCAGCAGGATAACTCAAAAAGTACTGAACGGATTCGGATGAAACTTTGTGGAGTTGTTGGAAATGCCAAAAGAACCAGTGATTAAATTTTGGCATCTCTGAGTGCAGAATTAAGATGCAAAACGAGCTAAATACTAATAATATTTCAAGTTAGCCTACTCTGCCAATAGATGTCGCTGTGCTGTAAAATCGGGTGCCGGGAGCGTCTTCCTCTCGAAATTTCGTCGAGGGGAACCCTCTCCCGTCCCTCTACGCCGCCCCAGTCGTGAAAAATCCGCTTCGGAAGGCTCATAAGGACCCCGTGACGGCGGAGGTTTGCACTCTCTGAGTGTATATATGCCTCTAGTTGTACATACAAAATTTAAAGATGTGGAATAACAGCGTTCAAGGAAAATATTTGACGGTGTATTCTTTTTTTTTGTGGCATATGAAGGATTTATTATTTTTATTTATTTATATACTTTTTATGTATTTATCACTTACTAAATAATTAAAACTTACGATTTTTTTGGTATTATAAGAACCCACATACAAGTAATAGTGTAGGCGGCTTGATATAAAATTTGTGTTAAAAAAGGAATATATATATATATATATACAGGGTGATTCACTACAATTGAGACACACGTATTACGATGTATAATCTTTGTATTAAATTTCTCATAAATATTGCTCAAATAAAAATAATAGCAAAGTATGTAATACACAATAAATATTTTTTGAATTTCCATGTATCCTCCTTTGGCCTTCAGTACAGCTTTGAGACTCCTAACGGTAGAGGCAACAAAGGCAGATATTTCTTCCTCAGTTAAGGAGGCCCATGGCTGAAGCAGTTTCTTTTTTAGAATCTCCACTGATGGTCAGGACTTGCTTAACACCCTTCTCTCCAGAATGGATTATATTCCATAGTACATGGGGTTCAGATCTGGGGAGGATGGTGGCCACAAGTACTTGGGACAAAAGTCTGCAAACATATCATTACAGAAGCTTTGAACCAATTTGCTGGTGTGGGATGGATCCCCATCTTGCTGGAACACTAAAGGTGTCGTTGGATATTCTCTTTGTACCCATGGGACTACCTCCTCGGAAAAAGGTATAAATAAACCGCTTGGTCGACCTTCACCTCCTCCTCGACGAAGATCAAAGGGGCCCTCTTCCCGTCCGACGTCACGCCCGCCCAGACCATGACGGAGGGTGATTTCTACCTTTTGAAGGCTGTCCTCAGCTCCACGGGGATGTCCTCCTTCTTCCACGTCAAAATCAGGACATTTTGACTGTTGTGGGTGGCCTGGACCGTGAAAATTTTCTCATCTGTCCAGAGAACTGATGGCGACCTGTCTTTGGAGAGTTGTTGAATAATTTTCCTCCCACGGATAAGAGGCTTGTTCATTATGGCCTGGGACAGAATCTGAAGTGGCTTCTTCTTATAAGCGAGCATCCTCAGGTCTTTCCTGATCAATCTCCAAATGCTAGTGGTGCTCATGTACTCCTCTTTAGGCATCTGTCTCAAGGATAAAGTTGGATTTGTCCTGAGTTTCTCCCTGATCCTCTTCTTTTCCAAGATGACGAACGATGAACGATAACTTTTGGTGACTGACAAATGAACGACAATTTTTCGTGAACATCAAAAAGTCTTATATATATAATGTTTTTTTTTTGGACCTGGAGATATTGCACAATTCATAACACATTTAAATATAATTGAAGTAAATTTTCAATATTCCAAATACAATGAACTTACTTCGTTACTTGGGATCTTCCATTGTACTATTGGAAAACCATAACTCTTTTATGTTATGAATAGTAATGTTATGAATATAATGTCATTATATATATTCAAACATCAAAGTTCTTCACAATTAAAGTTTATTATGTGCTTGTCTATATATAGCTAATAACAAAAGCCTACTATTCTATAACATAATTTGTTATATAAAATATTTATTTTTAGACAATGAGTCTTTTTTATTATCGAAACTTGATAGTTATATGCATTCATTAAGTTACAAAAGAAAGCTTAATTACATATTTAGTCACATAACTTTTTATACACGTGTTGTCATTAGTTGTCTAATAATAAAACATGCTTGTAGATTTACATGCATACTTTGTATATAGCACTTTGATGAGTTCAAGTAGAAAGCAATTTTTATACCTCGATTCTAATTGAATATATATATATATATATATATATCAGGAAACGACCGGGACCCTTTTTTTCGCCGGGACCCGGGCCGAGCCGGGACTTAAATTTTTCTAGCCGGGCCAGGACTTTTTTCGTTCCTTCGACATTCTGAAGTGACGACGTTTTTTTAGAAAATAATTTCCAAAAAGAAAAAAAAAGTGATGACGTTTTCTTAGAAAAGTATTTCCCGAAAAAAGTGACGAAATACTTTTAAAATTCCTTTCTAAAAACGTCGTCACTTTATGAATGACAAAGGAAAGGAAATATTTAAGTCCTGGCCTGGTGTCTAAAAACCGGGACACCGGCCGGGACGCTCAAGAAAACAGCCGGGCCGGGTACCCGGTCGTTACTTGATATATATATACATATAAATATAGGATTAAGTTAGTTGTTTGAAGGGCCAGGATTAGTCAACAGTGTCACTATCATAATGTACAAAAATAATTACAACAAAATCCTCACCACAAAAAAACATGAGCCTTTTTTACATTTCCACGCATATTTCCCTGATAACCAAATGTACAGATGAAAGGGAAAGTCGACTGGCGCGAATGTTATCGTATCTATGGGTATTTCTTCTATGCACAAACGTGTCTCGTTAATTTTTGCCCGATTGTTTGAATTAATGTCTCCAAGGTTTTCTTAAAATTTATAATGTAGCCATAAAATAGTCAAAGAAACATGGATAAGCAATTCACACTCCAGGTCCGTTATATTGATCCTATTTTTATCTTGTATTAATATTTAATACACGATATAAATAATCTGATGCCATAGAAATGAATTGCATTTATTAAAAAAATAAGAAGTGAATAAATCAATGACGAAGTATATGGAATAAATCGTTGTTGATACTTATATGAGTCATATAACCCATACTTTGTATTTGTGGGATAATCGACAGTCAGAGTTTTGTTTGACTTTGAACGCATCTGGTAATTAAATTTGCTTTTAAATGTCGTTTATACGACAATTTGATCGATGATATATCACTTTGTCATTCGATTAAAGATTTTCTCTATCTGTTTGGTGTCTTGTATGTAGAAGAGATGGTGTCGTAGTTGCAAGACTTGATTGCAGCCTCTTCCTAAGAGGCCATTAAAGCCACATTTGTACTCAAGACAAAGAACGACGTTAGTACACGTGCCTATTTCTAAAGACGTCCTGTGTTAATATATCAATACTTATATAGTTACATATATGATTTTTCACGACTGTAGAAACTTTAAGTATTCTTTACAAATTTAAGTGCTCTAAAACCTCAGAATATGTCAAAATGTGTGGAAACATTATTAAAACTGCTCCCCAATGATGAATTAATAATGTCTATTGGTTAATATCATAATCTTATTTGCAGGTATATCTTAGAACTTTTACGATTTCTGAAGTGAACAAAAACAGAAATAAAGCTTCTTGTACGTTGTACCCATTTTTCAAGACTGTGAAGCGTTCTAATTGAATATAATATCTTAGAAAATATAGATAAATTTACAAAGGTGAACATATTTGTAATTACATAAAAACTTTAGCTTTTAAAGTTTTATTATTTAAGGCTCTTGATTGGATTGGTGCACAAACAAATGACGATCTTTATTTAATATTCATAACTATTTGTTTCTCAAATCAAGCTTAGTTTTATTTAAATATTAGGAGGAGAGGAAAGAAACAAAGATGTCTGTTCTATCAGGTAACCATTCTTATCATTTCTTTGAATAAAAAAATGTATGAAAATATTCATTTACAATATTTTGATAACGTTTTAAACACCAATTTCGACCCTCCCTTCTTGGTACTCGAATCATCGCCTCCACTGAGCCAAGATGTTCTCTCATTATGATTTATTTCTTCCTGTCTATGAGCACAAGAAATGCAATTTCATCGCAATAATATAAATAATCATCGTTCACGACTACCAATAGACACTTAATTTTATTTCTCTACTCAATCAAATTGCATATGTGTGAAACCTTATTAACCCTTATATTGTGTTAGAAAGCTGTTTACACCTGTGGTGTTCGCGGGTCAATTTTGACTCATGATTTGAAAATGCTTTAAAATGCTTAAAATCACCAGTTTTCTTCCAATATTGTTTTTCAAGTCATTGTTGGCTTAGTATACATTCATATAAATGGAACCAGTGTGGGAAATTTCTTTAGTTGGCTCCACAGACACAGTGTTTTAAAATGTACCACTCGGGTAAAATGTGTGTGTGTGCCTGAATGCGCTTTCTATATGTGTCTGTCTGTGCATGTGAAAGAAGCCTGTTTGTGTGTGGGGGGGGGGGGGGGGGGCGTGTGTGTGTGTGTGGGCCATAACTGGGCATATTGGGCCACAATTGATCCTCAGAGCAACCCATAGCTTTTAGGTGATGCATAAACAGCCAGTATTCTCTGCCGGGTCATTTTGACCCGTAACACCACAGATGTAACTTTTTTTTTTGAGACCTTTATAATTTACTAAAATGGTGAAAAATGATATTTCTGCATTCAATGGGGTGTGTCTGAGGATTAGATGAAGCCTCATTCCAGAGCAAAAAAGCAAATGGTAATTTTTACACATTCAAACTAGAAAACGGGTCAATTTTGACCCTAACACAATAGAAGGGTTAAGCATATAGTGAGTTTTACTGCCTGCATTGATAAAATACTTTCAAAAGCCAGCTATAAATCAATCAAGATCAAAGGATATATGTCAAAATATGTCAAAAGTGTATTATTTTCTTACATTGGGAAACAATTAATCCCAATGATTTATCAAAAGTATATAAATTTGTGCCCCATATGCGTTAGTCACAAGTAAAAACGACTTACTGCTCTCAGTATAGAACATATATAGACTCGACATTAAATTATGTGAATTGAATTTCATGGTCAAAAAGGAACTGAAACTTTTCTTTTAATGCGTATCATTCAAGCTCAGCGATCTCTTTGTGTAAGCCTTTCTAATATTCAAACAGAATTCCAAATTATTCAACTTATTTAAATCATTTGCACAGCCCTATATGGCATGAAGCAAATCAACCAGAAAATATTATAATTTTATTCATATTTGTGTACTTGAAATGTATAGAATTTCGATAGCACTGCTATCAATATCGGTATTTGCTTCCACCTAAAGTCAAGCACAAGAGGTGTTCCTTCAAGAAAATATTCAGTGTCCAATAAGAAGAGAAACATAAAGGAATCCTATATTGGAAATAAATGTTTTAATTCATTCATCATAAGAATGAACCTTTGACGAAGGGTCATAAATATATAGGTATATAATATATATATATATTAGAAGTTTGGTAAAGTCTGGCATATCTTTAGAAATAATTAATAAGCTATATTTTTAGTCAAGTGGACATAATAAGCATTAATGCATTGATAATAAAAGCCACTGGAAGATATCACACCTCCAAGAACGACTTCATATCATTCTACGTGGGAGAAGAGGCTGACCATATCAATGCAGTTATTACAAAAACACAGTTTTTTATTTATGCGATGATAGCAAAAAAGAAATCTTATGTGTCTCTGTGATAAATATTTTTAAAAATATTCTAAATTGTTAAAAAATCATAAACTGTGTCGAAAACTGTTTTTTTTAATTTTTGTTATTTATCTTTTAATTTTATACTACCGTTTGTACTGTGTTTGTTTTGAAATGAAAAAAAAAATGCCCATAGTCATTGGACTATCAAAAACAGCATTAATGCATTGAAAGTGATCCATCGAATCCAATAGGTTTTTCATGAGGTTAATTAATATTAACTTTCACCTCTCGGGAGGAGCCCTCAAGATTGAGAGTCGAGAAAGCTTCTTCTACTGAGCTTTGGTGTCCATTAAGTTTTCTCGCAATGCATTATTCAAGTAAGCATTTTTTTTTGCCTATTGGTTCGATAGAATTGTATCCGATAGGATATAAAAAAAGCATTATAGCATTTTTTTTTGCCTATATGGCTCGATAAAATTGCATCCGATAGGATATAAAAAGCATTATAGCATTTTTTTTGCCTATCGGTCGATCATCCGATAGGATATTAGCAAATAGGCTCGATAGAATTGCATCCGATAGGATAAATAGCATTGTAGCGTTAAAGTAAGCATTTGAGGACTACTTAATTAAATTTTAAATATTGTTTATTTAAAAAAAACTTACAGTTGATTATACTTTGTATGTTTGTATGTTTTGCCATTATGTATTTTTGCTCATGAGACGTCAACACTTTGTGTTTTCAAACTGTGCAAATAATGTATGTTATTTATGTACATAAGAGCTCTGTTCGTGACGACCAAGTTGTAACTCTTATAATGGACCGATTGAACTACAAGTTAGGCCAACAGCATTTTTATAATTCATTTATACGCTCTGATAATAATCTTCATATTGAAAAAACTCATCGTATTGCGCATCACAATTGAAATAAATTGAAAAAAAACAGAAGTGAAAAAAAACAGTTAAAAATATTTATCGACGAATTATCTATGAAATCAAGCCGGATTTGCATAAATAAGTTGGTATTATGGACATCAAGATTGTGATGCATTCCAACAATGGATGCTAATAGCCAGAAATCATATTGGAACTACTAATGAGGATTTCTAATATTTGTAATTCGTAATAAATACATAATTATTATTTTTTATTTTCCACTTAATTTTCTAAAAAAAACATTCATTTAATCAAATGGACAAAATTGAGCTCATTTTATATTTCGAAAGTCATAGTAGTCATGGAAACGATATTCCTTCAATCAAAGATGAACAATATCAGGGGAATTGAAGTAATTTGTGGCCACTTAAAAAAATGAAAGCTGTCCTTAAGATAAACAAACAAAAAGCCTCAATTCTTCAATTAGGCAAGTGAAACCCTATAAATGACTTTATCATTGCGGGTTACTCTGACGCCCACGTTTCCCTTTTGGAAACATACTTTTCAAGTGTCTGCATCCTGTCATTTTCAAGATATACAAAATTGAATGGGTGTATATGATTAATGAAATAAAAAACAACTATATTTTTATTGATAAACGAAAAAAGGACTTTAATATATGTTAGAGAACTTTGACCAAATTGAATTTTATATATTTTTTAACTTTTCTTATAAAAAAGAAAAATAGTGGTAAAACAGTATTATTTTTATATTTGTAACTATTTTTGTTCGTAAAAATACATAAGACTAACATTTTTTAGATAATATTAATATTCTAATAACTAATATTGCTATTTAAAATGATGTTACCAAAAGGGGAACTTTGGCGCCTACTGGTAATAATTTGCATTTTTACGTTTTTGCGTATACTCCTTATTTTATTTCGGTACCTGTAATGATAGTAACAGGATATTTAATCCAGATTTTATCCGTTATTGCTGTAAAAAGTATTTAATTTTATAAAAAGCTTCATAAAGATTAACCACAAACGCATAGTAATTTACACATTTTAGTGTACATTATTTATTCTACATACTATGTATGGTTTTGTACTCGTATATTTGAATTGAATTAAATTTTAAAAAGTAATTAATCATAATGTAACTGTCGTAATATTCAGTTTCATATATTGTGTTTTAATACTGATGAATGACTTATATATTGAGGTAACTAATTTAAACTACGAAGTGATTTTTATTTATTATGTGTACCTCCTCTTAATAAATAAAGTTTAATAAAAGAGCTGGACTGGTATGCAACTTACTGCGTCACGTATTAGAAACAAAAACAGAATAAATTGCGGTCTTATATAATTCCAAAGTGATCATTGTTACATCATGCATGAAAGTACAACCAAAATTATATGTACTCGCATATTTGGCCGCCTACGGCGCCCATATGTTCGCTTTCGGGTATGGGTAGGTTTTGGAGTTAGTTTGTGAGTGAAACAGACCTTGAAGAATATAAGAGAGGAGAGAGAAAATTATTTTCTGTTTTGTACAAACATTCCTCATAAAAAGTTTGACTTTGTACAAAGAATATGTTTAAGTCACATGAGATGCTTTTTTCTTTTTCTATTTCTCTAACTCCTCCTCCTCCTTTTCTTTTTTCCTCTCTTTACCTTGAAAAGTAGGTGGTAGTTCAAATCAGACAAGTTTTTCTCTTCATTTCTGGTCCCATCACTTTGCAAATAGTTTTATTAGGTCCGATTTGACCCAAGGATTCCATAGGTACCTTCAAAGTTCAAATCTAACCATAAATGTGGGAGGAGATAGCGTGAGGACATACAGACGGACAGAGATTGGTGAATTAATATATAGATTGTTGATCTCATCAAGAACTCATTTCAAAATTTTCATCAAAATTGAGAAACCAAAGAACAAATAAAACTTCAAAAATTACTTACAGATTGAATTTTGTTATTGATTAAGTAGATAATAAACATATTTTTAATTACACTACATATACGAATAAAAGGTTTGGAGATATATTAAGCTGGGGAAAGTGAAATTAAAATCTGGAAGGGACTCTAATCCAAGTCAAATCCTAGAATCTTATATTTACTATCTCTTTAGCTATACGTACTTCTCGGCTGATAGAGACTCTTAAGACTTCTTTCTTCGAGACTTGATCTTATACTTTCAAGGGGTTCTTCAAGAGTTGGTAGAAGTCTTACAAAGTTTCTGAGACCGGCTTATCTGATCACTATGCTGGATTGCAACTTTGACTTGGGAGCAATTACTTAAAAAACAAGGGCCGATGGAAATTAAACCATAAATTGTTGATTGACCATGGAGAAAGATGAATCCATTATTGTATCGATAATCGAAACAGCCGAGTCAAAATTAAGTATTGAATGGGCATTGTTATTGCAAAAATGCAAAATTTATTCTGTCAAGTAAAAATATATGTAAAAAAGTCGGTGCTAAACAAAATAAACCTATACAACCACAAAAAACGCAGCAAACGAGGCAAAAAACCTGCCCAAAAGAAAATGTTTCATGACAGGCTATAACTTTTAGACTAAACATACTTCATAGACAAGCTGATCTAAAATACAGAGTGAAAGATCAATTTGAAGCAGTATAAGAAATAGAAGCGTTATATCTCTCTCTTTTTACTCATGATTTATGAAAAAACTAAAGGTGGGATACTTTCCAGAATTCGCCTCAGATAGTAAAATGGTTTTAATGCCTATGGAGGAAAAGGATCACATTTTATTAAAAAATCTAAAGACACTTAAAATTCATACATCGAATTATAAAATTTGTTTGCTTATTTAATTAAAAAAATGTTAAAAAAAAAGTTTTTGCATGGATCCCAGATTCCTTATATTCTAACACGCCTTTAGACTCCACAGAAGGTAGTACCGACATCACTGATGTCCATTGATTTCACCAAAGCTTTTCGTCACTATATTACGCAAAATCATACATTATATAAAAAGGATTTGGTGACCTAATAATAAGAATGGTTAGCACTTCAGTTTGTAAAACCAGGACTCTAATAGAGTATGGAAAACGATGCGCACATTTCTTTAACAAGCGGGGAGTTCGTCAAGGAGATTCAGTGGGTGGAATTTGGTTCTTTACGGGTTTGAATCCCCTGAATATGTCTAAAAATGTTTATGTTGCGCGGCCGATCCTACTCTGACATATTTGGGTGGCCCACTTCAATTACTTCATTAGTTAAATCAGCTTTTAAAATTTATAACGCATCACAAATTGTTTGGGACTAAGCGTCATTATAGATAAATCAGACTTAATAAGCCCAAATAGTGATATTTTAGTAAAACCTTGTCCAATTTTGAAAACAAGAAAGACATGAAGATACTTGGGTCTTGGATGGCCCGAGTATATCTGAGATGAAGTGGAATAAAATTATAATCCAAGTCAAGATGCCAAGCTTATTTTCAAAACTCTCCCTTTATAAAACAAGATCCAAGTCGGGAACACCTATATTGAGCCCAGGATTATGCATTTGTTCCGTGTTATTCCATTACACCAAGGAACTTTGGATCATATTCTTGGCGTTAGAGATATTTCAGGGCTGAATAGCGGGCGGTGGCTCCAATGACTATCGTCCATAAAAACATGGTTTAAAAGGGATACAGACCTTAAGGAACGTTCTTGTGGAGGCAAAGCCTTCCTACATTGAAGGTACTAGCTGATTTCATGTCGTGGATTGTAATAAACATTTGGATGTAAGGTCATTCTTTCTAAAGAAGCAGGATTGCCAAAACTATGGTCAAAAGATCTTTCTATTCTGAAAAACTTTATCTACAGTTGTATTATAATTCAAAAATAGTCTTAGTCGTCCATAAAACTATTTGTATTGGAGCTAAGAAGTTAGAAAATATAAAGAGCGCCCTTGAGGAACCAGCTATAAATTCAGAGTATGTATGAAATAGTCTCCAATCTTGTTATATAAACGCCCATTTCTTCTACAATTCTTAGATCTAAGCCTTAATACTTCTATACGTCATTCAATAAAATTTAATGTGTGAAAACTTGATTGATCCATACAACCCTATATTAAATATATACCATAGAATAACTTTATTTCAAAACCCATTGAGACACTTCAGATACATATGATCTTTATCCAAACTTTTAAATATCACTCAATTCCTAATATATACAGAAGAAAAATATATAACTCCCTATAACTAAGAGTTTATTTATATTAAAAACCGGCGTAACATAAATTTAAAATAGAAAAAAAACAAGACAATACTGCAATGCAAAATCCAGTTTTTATGTAATCATTTTCCTTATTGAAAATGGGAGAGAGAAGTAACTTTTTTGTGGGGACAATGTTATATAAACATTCATGACATTTATTAAAAAGCTATATTGAGCTACTCAGCTACAAATGTTGTAGGCGGATAATGTATGATGATATAAACATGAGGCTTTTAGATGTGCACGTATAACCCACCTGATTATGAATGCTCTTATGAGTTCAGTATCCTTGGGTTTTTTTAATATTAAGGTTCTTATGTTAATACATATATTTTC
>CP045898.1:10971187-11025268 GCA_013387185.1 Caligus rogercresseyi | reverse complement strand
CGGCCTCGAGAATTTGTCGGACACTGATGAATAGTTCCCTCCGCTCAGTTGTCGATACCACCCAAAGCGTTTCTCGATCGGGTCGGACTGGAACATAGCCGGAAGAACGTAGACGAAATTATCATCCTCCAAAAATACTCGATCAGATCCGCCAATGCAAGAGAAGTGTGTTCGTTGCCAAAAAAGTTTCATCCGTAGACCCCGAAGACCCTCTTTTGCCATTCCTAAAAAAAAAGCGAATTCTCTAAGAAATCCAATAGCCATGCTATTTTCTTTTGAGATTGGCCATCCTTATCTCATCCCTCTTGAAAAGTCCAACTTGCGGCGTTTTGATGTGGACAACATTCAATAATTCCTCACAAATTCAGCAAACTCTGCCGTCTCCAAGAATGCAGGCTTATCCTTTGAGTAGAACTTCAGAGCGCCGATGGTGGATTCATGGAATGTAGCATCCCTAATTTAACATTAGTCTTCTCTATAGATGTTGGGTTAAGCACTTTGAGCGATAGCTTATGAGCTAATCTCACTTTGAATGTGGATTCAATCTTGTGAACTTCTCGAATGTGAGCGAAGTTTGGACGAAGAGGGGGTGAGTCCGGGAAGAAGATATTAGGGCTATCTAGGTAGTCTTCCTTTGGAAGCAGTTGTAATATTTTTGAAATTGTGGACTGAATCGATGAGGAGATGAACGCGTTTGGAACTGTCGTGGGGATGAGGAATCCATGTCTGTAGATTATCTTCACATAGAAATTGGGTGTAAAATCTTCTATTTACGTGTGTGATTATCAACAGACAAGGCCACGACGGTGAAGTCGATTTCCCAAAGGGTTTTCAGATCCGTGTATACTGATTAAATAATAGTTCAGCTGTTAATTTCACTACTGGAACTAGTGCGACGACGTCCATGTATTTCCCACCAGCCGATTTGATCATAAATGTGAGAACGGTCTTCGTGGCCTGATTATTTTCGTTGCCCAGAAACTTTCCTCTGACGAAATTCAATTCGTTGAGCAGAGTAAACTTCATCAATGATCAATGTGACGTTTTTTTTCTTGTGCAAAGGTCTTGGATTCGTGATTGGAGGTATCGGATTGTCGATGATGATAGTCCTGCTTCCACAGTAACAGAGCATGCAATTGATCTCAGGTATCTTGGAGAGGGAAGCGACATTGCATTAGAGGAATGAAGTTGTTCATAGAGGCCGGAATTGATATTTTGCCACATCAAACAAGAAGAAAGGATATCTTCTTCCACAATTCGCGGTTTGAAAAGAAGATTCATTTGCTCAAAAATGAATGAGAGCTTTGAATAATGAACTTCTTCTAATTCAGCCGAGTTTATGTATCTCTCAAGCCGAGCACGAATATCCTCGAACATTTCTTTGTCCGGAAGTTGATCCCTCGACCCCAAATAAGCAGCTATATTAAGAGCCTCAGTGATTGAACGGATCTTTTTAATCGACGTCATACAGTGGGATACTAAGCTCTTTTCCAGAAGGGAGTGACGGTGATACATTTGAAGGATAGATCTTCATCAACTTCCAAACTTAAAGAAATGTCCATTCCGTTCTCTGTTGAAACCATCTTCACAAGTGACACCTTTGGAAGTTGAAGTAGAGTGAATCCCGAAGGCAAAGTCTCTGATGTCAACTTATGATAAAGTTCCTGGGCAGTCTTGACGGATTCCTTCATGGAGAGTTCTTTACGGAGAGCCTCTTGTCTCTCATTGATGAGGACACTTCTCTTGCTAGTGGTAGCTGCTTGCGTTGGCCTCGGGAGTTGCCTTTTCGAGGAGAGATAAGTGGGGAGATTAGGCCATTTTGAGGGAATGACACCATCCTTCAAACGTCTAGAAATTAACAAAAGTTCAATTAATAAAAAAATATAAAAAGCAAGCCAAAATAAGTCCATACCTTTTTTGGAGGGTTCTCCCTATATTTCGAGTAGGATCCTCAGAAGCTGTTACGAAGTCCGAATGAAGGAAATGGAGACTACATATTCTTGAACTCGATGTTGGTGTCTAATTAGATGTCCCTAGGAATGGCTTTGATCCACTCCGAAAGGATGGAGTCCTTCTTGGGGAACGTGTGAAAAGTCACCGAAGGATCTTTGGGGTGCTCTTGTATCCCTGCTTGCATCCAGGGGCGCAACACATGTTCACCATGATTGTCTATTGGAGCAAGATCAAGCACGTATACACGATGTGATGACTAAGCAATACTAAAAATGAAGCCCGCATGCTGTTGAAAATTAGGCGTGTGTTTTTTTATCTTCCTTCCTGGTACGTCTAGTATTCTATGATAGAGGCGCAGAATGTCTGATTTCTTCGGACGAGGTCTTGGAGACCATAGGAAGTCTGCCTCCGCACGTTCTTGAAGCATAGAGGGTCCTTTGTACAGTGGATACCATGTGCTCGATCTTGTAAGCCTCCTCGTAAGTTGGAGATGTTGATACAAGCCAGTCAGTAGAGGTTAATGATACTCCGAGTTCTTCTAACATTATCTCTTCCACAGCTTTAATGACTGGGACCACTTTAAGGCAGTGATAGAAGAAGTGGAAAGACGTTTCCTCGACCTCCCCACACCAATGGCATCCCGTTTCTTTGGATCCACATGGGACTTGCTCATAAATAGAGAAGACGTGGCTAAGCGGTATCGGAACCATTTTTGATGGGAGTCCGTAAAGGGGTTTTCATAATAATTTCCGGACACAGCGGGGGGAAATCCGCCTCATTATGTAGTAGCCTCAATCGTCTCTCGATGCCAGGGAAGGGACGTCCAGAGCAAGCAATAGACCTTCGAATAGAACGATTGTCCAATGCCGTAAGGGCTATGTAGAAGGGGATAGGTGGCCCAAGAGGTATATTTCCCGCAGAGGTAAGCGAACGAAGTTTTTGTAATCGTAAACTTAGTATATAATTTTTTATCTGTATTTTTCTTTGAAAGAATTCCCCAACGGATGTGAGGTTACCCTCTTTGAAGAACTCCGAGGAACTTCTCAAAGCCCCATTGAAGTTCAGAGGCTCGTTTGCTTTAAGCAGAGGAAGGACCCTGTGCAAGCTTGAGCCCCAGGATTTGGCCATTCTCTTCCAGTGAGATCCGCAAGACTTTAAAGATCTTAGAAGTTCCAGTGGGCCCATGTAAATTCTCTCTAGGTAATGATGTCCTGTAGTTTTGAAAAACTTATTTTTTATTCTAATTGCCCAATAGTCTTCGCAGCTCAATAATCTCCGCAACCAGGAGAAGTTCAGAGATTTCCACATGGACTCAATTTCAAGCGATCCCAAGCCCCATTGAGAGATGCAAGAGTTCATTCTGATTTTAGAAATATACGGCTTAGAGTTGCCCCAAACAAGGGAAGCCCTTAGCTCATAAATTTTAATGCACAAAGTTTCCGAGAAAGGTAGATATCTCAGTAAGTGGAAAATTTTGGGGAAGACATTAATGTTCCATGCTATTAGTCTTTCGTAGCGGGAGAGGGGAGTTCTTCTATAAAATGATATCGTTCGTTTCAATATCTCAATGACTTTATTCTTATTTTTCTCTTCTGCTTCGTCCGTAGAACTTGCTACAGTGATGCCAAGGACACTGGTCGTTTTTACAAAGACGAAATCCCCATAATCCGTCTCATCTATATCCTCACAGTTTGTCAAGAACTGAGTTTTATTAATATTGATTGCGAGACCAGAAGACAGTTCAAATTCCTTGAGGATTTCCCAAGCTCCTTTGATGGACTCCTTCAGAGTTGTGGACGTCCCGGAAAGCAAAAGGGTGAGATCATCTGCGTACATGATGCTTTTGAAATTTTTATCTCCTATATTTAATCCTCTTACAGATTTATCTTCAGAGAGTCTTTCCAGCAGCCCGTTCACTGCCAGAATGAAGAGAGAAGGTGATAGCGAATCACCCTGTCTTGCACCTTTGCAAATATAGATAGCCCTTTGTCCACCAGGAAGGCCCAACTTTGAGGAAGAGGTCCGTAATATTGCTGACACCATGCCCACAAAGCCATCCGAAAAGCCATATCCATATAGTTCTTCCAAAATGAACTTGTGCGACAGGTTATCGAAGGCTTTTTCGAAGTCTACCATTACCGCGGCATAATTATCTCCCATGTCTTCACAATCACTTATTGCATCTTGGATAGATCTCGCACAGTCCTCGATGTGGCGTTCTGGCATAAATCCCTTTTGAAACGGTGAAATCAGTTGGGGAAGAACTCTGAGCAACCTTTTATTTAATATTCCCGTGAGTATCTTGTAGGATGCATTTAGCAGAGAAATTGGGCGGTAATCTTTAATATCATCTCCTTTTTTCCCTTTTTTTAGGACCAAGGTTATTATACCCGAGCTCATAAATTCTGGGACGAAGCCTCTTTTGAAAATGTCTCGGAAAACTCCTTCTAAAATTGGAGCAAGAGGGACTGCAAATGTCTGATAGAATTCGTGAGGGAGACCGGACGGCCCGGGTGTTTTAATTTTTTATTGTAACTATTTATATATCTTATGATTTCATCCCGGAATATTGGGAATGCAGATCATGTAATATATCTTTGTTCTTTCGTCTATTGGCTTCTTTGTGCCTTTTTTTGGTAGATTAAGAAGGGGTTTCCATCTTTTAATGTCCTTGACCAACCTCCATTCATGACAAAATTTGCATAACTTTGTTACTGAGCAATCAGCACAGCTATAGAGTCTAGAGAAATATTTGGAGGCCTCCTCAGACACAGCTGTAGGATCAGTAGAGAGATCCCCTGAAGTCATTTTGAGTTGGGTCATTCGAGTCCTTGTAGCGGATTTTTCGAGGTGTTTAAAAGAGGTTTTCCCCGTAATATTAAGATTAATTATATTTCTTCGCAGTCTTATCATTGTCCCCCTGTTCTCGTATTCGAGGAGTTTATCGAGTTCCGTGCTTTTCTCCGCACAATTGTTGTTCATTTTTTTCCAATTGTTGTCTTTTTCCTCTCTTTCATTCGCCCTCTCTTTCCCTTTGTTTATGAATATCTTCTTCGCGCAAGACTCAATTTTTTTAAGTGTATCCCATGATGTTATATTTTCCTCGTTCATATTGGCTTTAAGAGCTGTGATCATATTTAATATTTCAGTCCGGCATTCCCCTGATTCAAGCAGGGAAACGTTAAGTTTCCAATGGGATTTGTGCGGTTTTGAGGGACGAAAGAATTTAATAAAAATGGGATGATGGTCAGAGATATAACAAGGTAGTGTCTTGAACTCTTTAACAGACTTTGAAATACCTTGGGAGGAGAGTACATAGTCCAGCCTTCCTGTTATATTTTTTTTGGCCTTATTTCTCCTGTGAAAGGTCATTTTGGGTGGTTTGCCATCGGCCGTTATTCCCAAGTCACTCAAATTCATTCGAACAATAACGCTCTCCAGATCCCTCGCATTCGCTTTATTATTGATCCTTTGTAACCGCATGCATCCCTAGTTGGATCTCTGGTTATGTTTAGGTCCCCAGCAATGATGATTTCGTTATTTTTAGAGGGGGGATGTTTTTATAATATTGGAGAACCAATGATTTGATTCAAAATTAACTCCATACAGCGCGTATAAAGTTGTTGTTTTTTCCAAAAAGAACAGCTCTAAATAACGTAGTTTCCTTCTGGATCGGACGCAACTAAGGTCGGTTAAGGGATTTTTTTACCAGAACAATAACTCCCCTGGAAGGGTGGGACGTCAATTTTACCGCTTTTGCGATGAAGATTTCATGAGAATTGGGAGCAATCTTCTCTGCGTAGGAGATGTCATCCAGTCTTGTGTCTATTAGGGCAACAACATCTGGGAAGGGACAAGCCAGCTCAATAGGGAAACTGTGCTAATATAATTGAAAACTTTTCTTGTCCTTATCTTTGCGGCGATTGTTTATGTTATATATTACAAATGAAGACATGAGTAATGAGTTTGGCGGTTTAGGGTGGTATTTTTAAGCTTTTATCATATTTTTTGGAAGTTGAATCTCTTTTTCTTTTATTTTTTTTAGACGGTCTTCCTCGTTCGGACACTTGAAGGGGAACTGCCACGACTAGCCATCAAGGTGTCAAAGGCCGAGTGCTGAGTACCATTATCTTCACCCGGGACAGAGGGGGTGGTCACTAGGGACTACATTGATTATTGGAGAGATGGAGACTACCTATTGTAGTGTTCATCATCCTCGGTCTGAACCAAGGTCACATCCTTTTTTGATTGATTAGCCATAAGAGCTTCAGCCCCTATTGCCTCTTCTTTTTCGGGAGGTTTGCTGACATCAGATTCTGGACCTTATTAGTCAATTCTAGGGAGTCCTCTCTCGGTACCAAGGCTGGTATGTCGTCCGGAGCTTCATTTGGTTGGTGGATTCAGGTATTTTCGTTGGATCTTCTTCCGAGTTGTTGAGTCTCGGTCTTTTGTATTTCCTTTGGGGAGGAAGATGCTCGGTATTGTGTTGGAGGCTTCGTTGGTAATACATTTCTTGTGGGATTGTCATGGTGGGGGCACACACTCCAATGTGGGAGAAGTTTCATTAGTGGATTTGGGAAGGCTATATTTTTAATTTTTTTTTTAAATAATCTTTGTACTCCTTAATAGAGACTTTGGCTTTATCACATTTTGAAATGGGTGGCCGGACCTAAAACAATTGCTACATTGTTTACGAGCCCGATTGAATTAATTTTATTATTGATCCCTTTATGGGTAACAATTGAGACACTAAGTCAGAGTCTCCCCACAGCTTCAAGTAGAAGTGAGCCGGATCTGATGCTTTTTTGCTATGTCCTTCATTGCAGGGTACCCATAAGAGTTTTCATGTTTTTCGGACCTTATATGTCCAATATAGATACCTTTCCACAAAGGTTTTATGTGGGAAGAAGTTCTTCCTCGGTGGCTTTGGAAATATACGGAGGGCTTGAATTTTAAATGTTCGGGAAGTAAGTTTCTCTATCAAAGGTTTTAATCCAAAAACATCTATTTCGAACTTGAGACCGGTAGTAATTTGTTCATAGGTGATTGGAGAGAGTGGCTGGAGAAGTTATTAATTATATTTACCGGGTTCTTGGTTCCTATGATGGCCCAACTTGGGCCCATTTCCGCACTGAATGGGATAAATTATACGCAGGGATTGTTGATAGCCACTTCGACGACATCGTAGTCAAGAAGACGTTCTCTTCCGGGGGTTACCATCAAGATATTTGATCTGGAGTTTAAAGAGAGACCATGCCACAGGACTTTGGGCTGAGGGAGAGAGGGGTCCAAAGATCCCTTTTTCTTTCGGAGTAGGATTATTCACAGTCAAAGACGATCCATTTGATGGGGGTTTCGCAGTAATCGACGCGAAAGCTGGGGGAGGGATCTCCCCCTCCGTTCCGGCCATCCGAGTCTACGTAACTTGGACGGAGGAAGGTTAAGGATACTATTGAAAAATGGTTCAAATATAGAAAGTTGACTGGTTCACTGGAAGTTGCCAGCAAATATTTCAAAGACGACCGTAGAAACTGTTTCGTTTGGAAGAGTGAAATAGAAACTACTGATCATTTACTGTGGAAATGCCCTTCTTTAATTGAAACATATAGGGCGTTCAAGATTTTACCATGGATCATTTGTAAGGATATGAGTGATCGGCCCGCGAACTTTCAACATTGTACCCTGTATACATGACGTCATTATCCTTCTCTTTTTTTCCTTGTTGTTTCCATTGTTTTCTATCTATTTTTTTTTTTGCCATAGGCATAACTTTATTGGCATCTAAGATTGCACAAAAAATACAGAGAAAAACAACAAAACATATTCCAAACTAAACAACAAACATATTCCAAATAAATCAATAAAAAACAGGACAATTTTATCGGTTAAGAACAAAACTTAATAAATTTAATAAAACATCTACATCATTTATAAAACGCTCACATCATTTCATAAAACATTTACATCATTTTATAAAACTTACATCATCTTATAAAACATTTACATCATTCTAAACATCTAATCACAGTTTAAGAACATTTTTAAGAACGTGCAGGTGTATTTTCGCCATGTTTAAAACCCCGGAGATGTCGTACTCATTGGAACTTCGTTTGGCGTATAAAATTTAGTGGACTTTGGTGATCGTTGCGTTGATAAAATTTCATCTCTACCGGTATAAAAGGCACGTAGAAATCGTAATGTTGTCGAAGAAGTTCATTGTTTTCTATCTATTATTCAGTTCCTATTTCCGTCTTAAGCGAGTTACAGCGTATTCAATAAATATATATATAATAATAATCCGTGTCTTATTCCATCGGTAACCTCACATGGCGCAGTCGTAAACGGCTTGGTCGAGGACCTCATCGTAACTATCATTCAATAAGAATATTAGATATTAATATATTAAGAGTATATATATAATAACTACGTTTACGTTTATATATATATAATGGAAGGGGTGGCATCAGGCTTTAGGTGGATGACCATAGGTGGTCCATCCATCACTTTCAGGTGTTTTTCTCCGTCAAAGACGTCCTGAGTACTCTTTGAGGAAGGATTCCTTGGTTGTTTGGAAGTTTGCAGCTCCCTCCTTGAATACGTTCCGGTGAATGCTTTCGGTTGCTACCTTGTGAAATGAAGGTGTTTCAGCCGGAATGGACTCAACGTGTCGCCGTTGACGTGAAGTATTGTGCGTTTGTCCTTCTTTGCTGTTATTGGGGCCGGAAAGTCAGGGTGAATTATTCCTTAGGCGATGGATGTCTCGAGGCTGAGGAGTGTGCCTCGGTATTCGCTGGAAACCTGGAACGTGATAGAAGTCCTGATATCATGAAATTCAATTTGCAAAGTGATTTGGCCGATGATGTCGATGTTGAGATTGTTCGCTGCTGTGAGCTGTCCATCTGGCTTTTTAAGGTTGCTAACGTCCAACCCTAAGTGTTCAGCGTCTTGTTTCCCCATGAGTTAGCTGATGCGCCGCTGTCTGGAAGGACGCGCTTGAGGGTTCCCAGAGATGTCCGTTCATGGAATAATATTTTGCGGTAATGGACCTGAGTTCACTGAACTTGGATGAACTCGAGACTTTGTCCACGTTAGCCACGTATACGAACGACACCTTGGAGCTGCGACACATGGATGAGCAGTGTCCCTTCTTGTTACAGCTATTGCAGCTCTGAACATTTGCGGGACATGCATTTTTGCTGGCTGCATGTGTTTTGCCACAGTTTCTGCATGCGTTAGCTCCGTTCGTCTTTGATGAGAGCGGTTGACATTGAAGCGGATTCGACTGGTAGGTCTGGATCTTGGTCCGGTTTTGGCCTGGATGTTTTGAATTTCTACGTTGTAGAGCTTGGAGGAGGATCTGTTAGCCGACTCTTTGGCTCTACAGATCGCAATTGCTCTGTCCAAGGTTGGGAAGTTGACTCTTCTTTCAGTTTGACCCTCGTATCGTTGTTACGTATGCCGATTACAATTTGCCTGACGATCTGTGCGTCATGACAATGTTTGCATAATTCCGCTTCATCCGCCATGTATTTCAGCGAAAAGCAAAACTTTCAAAGGATTCTCCAGGCTGTTGTTTACGTTTGATGAAATTCACTTCAGCAACGACTTTGCTGGATTTCTCACAGAAGTAGTTGTGCGGATATTCAATCAAAGTGTTAACGTTGATGTTTGGGGATTCAAAGTCGACTCCGAAAGAATATTCAAGAATTTGTTTTCCATGAGAACCAAGAGTGCTAAGAACGTCCAGATTTGCTGTTCATGAGAGAATGAAGCAAAATTCTGGGCTCTAGATGTGGCTATCCAGTTTTCGCGCCAGTGACGGAACTGACGAAAGTCTACCGTGTCGGGAAGTCTTCCAATGTCGGTTGTTCGAAATCTCCTGGGTACTGAAGCGGTGGTGTTTGTCCTTTGCAAGGGGCTGTGTAGGTTTGAAAAGCTGTGCTCAATGTGTAGTTGGGGATGTCCGAAGCGACGATGAATTATGGATCCCCTCCTGAGGCGTTTCCTGTGGAGGAGCGGGATCTGTGATGCTGGCTGGAATCGTTTGCGAGCAGACGGTTAAAGGCAATGCTTGATGTTTCTCCGCAGTAGCAGTTATTGGATCTGCATGGGTCCTCTGGTGAGCAGAGTCCGCATTTCCGCTAAGAGGTTTTCTGAGAGTATCGCCATTTGGCCTGGACATCAGCTTTGATGCTCATGTGGCCTCGGTCTATAGCAGTCCAAAGTTCATTACGGAGTTCCTCCGTCGTGTCCTGTTGTTTTACTTCGGGCGAGTATTGGTTGTCGAAGGTGCTGTCCGATGAAGCGCGTAATGGAGTGTCAGCTGGCGTGACGATCTCCCTGTGTCCAGGGTGTCGTGGGGGCTTCGGCATTGGTGCTTGAGTTCTTTCTAGCGTTTTTTCTGACCATTTTAGCGTCAGATGGTGTGTGGTCGTGACTCAATCTGTGAGTGGATGAGTTGTGGGGTTACGACAATATTGAAGTGAGTATTCTTACGTATTTTACTATTATTTAAGAACTGAAATACAGGAAAAGAACATTAAAGTATATTAAAGTAATAGCCCACTACTAATGTTATTTATTGGATATGATGAGGAAATTATAAACTTGATATCTTCTGAATAATTTCATTTCGTCTCAGTAGGTATACATTTGTTTTTATCATCTCCTTGTCTAAATAAAATTTAATAAATAAAAACCCTTGTAATTAAAAATGAAAGGATTGATCTCTTTATATAAAAATATTCATAACAGATTTTTTTACTAATTTTTTATATTATTTTTTACATTTATTACAAAAATTGATTCACATTTTTATATACGTTGTTTTCTTTATCTTCTAGATGAATTATGAGGGGCGTCTTACTGTCTTCCTCCTTCACTGTCGTCGTCAAATCGGCCAGAAAAATGCTAAGATAATTAATAAGCTTTGAGAGGAAGCCTAGAGAGCCTTCCGTGACGAGGGAGGCATTGAACTACTTACCATAAGAACAAGTCAGTCCCGACAAGAGACGATGGAGTTCCTCTCTTCCAGGAATCCTGTCGAATAAGTGACTCCGGACACAGGGGGGAACTCCGTATCAAGGTTCCTCCTCTAGAGTTAAATAACTCAAGCTGTTTTAATTTAACGCAATAATATAATAACAGATTGTTATGAAAAAGGGAGAGGTTTGTGATTAATTTAATACTATAATAAAAGAGAGGCCAGAGAGATGTCTCTATGTTTTCAGTTTTTCTCTTTCTATGTCAAGTCGGTATTAAAATCATCCACAACCCCTTTCAGGAAGATGAGGGACCCACTAAAATCGTGGACGTGGAAATAAATTAGCATCGTAGCAAGGTAAATATTCTCAATTCTCCTTTTGAATAGATATAATAGGAAAAGGGTTTGATATTCAGTGGTTTCTGCGATAACTTTTTTTCAACTTGCGATAACGATAAACTATACTTTTTTCTCAACTTGCAATAAACGATAAACGGTAAAAAGTTCAAAACCCAACTTGCGGTAAGCGATAACGATAAAAATTTCAAAAAAAAAGTCACGATGTTTTTTTATAGAAAAGAATCTCCAAAAAAAGGTAACGACGTTTTTTTAAAAGAAAAGAATCTCCAAAAAAGTGATGACGTTTTTTTTAGAAAATAATCTCCTCCCAATATTTCTTTTAATTTTTTTTTTGCATTTTAAAAAAGTCGTCTTTGAATTTTTTGGTATTTTTACAAAGTCGTCTTTGAATTTATCGTTTATCGTTCCTCATTTTTTTGGACTACCGATAAGTGAATGAGCGGTAATTTTATAAAACTTTACCATAAACGATAACGATAAAAGGTTTGACCTCAGCATAATTATCGTTAATCGTTTATCGCTCATTTCATCGCACGCGGCAACCACTGTTGATATTCAAGGTTCTTTGATCGAATTTGATGCTCTTCAAGTCATTTTGGACTACCATTGAGCTAAGTTCATCAGAGATCATAGGGCTTCTTCAATAGAATTACAGGACTGAGGAGTTAATGAGCAAATTCCACTAAGAGGAACAAGTCTTCAATATGGAGGAGGTGATGGTAGGAGGGCCCCTTCCTGAAGGAGGCGACTGACTCTAGGGGTCCAAGGCATTGTCTGTATGTGTTGAGATGCCTTCATTCGGCCGGATTGCAAAGATTGAATACTCGACTCGGATCATTGGAGGCTCTTTCATTTATTATTGTTGACTCTGACGTCACCCCTCACTCTATCTTTTCAAATATTCCATTTATTAGCGTATATATATTTCTTCTTATTTATGTATTTGCTTTTTGAGTGCTTCTAACATCGGTATGTTCGATATTAAGACAATACTTATTATTTACCATAATTTAGGGGATTTTGAACTAAATTGACATAATTGGTCAATTTCTTCCATGAGTAATCATTTTTCTTTTCTACCAAGGTCCATTCCTTCCTGGTCCATATTTTCCTGGTCCATTTCTTCATAATATCATTATATTTATACACAAGTACAGACATATATTCAGTAGGGACACATGTAAAGAATAGTTTGAACTTGTGGTACCATCGCAATACTGGCCCATTGGGTCTCCTCCTACTGCAATCTGTCCTGAACGTCATGTAGGAGGTGCATTCTTCAGCCAGCCTCCGACGTCAGTACATGTAAAGAAACTGGAGAGACTTCTGGAGATTGAATGGCCTGAAAAGGCTGTTAATAATCAATCCACTCAGTTATTAATTTCGGACATTCGATTAGAAGATGAAGTGGTTTCTCATCCTGTTGTCCACACCTGCGACGACACAGGGGTTATTTCGTGATGTATTAGTTGGTAAGGATGACGAAAAGGGTTAAGAGTGAAGCTTTTCTTTGAAATAATTCAGGAAATGTTTCCATCTATTCGGCTGAACTCGTGGCATCATTTCGCGTCAGCTATGGCGTCAATATTCCCGTCTTGGCCAAAGTATCGGCCATTTATCTACGTAATACGAAGACACCTCTTTCTCCTTAAAAAGGTCAAAAGGGTACACACAACCTGTGAAGGCTGTTGTTTTAAAGTTCCAGTCTTAGCCAGCAATTATGCCACCTCATTCCCTGTGACGTCACTACGACCCTTAACCCAGCAAAGAGAGAGAGAGACTTCAAAAGGCAAGCGACCCCATTAGAATCTTGGTGTCTCTTACAAGATAACTTTTTGTTTCATTTTTTGTGCTGGCTTATTCTGATAACAGATAGTTTCAACATATGGATTTGAAATGAACAATAAAGACTTGTAATGTTTATCCCATGCAAGGCGCTTTACCATTCCCTTAAGGAAAATATATATATATATATATATATATATATATATCAACCCATTCGACTCAAAAATCAATAATAAAAGACCATTGAAAGACCATGTAGTCAAACATAAAGATAAAAAAGTAATGAGTAATAGTATTGCCAATGATAAATATTTTTTATTCCCCTTTCAAAAGAAAATTTGCAGTATCTTTATTATTATTATTTTCTTATTCTGCTCCGTGTCTTCTCATTCATTCAAAACGATATGCATTCATTTATTTCTAAGAAATGAAGTCTGTAATATGTATCTATGTAACACTAACTAACTTACTCTCTTGTACTATGTGGTATACATATATATGTATAGCCGCCGGCAACACAACAAAAAGCATGAACGACAACACATATAAAAAAGCAAAAGGAGCATATCCAAGCAAAAGCGAGCGAAAATGTACAAAAGTTAAGAGAGAGAGCAAAATAAACGTCTAAAAATAGAAATATACCCAAAAAACCATATCGTTGCTCATTGTGGCTTTCACGGATATTTTTTTTTTGCAAATTAGATGAATGACTCCTCTTTGTTTGTGTACCTTAATGCATAATTCTCTGGAGAAATTAAGTAATAGAATGACCCGATTATTATGAATATATTAAAAGCCAAACACAAATTAATGCTTGCAATTCCTCTTGTATCCGGGTGGAGTATTTTTTATGTACATACTCTGAGGCTTTTATTTTGTTTAAAAGGATTTCTTTCATTAACATTCTATTAGAGGTTTTAGAGGGTTCTCATTGGTTAGGAAAGTTGGTTGCTCCTTCAAGTGTCAAAAGGTCTATAAAAGCTGTGCAAAAGTTGTGCAACCTTTTTGAAGTGGGGATATGATTTTTAATGTTTAATGTTTTTTATTCTGTTAATTCAAAGAAGAATACAGTTTAAAATAATACTGTAAAAACATAAAGAATTTGAAATCAATCTGGACAGTTACGTAATAAAACACGTTTAGGATTGGACAATATACGAATGCATGAAAGATATTTTTAATAAAAAACCAGGAAACGACCGGGACACCTTTTTTCGACGGGACCCGGACCTTGCAAAAAAACTTGGCTGGGACTATATATATTTTCGTTCCTTCGACATTCTGAAGTTTTTTTTAGAAAAGAATTTCCCAAAAAATAAGTGACGACGTTTTTTTAGAAAATACTTTTCAAAAAAGTAACGACTTTTTTTAGAAAAGAATCTCAAAAAAAAATCTCAAAAAAGTAATGACGTTTTTTTTAGAAAAGAATTTCCAAGATAAAAAATTCAGAAAAGTGCTGACTTTTTTTGAAAAGAATATTTCTGAAAAAAATGTTGTCACTTTATGAATGACAAACGAAACAAAAAATTAAGTCCCGGCCAGGTGTCTAAAAAAACGGACACCGGGCCGGGACGCTCAAAAAACAGCCGGACCCGGTTGTTTTCCTGATAAAACCCACATTCAAGCAAGGAAGCTGAAATTTGAGGATTTGTTCTGAAATTTGTGATTGTGCAGTAAATTTTGCACTCTCGTTGATTACATAATTCTTCTCTTCCAGGACAGAGGTAGGCCCAACAAACTTTGAAATCTTGCAGATATAGTTCAACATTTATAACCCATTGGTGTAATATATAAAATAAAATATTTTTCTTATTTAGATCTTAAATCATATGATATATACGATTAAAGGAAAGTCGTTTAATTTTTTAAATATTGTAGTTACTTATCTGACACAATTAAATAGTGGCATATTTTTTTTAAAACTTTTTCATATGATATATTTTTCTTTAAATCTTAAATGAGATAAATATAAACTAAGAATATAATTCCTTATTTTAAATATCTGAAATAAGATAATATATACAATCGAAAGCAAATACGTTTTTATACTATAACATTATACTCTAAAAATGTGGGCATAATTGCATATTGTGAAAATTTATTCGTTCTTATTTATAAATAATAATAAAGTTGAAGAATTGTGTTTAAAAAGGGCACTTCTTTTGGAAATGGGCTTCATTATCTTGAAATTATCTTATTTGCAGTTTCAGGTCAAATGTTTTTATAAACATACAAAAGTGAATATAATGTTTGGTCTTTCCATGAAAATAAATACTTAATGTGTTTTTCCAAAACATCTAAAAACTAAAGGATGGAAGTGAGTCTACATAAGTTGTCTTCGTGTTGAGTAATTTGTTTTAACGTTCGAGGTCTGAATATTTATAAGGAGAGAGATATAAAAGCAATTGTGCTTTTTTGACTTCAAAAAATAAAAGGAAGAGATTGTAAGCAGGACTGTCCTCGGCTCCTTTGATTTCATTGTAGCAATTGAAGAGTTCGCCCAGAAACTCTTGAGTAGAAGCCAACTCTGAGCCTCAACTTGTGAAAAGACTTGAAATTATTTTAAATTTTTTCACAAAGTTCAAAAAAATCTGTGGACTTTTCGTTAACAGAGTTAAAACTGCATTTCTTCCATTGGTTCTTGGATTGCATCTCAGGATTCAATCTTGTTTAGTGAAGTCGAGAATAGAGATTTTGGGGATTCATTGGAATAGATTAGGTATTGACGAAAGGAACTGGAGCAGCTTAAATCGTCTCGTTCTTGAAAAAACAAAATGTTTAGTTTCTTCAACCTACAAAAGAGGATTGATTTGTACAAAGGTTATTATTTCTTTGGTGTTGTATAAAGCATTCTCCTTCCCGTTTTTTGCCAAAAAAAAAAGCAATCATGGTCGAAGATAAGTGGCAGATCAGTTTCGTTGAGTAATGTTTGCACTTGGATTTTTTTGGGTCTGAGCTAACAAATCGTCAAACCAGTTGTTTTTCACAGGTCTGGGGTGGTGCCCAAATAATTTTATGGAGAAATGTTCCTGTGTTTGAAGGAAACTGCATTAGTGATATAATCAAGTGTGTAGTTGAAATGAATACATCTATCTTAATTGAAGACTGGAGAAAGAGAGGATGAGAGCTTTTGATCACAAGCAATTTATAGCTCTGAGTTCATACACTCTCTTTGACCAAGTATTTATTTAATAATAACGCAAACACACGTACACAAGAAATAGCACAAATATAAATAATGTGTAATTAAGCATTATAATAAAATGAATACCTGGATGATAATAATTTAAATTGGAATAGGAATAAGTATATTATTAACGTAAATTCCGACATTTTCAGAGCAAACTAACTCCGTGCCATCTGGCGGGAATTAATGAAAAGAGTTGCTACAAGTGCAATTCGGGCAAAAAATTTTTTTTCAGGAAATTCAGTTGTCCAGAAGTCCTCCAGGAGATGGTCATAAAAAGTAACATACTATCAATACATGATGAGAATCCTGTGGGTTCTTTTCTTGATGGCAGGTTTTTATTTCCTTTAACAAGAGCTGCTCTCGGTTATCAGGTGCTCAGACCCTGGTATCTTAAATGACTTCCCCCATTCGTTTTGGTAGTGAAGAAAGTTTGTCAAAACATATGTCAAAAATATGTTGAGCTTCTAAAACTTCCAGTTTGTTGGAAAACGAGAATTCTTAAATCTCTTATAGGGATTCCTGATGGGACAAAGTTTACGACACAACTGCAGATATTCGCAGACCTCACTCGCTTCATACTTCCATGCCATGATTGCGGAATATTTAAAACACTACTTTTCATGCCTTTGTAGATTGTAGATTGTGAGGATACCTCCTATACGATGACGTCAATAACTAACGTCCTTCACCATTGACGTCACGGGAGCCCCATGTGCTGACCCCGACCTGATCTCTCTCTCTCTCTTTTCTTTAGTATGAAATAAAGTATTCTTATCTATATAATGTTCTATGAGTTATTGGCATCCGTGAAAACCCCACATGGCGCAGTCGGTAGTCCTTAAGATCCTGCTCCTCACGACGCAGTCTCAAGACCTTGGACGAGAATCTCGTCGTCCCTCTCTCCAAGAAGATCCCTCCTTCACGGATCTGAAGCTCGTAAGATACCTCTATCCACTCCCCAGAGCAGATCGCATCCACAGCAATAACAAACATCATGGGTAAGAATAGTCTCCAAAAGAAGAAGACGCCCGTCAAGTCAGAGACCGCTCTGATGCACACCAGGTCTATGCCCCCCCCCCCCCCGAGTCTCGGGATGACTCCTCATCCACTCTTCCATCCAAGCAAGACCTCGCAGGAGCAACATCAAATCTCTTCTCAAATACTCCTGAGGTCACAATGGAGGATCTCCAAAACGTGCGAGCCGACCTCAAAGCAGAAGTCCAGTCCCAAATGGCTGCTCAAACGGAGAATATCCTAGCACAGATGAGGTCCTTACTCCTAAAGGACCCCTCTGTAGAGACAAATGCGTCAACTCACCCCTCAACGGCGCCGGGATTTTCTATAGGTCTCACGTCTTCTCCCCCTTCTTCGCCGTCCTCCATGGCCCCAGGACTTACATCGACCTTCCCTCAAGTGGTAACGGTAGCCCACCCTTCAACAACGCCACCTCTGACACCTCCATCACAATCTACATCGGGTATATTTGACACTTCTGCACCTCCCCCCCCCACACAACCAACAGAGAGCTTCCCAAGCCCCAGGATCCCGTGCAGAGGATGGACAGCTCTGTCAACAAGACCTTCCGAATAGCAGATATGGAACGGCTCCCCGACACGGCGGACATTCGACAATTCCGTCACTGGCGGGAAAATTGGAACTCTACCTCCAGAGCTCAAAATTTTGCCTCGTTCCCCCACGAACAGCAAATATGGTCGTTCCTCAGTGCTCTTGGAGCACACGGTAAGCGCATCCTGGAATACTCCTATAAAATAACTTCGAGTCACCGGACATCACCGTCAGTGGCCTTCTCACGAGTCTTCATGACTATTTCCGAGAGAAGAATAGTAAGGTTGTGGCTGAAGTCAACTTCATCAAAAGGAAACAGCAACCAGGGGAGTCTTTCGACAAGTATTGGTTTTGTCTCAAAGATATGGCTGAAGAAGCGGAGATTTGCAACCATTGCCGCGACGCACAAATCGTCCGGCAGATCGTCGTCGGCATCCGTGATCACGACACAATGGTCACCCTCGAAGAAGAAGCCACCTTCCCCACACTGGATCGAGCTATCGCTATTTGTAGAGCCAAAGAGTCCGCCAACAAATCTTCTTCTAAGCTCACCAACGCTGAGATCCAGCAAGTCCAGCACCCTCCACAAGTCAGACATAGAGCTCGATCCACAAGCCGGTTCCAACCCGCCAACACACGTTTCCCATCGCAGAACAGGGCCAGCAAGACATGCGGAAACTGCAGCAAGACCCACACATCGGGCGAGCGAGCGTGCCCTACAAAAAGCCGAACGTGTACGGCTTACAACAAGAAGGGCTACTACGCCGTCATGTGCAGAAGTAGTAGAGTATCTTCCGTCTACGCACCCGATATCAACAAGTTGTCGTCGTGTTCGGAGGAGCTCAAGTTTAGAGCTATTACAGCTCAATTCTTCTCCATGACCGGCACTTCGTTAGGCTACCTCAAGCATGTCCTCCCGGACAGTGGTGCATCAGCCAACCTTATTAGTGTGTACAACGCTCAACTTCTTGGAATCGACGTCAACAAATGCATAAAGCCAGAAGGTCAGCTCACAGCCGCCAACAGCCTCAGCATCAACATCATTGGCGAGATGAAAGTCCAGATCAAGTACAATGACTTCATGACACCGGTCACATTCCAGATTTCCGATGAATATCAGGGAACACTCTTAAGTCTGGAAACATGTATTGCGCTTAAAATCATCCATGTAGACTTCCCCAAACCAATACCACAAATCAGGGACCCTCAAATCAATTCAGTGCTCTACGTCAACAGAGACTCTTTCGAGTCCTCGCCCACCACAACCTCTCTGTGTCTAACTAAATCATATCAGATCTCCCTCACGTCCGGAACAGGGAACGTCTCTCCCTATATCAGTCCCACACATGTCACAAAGGAGTCCCTACTCAAAGAATACTCTGATGTTTTTGAGGGAGAAAATCATCTAAAAGTAATGGATCATCCACCTCAAGCCCAACGCAACACCTTTTAAGTTCAGAGGTCCCAGACCTATCCTTTTACCTCTTCGTGAGCGGGTGAAGAAAATGCTCGATGATTTGGAGTCCCGAGGAATAATTCAGAAAGTCTCCAAGCCCACTGAATGGGTTCACCCCATGTCAGTAGTACAAAAAGGGGACAAACTTAGGCTCACTGTGGACCTACTTAAGCTCAATGAACATGTCCGTAGACCAGAGCACCCCATCACCTCCCCGAGGAACATATCAGAGCTCCGTAGCTTCCTAGGCTTAGTGGAACAATTGGCAGGATTTTCGGATGCAATCTCAGCAAGATTTGTACCCCTCCGCCCACTACTCAGCTCAAAAAATCCGTTTTTTATGGACGAATGATCACTCCAAAGCCTTTCAAGAAGTCAAAGACAGCCTTGTTTCACCCCCCATTCTTACATCGTTCAATCCCAAACGGAAAACAATGGTCCAAACAGACGCAAGTAGACTCAACGGACTCGGATACATACTACTTCAGGAGGACGAGCAAGGTACCTGGAAGCTCATCGAGTGCGGGAGTCGCTTCATCACTGAAGCAGAGGAACGCTATGCCATGGTCGAGCTGGAACTACTCGCCGCAGTATGGGTACTCTGCAAGTGTCATATTTATCTTTTTGGACTGTCCGAATTTACGCTCGTTACGGACCATCAGCCTCTCCTCACGATCCTCAACAAAAAACGCTAGACGCCATAGAGAACACGAGGATCCAAAGACTAAAGAGCCACCTAACACCCTACAACTTCATCACAGTTTGGAAAAAGGATAAAGACAATCGGATGGCAGATGCACTCTCCCGCTCACCCGTGGACGATCCAACCCAAGAAGATAAAAACATGACTGAGGACATGTTCGGATCCATCAGTACAATAAAAGCAACCTCGTGGATACTCTCAACAATTTGGTCCCTCCCAAGTCGAATGTGGTCAACAACTCGCAACCTATTGCACGCGATCCCATCCTTCAAGAGGTCGCAGAGGACGCTCAGAGAGACTCACTGTCTCAGTTACTCATTCAACTATCCTGGAAGGACCTGACATGCGACATCTCGACCCAAAGCTCAAGCCATACGCCAAAATTCTCCCCCATCTCACCATTGAAGAAAACTTAATGCTCTTTGGTGATAGGATCGTCATTCCGGCATCGCAGCGGGCCCAAATCCTTCAGCGGCTGCACTCAAGCCATCAAGGCTCTGAAAAACTTGAAAAGGGCACGCCAGACAGTATTCTGGCCGGAATATCGGCGGATATACGCAACATCACAGAAGCGTGCGAGGAATGCCAGTTTCGTAGACCAAGTTTATTAATAGTACTCTTTTAAATACCAAAGTTTTTATAATTATGAGGTTAGCACCTCACTCTCCTATCAGACCGTTGGAGGTAAGGGCAATTATTCTAGCGGCGGCGCTAAGATACGCGTCGTTGGACCTCAAGATCCCCTCTGTCACCGATGGAAAGTGGAGTTTGAGCAGCAGATGTAATTCGTTACTTCCCCTCGTGTTCCCTACCTAATGGAAAAAATCATAAACTTTTACGCTAATTCAATGATTTCAAATAGAGAGGTTTATCGTTTATATTTGTTATGTTTTATTTTGTTAAGTTATTATAATTGTATTTTAGTGTTTGTTCATATTGGATGTAAATTTTTAAACTAAAATGTTTAATTATGTTTTTAGGTATTAACATCATTTTATATACATTCTTTTTTTTGTGCTTGTATATTTTTTTAATGAACTGTGGAATAAAAGAAAAAGAAAGGGAATTGTTCCAACAATTCTAAGATTACGCCTAATTGGACGCCAAGGGACCTACGAACAGTTTTGATATCAGCTGATTTACAGCTTGTTCTTTAATGATTCCGACTCTTTGCAAGGATTTGTGAACCTTGATACATAAGAGCCAAAAACTTTTCGTCAAGTTCTTTGTTTTAATAAAATATACGCCTATTTCTGAAAATTGAAAGTGGTGTGTTTTTAAAAAATAAAGTTTTTTGTGAGCCTTTTTAACATTTTTATTATTTTATTTTTATTATCATTGTTGTCGTTCTTCCCTGAAGTAAATATTTAGGACTGGAATGTCTTGTTTTTAAAGCAATATTTTGTAAAATTTAGGACTGAACAAAATTAACTAAAAATGACTAAAAATATAGTCTTAGCTTTCTTACGAGTCTTACTATATTATGATAATAACTTTATTTCTTGGTGTGCTCCCATTTATTAGGGAAGTGACTCAAATACCAATAGGTATCCAAAAATTTTCCATCACGTTAAAAAGTATAGTAGTATTTTGGATTATTTGGTCTGCGCAAAAATCAATTAGTCTAAGAATAGATAAATAAGTTTATAATAAACATGTAACAATTCGAACTTACAATAGTATCACTCTAAGATTTATCAGATAGTACCATAGTAGACTCGGAAGTCAAGGCTGTTATTAATGAAAAAGACGTGTTTATTTTTTCTTCTCCTTTATTGTTTAGAAGCTATATAAAATTATATAATAAAATAATATATAAAACAATAAACATTGCAGTTTATAATAAAATCTAAACAAGAGGTAAAACAATAGACGAAACATCAAATGGGTATCTATTTAAAATATTCAATATTTTTTGCATAATTTCAAAAGATTTTTTTTATTTGGATTGATACGATTTGATGACGTTCCCCACATGGACCCATGAGTCCTCGATGTCGGAGGGGATCTTGAGGGAGAGGGCGGTGTATCGGGCGGCAGCTGAGAGCATTACAGATAGAAGAATAGATGGTTTTATCATTCTTTTTTCGGTAAACCACTCGCTATCGTGTTTATTTTATTAGTGTTTGTGGGCTGCATATACATTATACATTTATACTTAAAAATAAAGGGTTTGTTTTGTTGGGGGGGGGGGGCAATGAGGAATATTTATCCATATTCGGTCAAAAATATGTCAGAGCATCAATTTCCATAGAATGAAAGGAGGTTTTGAGATTTTTATATCAAAGATATCGTTTGTTCTATCAGCAATGGATATATGTATAATTGAAACTAAAAACGGAAGAAAGTACTCCAGAGAAGTGAAACAATGTTAATAAGGGTGTGTATTACTTACTAACAATAATAAATGATTTAAAAATAATGTAAAATACAATATTATAAATATATTTTTTCAAATGAGATTGGAAGATATCTATCAGAGGTGGTTAGTTAGAAATTTATTGCCGATTACAATAGTACATACAAACAATAGACACTAAGGTAAAGAACACAACCACACAATGGGGTATCTGTGTTACAACAGCAAAATGAATTCCTTCTTAAATACTGAAATTATTTACAATAATATATATACTTTTTTACATTTAATTTTTTTAGAATTTGGATGTCCGCGTCTTCTTCTTGAGACCTTCATGCCTTTCGAGGGACAGAGCAGGGCATCTGTTAATCAGGTGGTCTGTAGTCTGTGGCTCTTCCTTGCAAAGATCACAGGTTGCACTTGTGTTTTTTCCGTTACTTAGTGGGAGAGAAATGGTCCATGTCCTGTGTAGGCTTGAATAAGTTGTTTCAGGCCTTCACGGTGAAGTTTGACAACCTTTGATCTTGGTTTTTTAACATGAGATGTGTGTGTTTCATGTGAAGACTATCTTTATATCGATCACACCATCGTTTATAAAAATAATAATTTATTGTTTTTTGACATAACTTGGGGGCACACCAACAAATTTTCGATTGTTGCTTGTGCGCCACTTTTTGCAAGGTAGTCTACAAATTCATTTCCTGTGATGTCATTGTGTCCTCTGCACCATTCAAAATATATGTTTTCCTCGTTCTTCCTCTGATTTATTTACACTCCTTGACTTCAGCACTTGAGGTAAGTGGATTGAGAAGAGCAGCAATTGCGGATTGGGAATCAGATCTAATTAAAACTTTTTCCCATGTTTTCTAATTTTCTGAGATCTTGACTGCTTTGCTTGATGGCAGAAACCTCAGTTTGAAATACTGATGCTTATCTATTCAAAGATACAATTGAGTGATGAATGGAGAGATCACCAATAGTGATGGCCCATCCAGCGCCAGTATTACCCTTTTCATCTTTGGATCCATCAGTGTAAATTATCATATCAGGATTTTCAATAGGAGAATTGCCCATCCAAATAAGGTTGCCTTTATATAGTCACTTTGTTGATTAATTTTTCGCTTCCATAAGTATTTTATCGCAGGAGAAGCGGTGACTGCGTTGTTTTGGAGGTTGCCAAAACCATCCCAGTATCTTAAGAAATGCCTAGTTCTCCATCGTGATTTTGTTGCATTTCCTTGTATGAAAAGGTCAAGGGGAATTATACCAAGAACATATTCCAATCCGGCTGTTGGAGTTTATCTCATGCGTGGCACATTGATAACAGTGATTTTCTTTGTATGGAGTTTAAATCTTTATGGTACTTTTCTTGTTATTAATGGAATGCCCCCATATTAAGCATCCATAGGCCATATAATTGGTCTGACCATTGCTTCATATAGCCACAGAACTTTGTCAGACGTTAAAACCCCATTTCTATCCTATGACTGCCTTAGCCATATTCTATAGTCGACTACATTTGGGAGCTTTTTCTTTCAGGTGGCCCGTCCAAGTTAGTCCTAGGTTAAATAAAATGACCAAGTACCTCATTTGCGTTGAGAACACCATTTCTTTACCATGCATTTTTAATCGTGGAAATGTTTGGATCTCAACTTGTAGGCTTTTGAGAAAACAATTGCATTAGATTTAGTAGCATTAAAGGTTAGACCATTTGTTCTTCCTCAGTCTAGAACTATATTTATTGATGATTGCATTATATTGATAAGAGTATGGCGATGATTTCCGTTGTTAATAAGATGATATCATCTGCGTAGCCTTCTGCCTTGATAGTTCCTGTTTTAAATTGGTCAGAAGGGTATCCAAGATCATCTTCCATATAATGGGTGAAAGTACAGCTCCTTGTGGACTACCACGTGTTGGCCTGATGCATATCTGCTCTCCTTTAAGATCTGCTTTGACTTTCCGAGTGTTAAGAAGATATCTAAACCATGATATAATACTATTAGGTACTCCTAGTTTTTCCATTGCATTGTTTCTGATTGGTATTGGATGTAATCAAATGCACCAGTGCAATCAAAGCTGACTGCTGGTGTACATTGTTGTTGAAATATAGCCTTTTCGATGGTATCCGTTACCTGTGACAGAGCCGTTTCGAATGATAAACCCTTAGTGTAGGCATGTTGGGAATTTAACGTTGGAATAATTTATTCTATTTCTATCTGAACAATTCTTTACCTTTAAGAAAGAAATTGGAATGGGTTATTGCTCTGAAGGATTTTGCTGAGCTATAGTCATCTTTGCCAGATTTGGGCAAAAACGTATCCTTTATTTCCCTCTTAGGTGCTAATAATCACTTTATAGAGTTCTACAATGGACCGAAGGATGTTTTCTCCAAGCTGCTGCAATAAAATTGGTATAAGTCCATCTGATCCAGCACTTTTGTAGGCTCCAAAAGAGTTAAAAGATTCTCGCACTTTGCTATAATCCACAAAGTCACAAAAGTTTTGCAATGTCTTTGGAACCCTCAGTTTTACTGCAAAAATTCCTCCAGGATTCTCTTTGTTCTTTCTTAGCTCTGCACGATATTATTTTTTGCAAGTAGATAACTCTCTCTGTGAGAACTTAGGTTACGCTTTGGTTTGAGTTTTCTAAGCTTGTGCCTCAGACCAGCAAGGTGTTCAGTCAACCAAGGCACTGATTTTGATTTAAAAGTTTTTCTTAGCGGGCAAGCGATATCTAGCGCCTTCTTTATTTGGTTTTTGAACTTTTATAAGTTTTGCAATGTCTTTGGAACCCTCAGTTTTACTGCAAAAATTCCTCCAGGATTCTCTTTGTTCTTTTCTTAGCTCTGCACGCTATTCATTTTTTGCAAATAGATAACTCTCTCTGTGAGAGCTGAGGTTACGCTTTGGTTTGAGTTTTCTAAGCTTGTGCCTCAGACCAGCAAGGTGTTTAGTCCACCAAGGCACTGATTTTACTTAAAAAGTTTTTCTTAGCGGGCAAGCGATATCTGGCGCCCCTTTATGATCTTATAAAGGGACTCAGTGCATTGCTCAATGTTATTGACCCAGGAAGATATTGCTGGTAATGATGCCGTCACCGTATTGTGATTGAAACTTTCCCAGTTAGCTGTTTTCAGGTTTCTTGATTGTTCAGCCGTTAGCATGTATTTGCCAAAATTGAAAATTATATACCTATGATCAGACATTGATATCAGAGGTGGTGATTGTCTAAATATAATTGTTTACCTCATTCACCCAAATGAGCAACCATTTTGAAAATGATTTTATATCATCAATCAGCACTATATGAACACGTGTTAATAACCATCTATATATACAGTGCGTTAAAAAACACAGATTGATTGTGCAAGTGGCATATTTCTAGAGTACTATTAGATTTACAGGTTTCCTTATACTTCATTAACAAGACCTTTAAAAAATCTTTCAGAGGGGTACAATATTGCTGATGTTAGACTTACTTATGGCTTAGAGGTTTGACCTTGAAATTTATATTGGATTTGAAACTATTTTAAGTAAAATTGAATACTGCGCCAAAATGTTTTGACCAATCAAAATGAGAGTTTGGATAATTACGGATGTAGTAAAAAGACAATTTCGGCAAACTAATATACATAGTTTTTTCGGTTGTTGTTTTTCTTTTTCGACGTCTAATAGTCGGAGTAATAATCAATTTATGTCCAGCAGCTGCTTTATTCAATCAAAATAAATAGGTGATGTTAGAGTAGTCCATTCAAAAGATTCGATAATGACATGGACAGAGATCCAAAAGACGAGACAGTTGGTACTTTTGGATAAATTTCTTCTCACTGAATTACTGATGTTCATTCCTCAATTCCCGAAGATAAGTGATATAATGCCAACTACTTTTTTCAACCAATCACGTCTCAAAAAATACCTTTTCCTATCCATATATATATACATTTATATATATATAATAATAAATTCTTGATGAAACAACTCAATTTAAAGAAAATGATGATATTGGAGCAAAATAACAATTGACCTATATTTTCAATAGCTTACAATACTCAAAAAACCTATGTGTAAGTTAAGTAGGTTCACTAGGGAAAAATATGTTGCCAAGATACTTTGCTATCTTTTTTTACATAACACACATAAAGGTGCACTTCTCAAGCACCATGTACATCAACCCATAAATACAAATGCCTAGGAAACCAATGATATATACGTACAAAGGATTTGAGAATATAAGTTTCCTTTTTACATTTTTATATATAAAAAGTTTGCAAAGTAATGTCTGCATGCATGAATAATCATTGTCTGTCAGAGGCATTCAAAACTCGTTCGTGTTATTAAAAGTGTAATATATTTTTCAAAACAGATCTCTTAGGGGATATTGATGCAGCGCTTGAATAATGTCATAATATCATTTATTCAAGTTACCTTAAGCGAATGAAAGTTAAAGAAAAAATGTATTCTTATTTTTTATTCCAATTTAATACGAGAATCATTCATTGTGTACTGTTTCCTATAAAAAGTTAATAAGAAGGGGAAAATATGGAATATGGCTTACATCTTTACCCAACTGAGATAGAAAGAAAAACGACACCTTTCGATTGGATAATCAACTAGTTAAGTCTATACGCCCACAAAATGCTAGAGAAGTCCTATGATATTCGAAAAGAAGTCTTGGTAGACCATTATTTAATTTCTAAACGAACGTGTCAGTCCTGACGAGAGAAAAGGAAGATCCTCTCGTCAGCAGGTCCATTAAGGATTATAAAGCTCCGAAAATAAGTGAGAGCGTCCGAATTAAGATTTGTCCTCCAGAATGGAAGAACTCAATCAGTTATGATGTCATACCAATAACGAATATAGCTGATATTGATCTTTCTTTCTCGTAATGAAAACTTAGATGATAAATCCCTTTTTCCCTTATAAATTAATAGTAACAGAGAGAAGGTCGAGGATTGGGACCAATTGCAACCAAAATTTGTGATTAAAGTCTCTGTAGATATTTCTCTAAGTCCATTGGAATAGATCAAAAGCTGGTTTTTTTAATGTGTCATTTATGTAAAAATCATACATAACATAATATATGCAATAATAAATAAATAAAAGAGCAAGAGGGGTTGTGATAATAAAATAATAATAAACATTGTAGTTTAAAATTGACCCTCTGAAGCAAGACCCATCACATCATTAAAACATCATAATCTACATTATATATAGTGGAAGTGAGTAACATGAAATACAGAAAAAAAATTGTAAATAGTATATAAGAACATCGTTTATTGCACGGCTCCCTCGATGATGTCATTAGAAGTCCTCTTATATCTTCTAACAATGAGTCTCAAACGAGAGTAAAAATGACAGGACCACTGAAGAAAAACTTTGACGATATCCGCGGCGAAATCCCATAACGTCACTTGCTTAGAATGTGAAATCTTGAGGGCAAAGGTTCCATATCTTGCAGCCGAAGAAACTAATATTTTTTTAAAGGACTCATTACGAATGAGTGTATTGGAAGTTAAACACTCTGCGATGTGAGCTTTAGAGCTAGCAAGTGCAAAGCTCAGAGCCTTGGATTCAGGAGATGCAGTCGTTGCCTTTACAGGATAACCAAAATAGGATATAGGCCGATACTTTGCCTCATTTTCAGAGCTGTATAAATGGCACTAAGATACGACAGGGCATGGCTATTAGCGAAAGCGTAAATGCGTAAAGTTGAAAAAGATGCAACCGGTAGAGATTTGAAATTGTACGATGAATTTTTGGTTATCCTTCACGTTGGTTGATTCCATAATTATTTTTCCCATCTTTGCGGAAGATTTAGCTCTTCAATAAAAGCCTGGCAGTTTTTCTTAGTGTCTTCGTCGGGTCCGGGCCTAGTACTTAATTTAATATGCCATGGAGTAGGGGATATATAAAGCCTAGCTGCTCTAAGAAGTGGGAAGTAAACTTTCCCGCTCTAAGACCACAGTCTACATCTTTTTTTAAATCGTGGATGATTAAAGTTTTTGTACTAAAGGTTTCCAATTCCATGCTCTGGGGAGTCGCATGTTGCCCAAAAAAGGCCCTTTTTTTGGAGTTATGGTGAAGAATGTCTACAGTAGAGGAAAAGTCGTAAGTTGGCGTAAGACTCCATAATATTCTTTCATGAAGCCCATATCGGAGAATTTCTTATTAGCACATTGGAGGCTAGAGTACCCATCATTAAAATGGAGTAGATATGGCTATTAAAAACTGTTGACCTCCACTCCTGCTCTGGGTTGCACGAAAGATCGATGAAAATTTTCTTGTACATTTTTTGCAATACTTTGGAAAGTTGCACCAAGCCTCCTCCGAGTTGTTTTTTAGATCCCTTCAGGGATGGAAGATAACTTTTGTGGAAGAGTTTTTGGAGCCAAGAGTCCTCTTCCTCTATAACCAAAGGGCAATTTTGAATAAAGCGTTTGCAAAGTAGAACTGAAGAACTAATTTAATATTATAAAAATCAATTCTTGTTTAAAGATTGTATTTTCTCCACTCTATTAAACTTGTCTAATAAATTTGACCAAACTATTTTTATTTGAATCCGAATCTCCATTGCGTTTCCACTCAATACCAAGTAGTTTAGACTGTTCCTCACTGGCAACCCATAATATGTGCATTGTCTTTCGGGCACCACTGTCCCAAGGGGAGATAGTAGTTGTTTTTTGCAGTTGATTTCCAGTCCAGAGTGTTTTTAAATCTTTTTAAAAAGGAGATTAGAATGGCCACTCTATTACACAGCTGAAGCTTCGAGTTTCCTTCAACATAAAGTGTGACATCATCTGCGTAAATGCTGGTTTTGGTCTTACTATTTCAGGTCGTTAAGAACAAAAATAACCAAAAATATGGTTGTCTTAACTTTTCCATCAGAGTATAATTCCCTCATTCAAGAGACCCAAGTTATATGCACACAAGTGGTGGACTGTCAACTTTTTCTTCAATCATTCCTATTTGATACAAGAAAAACTATATATTGGCAAAAAATATCACATCACCTAAGAAACTAGATAACTTCACTTCGAGTCCTGCTTATAGTTTGTTTATTATAGGTACAGACTGAGTATATATAATGTAATATAGTAGCCTTTTAGTTGGTACCTTATGTTTGACGTCATGTTATGGTCAGCTATATTTTGTATATTCCTTTTCCTTTATCATTACTTGCGTGCTGACCGTCTAATAAAGAACATCTATCTACCCACCTACCTACTTTTCTTATTATCCACGTTATATATATATATATATTATATTTATATATATAGATATATATATATATAGGTTCCGCAGGGTAAATTTGACACTTTCTAAAAAACAGTAACAAGGCATAAAATATTTGATCATTATAAAAAAGGATGTTGCTTGTTGGCTTCCATTCTACTTTAAGTAGACGACGACCTTCTCCAGCCTGAGCCTGACTTGATGGACACTTCATGCGACCCATGCGATCAAGCTGCCTCCAAAGTGTGCTATAACTATTTAGAGAAGAAGCAGGTATCAGTAATGGAGTGGTCAGTGCAGTCACCAGTTCTCTATTGAGTTGTTGTGCGAGCAACTGTACCGCACGCACGGACCGTAAAAAGTGTCCATCCAACCAATCGAACTTGTGGGAGGGGCTTCTTGAAGTGTGGGGTAAAATTTCTCCCGATTACCGCAACAAATGTACAGCTAGAATTACAAAATACTATAATGTCTGCAATGGATGATTCATTCACTAAAGCAAAGTTTGATAGAAAAATATAATATTTGAAATGAATATAATATTTAGAACCTTGTAGAAAAATGATATGAAATTTATAGTTGTTGTTGTATGATTTATTAAGGAGCAAATATACTCTAGCCTTCATTTTATAAATTTATATACAACAAATAATTATACAATAATAATATTAATTTGAAAAAATTATAAAAAGTTTAAAAATATATTATTAAATTTTTATAATTACATTAAACTTAAGGAGCTATAAGGATCTAGACAACCCTGCAATTGTCTTTGCTACCCTCCGAGCACTTGATAAGGTGCATGCCTCTCTTAATGGCTGTGACAAGCTCCAGACCTTTTAAAGGTTAACAGCAGCAACACAGTTGGTAGAAACGGGTTTCTTGAGATATATTGTAGTACTACGGGTGCGCTCATCGATTTAATAGTAATTCATTATTTTTTGCCTAATAAGGTGCCAAGTCATTAATAAATAACAGTCGAATTTTATTAAACCTTTGTATCATACAAAAAATGTTTCGATTCCCACAGGAAGCATATAAGGATATTTTAACTTCCTCCCTACAGAGAAAAACGGTTGCTGAGCACATTTATTATAATTGTAATTGAAAAATAAATTAAGTTTTTTTCACAACTTTATATTATGTTCAATTTTAAATATCAAATGGTAAACTTTTTCTTCAATTTGAGGGTAAGGGCTGCTGTATACAACTATGATAATTATGTTTTTTGCTTAATTAAATCAGTAAATTTCAAATATTGTATAAAATTGTTATTTTTTCTGTCCATTGCTATCTACTGAATAATAATTAAACTGTTAACATAGCTTTAACCTTTCTCGTACCATTTTTTTTTTACTTATTCATCGACCTATAATCTGATATATATATTTGGCGTGAGTGTTTTTTCTGCTTATTTATTTAGCATCTGTAATTATAAGTGTGAATTATTAATATTGTATATTTTGATGTTAAGCTATTTAATGAGTATAGCTAACCATCGAATAAACTAATTTAATTAGTTTACTCCAAATTTCTTGAAATAGGTTTTATAAATGCTCTATTTTTACCATATGCTCAATATCCCATAAATTTTAAGGGGTTTACAACGGAAATAAACGAATAATTGATGTATGTAAATTATGCTTTGTCATCACATTAGTTATTTGCTTGCGATAGTTAATAGCTCATAGTTATATGGTTTATATATATATTAAGGGAATGACTGGGTACCCGGCCCAGTCCGGTTCCTGGCTGTTTTTTGAGCGTCCCGGCCCGGTGTTCGGGTTTTTTAAAGGACATATTTTATTTTAAAATATTTAAGTCCCGGCCCGGTGTCTTAAAAACCCGGACACCGGGCCGGGACTTAAATATTTCCTTTCGTTTGTCATTCATAAGGTGACGACTTTTTTTTCGAAATATTTTTTCTAATAAAAGGTCATACTTTTTCTCAGAATTTTTTTATTTGGAAATTCCTTTCTAAAAAAAGCCATCACTTTTTCTGATATTTTTTTTGTTTTTGACGTCGTCAATTTTTTGGGAAAATTATTTTCTAAAAAACGTCGTCACTTCAGAATGTCGAAAGAACGAAAATATATATTAAGTCCCGGCCCGGGTCGCGGCGAAAAAAGGTGTCCCGGTCGTTTTCCTTAAGTGTCTTCAGAACATTATATTTGCCTATAATGCTTAGCTCTGTACACATAATAATCTTGTTTTATCAATGATTTACTTCTTCTGAATGCACCCTTATAAGCCCTAAGACACTAAATAGTTTATTTTATTCTTTGCCTCAGAACAATAGAATCCTTAATATCTCCATGACATGAATCATGAAAACGGCATCCTCCTTGATGAAGAGGCTTAAAAACTCAACATTAATATAGTTGTAAAGATTGATGGATTTAATCATTTTCTTTTATATGTGCTTTCTAACATCTATAGTGGAACATTTATCCCTGTCAACTTAGCCATTCATACCTAATTTGCAAAAGAAGTTTAGACTAGAACTAAAAGCATATGTAAAAAATATTTTCACGAAAGATTGTACGGAATATTAAAAAAAATTAATAGAAAATATGTAGAATTGCGAAAAATACACGAATAAGTATTATAGTTTAAAATTTACCTAATAAGTTCAAAAACTCGACTAAATAAAAAGAAACTAATTAAATAAAAACAAATTACATGGGCTAAGACACGAATATATTGAATGATCATCTTCTTCAAGAGGGTAAGGTGACAGCTCAAAGAAGACACCTTGTATGACACCAAGTGAAGGCATAATTCTACGGTTCTGTCTTTACTCTGGGCATCCTCAAATCAGGCGCTGCATATCGAGCCGCAGCAGTTATTTGAATAGGGCACATGTATTCCTTGGGAGTTTCGAACTAATTAGCATCTTTGCATTTTATAGTGCAAAGGTGAATAGCCCTTAAGTGGAGCTTATCCTTTGTTTGGTTGGAATGCCAAATATAATTGTGCCTGACACTTCGAAGGAAGAACAAATCAGGTTTAATTTTGGCTTACAATTGTCGTAAATTGGCATGTATGTTATTATTAAAATGGTATCTTTGGAATAATCAAAATATATATTTATAGGCATATATACTTTTGCATGCATACTGTCCTCTACAAAATCAATTTAAAAAGTTTAAAAGACATTGTGGAGGCAAATTGTTGACTATTTTTTTCATAAATATAAATTGCATTAAAGTACACTAATAAAAAATGATCAAGGAGCAATGCACATAAAAATACGATTTTCAACACTATAACTGATTTTATGCACTTGTGGAGAACCGACTCTAGATTACTCTAAAATCTAGATATCATTTTAATCTTGGACCAGCTAATAAGGAAAATAAATAAGTCGAAAAGAGTGCCGGAAATAATGATAAATGAAACCTAAATAAAATGAGGCCTTTGCTGGTGACATTATAACACTTTACTCAGGTAAAAGTGACGAACTCTTTGAGTGAATATCGAAACTCTTAATTAAATTAATGCTATAGAAAACTTCTCCGGTTTGAAAATTATTTTACAAACGACCAACGTAGTGGCTAGTTCTTTCGCATATACCAGTTCCTCAAACATTAAAGTAATTTTGGATGCTAACATTATAGGTATATGATATAATATATATATATATATATATATATATATATATATAATATAAAGTATGCAGATACTTGGCCTCATGAGTATCACTATCACTGGGCCATGAGGTCCACTCCCACGGCTACAATGGAGATACTTTGCGGGCTTATGCCACTTCATCTTTATGTTATGGAACGTGCATGCATGATGATACTTCGGACAAAGAAGGAAAATCCACTCAAATGGTTCGACCATTTGCGTAGAGGTCACCTACAATATCTACATAGATATATACGTCGAAATGATATCCCAATTCCCCCTCCTCGCGTACCTTTTTGGTCTGGCACTGTGAAATATGCAGTGCAAAAAACATGGTGCATCAAGGAATTTGATCTGGTTGGCCTTACTGACGGTTCAAGAATCCATAATCAGACAGGTGCCGGTGGGCTTTGACGAAGGTGACACTGTGCTCGACCATGGAACCTTGAAGCTCGACGAAACAACACGGTTTTCCAAGCTGAAGTGGAGGCTATTAAGAACCTTTCTCTTCACCTTCATGGAGATACATTAGGAGGGAAGAAGGTATAATCCTTTCTGACTGCCTTTCAGCCATCAACAGTCTCGAGATGAAGCGGGATGATCTTTTGTCAGAAGAAATTATCGGCTGTAAAAATGCCTTAAGCAGCTCAGCATGTTCTATAACGATTGGATGGATAAGAGGACACGACAACAACACTGGAAATGAATTTGCGGACGCATAGGCCAACGACGGAGCCAGGAGAGGCACACCTGTCTCTGTACCGATATCAACCAAGAATGCCCTTCGACAAGCGTCTTTGAGGAGATGGAGAACTAAGTGGCGGGAGATGAGCTCTTGTAGGCAGTCGAAACTTTTCATCCCAAATCCGTATATAGGTAATAGAATCTTCAAATTCAAAAGAGCTCAAATTTCTGTCATTGTTGGCATGATTAAACGGGCACATCGGACTCAACAGGCATCTTTACAAGTTGGGAAAGCCATACACCCCAACTTGTAGACTATCTAACGAGGATGACGAAACTCCACACCACCTCATCTTCGACTGCCCAGTAACAACGGAAAGAAATGATGGCTCTCAAGGGAGATATTAAAGATAGGAAGTTATTCTTGGAGGAATATATTTTAAAGTATTTTGATGTTTATTGTTTTTTAAACATATTTTTAATAATAAAGATCGTAGCTCCTTGATAGGTTCACTACCGGCTGATACCGGATTAAGTTCCGGTGAGGTGGGGTCCAATCTAGGAACTAAACAAACAAAACAAACATATATCTTAATGTAAAATATATATATATATATATATATATATATCTATATCTATATGTATTATATATATATCATATATATATAGATATATATATATATATATATATACATATATATATATATATATATATATATATATATATATATATATATATTTATATATATATATTTATATAAAGTATGTCTATTAGGGGTATTATAGAAACCTAATATAAGATATCAAAGTTTATCCCCCCGCGAAAGTTGCGTCATAAGAAACTTAATGATCGTAAAAAATGGATTTGGGTTTGACCCCCCCCTTACCCCCCCCCCCCAAATTGCGTTCAAAGGTTTCGTTATTAAGCAAAACTTTTTTGTTATTACTTATATGGAAAAATTAGTTTTACAAAATGTAGCTATGATCCATGTCTGACTTTGTTATTTTTTGCATATTTTCGTCAAATAATATTTAGTGCCAATAAATGAACATAAATGCTGACGCACCAAACATTTCTTAAAAACGGCTCCTACTAGGGTTCTTTAATAGTTTCAAGAAGGAAAAGAAAAAAAGGGTACTCATGTTGATGTTTTTAAGTTATTTTTTAATAAGTTTGCTTTTTCACATCTTAATTTTCATACAGTAACTCTCTCACATGGTTGAAAATATAAATCTATGACGTTGATTATATCTATAAACTTTTGCAGATAATAATGTAATGACGAAAAATGTTTTCTCAACTGATAAACGAAGTTATTGTTAAAGGTAACTTGTTATTTTAAAACTTAATTCTTATTTCTTAAATAATTTTTTTTAGAATTCCACCATGAATACATTGATAACTTATTACTAAAAAGTGGCATAGCGGAAGATCAAGCAAAATATCTCTTTCAGTAGTCGAAGAACATTAAAGACTTGACACTTTGGTCACTGTTGTGTGTTACGGATGCAACACCAATGCCAGAATATGTTAAGAATAAAAAAAGACTCAAGTTATGTCTTAAAAAACCACTTCAGTGGATTATTTGTCTTCTACACATGAATGAGTTACCTTTTAGAGAAGTTTTTAAACATTTAGATGGCCACAAAAAGGACCTCGGACTTATGAAGGTACCATAGGAAAATTAATTAATACAGACTTTACCAAAAATTCAATAAAAGATTTTAAATACATGTAGGAAAAGTAAAATACTTAAATCAAAGTTTACTGTATTCTTTAAGCTCAGATAAAATATTTATATTCAAATTACATTAGGAATACAAACAGGAAAATTTTCTAATTCAAGTTTTGCTACAGGTCTCCAGGGCATTACATGAGGCAAAATGTCTTACCATAGCCAACAGAATTTTAAGATCCTATATTTCACAAAAAGTCCATTTGAGTCTCACATAAAACTTGTAAAAGGCCTAACCGATAAATAAATGGAAACAAGAATATTTGCCCTGGAAAAAGTTTTGGTTGCAAAAAAGAATATTAAAAAAACAAAGAAATTTCAACTACCCAAAACTATCAGTTGTAATTCTAGAATTTTTTAAATCTTATCGACTGGTCAAATATAATTTGTCTGTTCCTCCAATTGTGCCTGAAGAAGATCTTATAAAATCAAAGAACATCCTTTAAAAATTATTAAGTATCCTTGCCATTCACAATCAGTGGAAAGAGCTGTAAAACTAGTAACTGCAAAGTGTTTGGATATAATCAACGTCATAGATTTATATTCTCAACCATGTGAGAGAGTTACTGTATGAAAATTAAGATGTGAAAAGCAAACTTATTTAAAAATAACTTAAAAACATCAACATGAGTACCCTTTTTTTTTTTTCCTTCGTGAAACTATTAAAGAACCCTAGTAGGAGCCGTTATTTAAGAAATGTTTGGTGCGTCAGCATTTATGTTCATTTATTGGCACTAAATATTATTTGACGAAAATGTGCAAAAAATAACAAAGTCATACATGGATCATAGCTAAATTTTGTAAAACTAAATTTTTCCAAATAAGTAATAACAAAAAGTTTTGTTTCTTAACGAAACCTTTGAACGCAATTTGGGGGGGGGGGGTAAGGGGGGGTCAAACCAAAATCCATTTTTCTACGATCATTTAGTTTCTCATGACGCAACTTTCGCGGGGGATAAATTTTGATATCTTAATATTAGGTTTCTATAATACCCCCTATATATATCCTTATACATAAGATATATATATATATATATATATTTATTTATAAATAAATACATCTACCTATAATGTTAGCACCCGAAATTATTTTAATGTTTTAAGGAATTGGTATATGCGAAGAACTATCTACTACGTTGGTCGTTTGTAAAATATTTTCAAACCGTAGAATTTTTCTATTGCATTAATTTAATTAAGAGTTTCCGATATTCACTCAAGATTTAGTATATATATATATAGATACAGGGTGATTCACTTAAATTGAGATTCACATATTACACACTACAATCTTTGTATTAAATTTTACACAAATAATTTTAAAACAATAATGATAGCACAATGTGTAATTTACAAAATTTATTTCATTAAATTTCCACATATTCTCCTTTGGCCTTCACTACTGCTTTGAACCTCCTCACGGTGGAGGCAACACAGGCAGATATCTCTTCCTCAAACAAAGATTTTCACGGTCCAGGCCCACCACAAAAGACATAAAAACATCTCGTGGGTAAAACTAGTGGTAAGTAAAGTAAAAACGAAAAGAGAACTGGATTTTAACGAAATTAGCGTTGAGTGGGTTTACTGTAATTTCATCGCGAGTAAATTTGTCGCGGAGCTTTTTATAGCCGTTTTTTTGTCGTTGGTAAATACATCTCTTGCTCTTTTATAGTCAGTCAATTTTGTAGTTCTTCTTTTTGTCGCGGGTAATTTGTCGCCAAGCTTTTTTGTAGTGAAGTATTTTTGTCGTTCTTCTTTTTTTCGTAGGTAATTTTGTCGCCAAGCTTTTTTGTAGTGAAGCATTTTCCGCGCTGTTTATTATATACACCTGAGGCTAAGGTGTGCACAACCCTTAAGCCGCGTGTCTTTTCTCCCTAAAAATGTCAGCGGTAGATTCAAACCCCATGGGACCCCAGACAGAGTCCCCATGAATAGGTCCACAAAGTAAAAAATAAACAGCGCGGAAAATGCTTCACTACAAAAAAGCTTGGCGACAAAATTATCTACGAAAAAAAGAAGAACGACAAAAATACTTCACTACAAAAAAGCTTGGCGACAAATTTACCTGCGACAAAAAGAAGAACTACAAAATTGACTGACTATAAAAGAGCAAGCGATGTATTTACCCGCGACAAAAAAACGGCTATAAAAAGCTCCGCGACAAATTTACTCGCGATGAAATTACTGGACACCCGATGAGTGCCCATCAGATCTGATCAAGTTCTTAAAATCAATAAACCTGTTTTGGGAAAGTGTGGGGAATATAAGCGAAGATCTTACACAAACAAAATCCTTCCTCTGATGGGATGACAAGAGCCAACAAAGAAAAAACAAAAGATTATACTTTCTACGAGTCACCTCCATTAATAAAATAATCAACTTTGTAGGCGACGTGTTTGATTTTACTGAACACGCAAATTTATACCAAACTCTAGAAATCAAAAGAATTGAAAAAGTTAGTTTTAAACATAGACCAATTGGTCCACGAGATTGTTTATAATATATATATTTTTTTAAATAATAAAACAACTCGACAACTACAACTAGAGGAAACGACAAAAACCTATCCGTTTGACAAATAGAACGATATAGAGATCGAGAGGGTATGAATGTCGTGATATATTATATTATAAAGAGCTTGTCCAATACTATGTTTGATTTTTCCTTGTACTGGGTAAGATATAATAATATTATAACTGATATATTGACCACAGGAAGTATATACGGGAAAACACGGAAGAGCTACCCTGTTTTTTCTGCAAAGTTAAAAAAGAGATCAAGAGCCATTTTCTTGTAGAATGTGAAGTTACAAGACCGATTCGGGAAGAAATAGCAATGGCTATTTTCCTAAAATACGGCGTTATTTTAAACAAAAAAACATTTTTCTTTTATATACATTGGCCCTTACAAATCCTAAATAAATTTTATAACAACCAAGTTTAAATAAAATGAGTTGTAATAGAGCCCCACAAATACATTGAAAACTTCAATATATTTGTTGAAAAAATTATAAATATCCTCCATTAAGTATGTAATTGATTAGCAATAGAATCGTTATATTAATTATTTTTTTTTACTTTTCCTTTATGTTATGTTTTGTCATAAAATGTATTGCACAAATTAATGAATACAGTTGTACTTTGGCACAATAAAAAACAACTCACATAGGAAGAGTAACAGTGACTGGAGAATATCTTCTAGCCAATATATTCCTACCAAAAACGATGCCGATTTCGACTAGAAGGTGTTTATTAATAATATAGTACCCAAATTTATGTTAGAATATTTATGGAATCAACATCACTATCTAAAAATGAATAGAGAAAACATGGTAAGCATCACACTTTTGCTAAGAACATAAATATGCATATAATAAGGTAGTGTCTTAACCCATTAGAGCCGAAACGTAGATTTTTCTACGTGACAGTAAAACAACTCTAAGGCACATATAAATGCATAAATTTTATGCTAAATGAGTGCTCTTTGTCTGAGTATTTAGAAACCCAAAAAAAGTTGATCTATATAGGTTCTTTGTTTCAGTTGAAAACAAGCAATTGATTTGCGATGGTTGCAAGTACCTCATTATCTTCTGACGGTAAGTACTAATTGTGATTGATAGTGTTCTAATGTCATAAGTAATTTTAATTTTATTTCTTTAAATTATTCTTAAAATACATATCTTTCAATTATATTACATACTTAAACCTCAAATTATAAAATAAGACTGTATAATTTTTGTTTCAAATGATACGTCGAAAAATCTACGTTTCGGCACTACAGCACAAAAAATCGTAGTTTGGATAAATGGGGCTTATATTATTTATAAGTTACTTTGTACTAAAATTATACTTTTCTTTTTAATTTGAGTTTACAAATTCAACATTATTATAAATTTTTACCAAGTTATGAAAATCAAAAAAAAATTAAAATCCCCTCGGAAGAAATATTGAGTATTCTCGAAGATATCGATGAAAGTGGGAGTATGTATAAGAACTACCAGAAGTTAACCATCTTTCCGATGGAGACAGCGATAAATCAGACGACGAAACGGAAGGACTTAAAAAGTAATTGATGAAACAAATGTATACATATACCATTTGGATCTAACTGTGGATGAATTGAAAGTATTCTTTGGTAGACTTTAGAGATCTTTTTGTACATTACCATAAAAAAAAGAATTGGGCGTCAGAAGACCCACGTTCCAAAGCTGTTATAGAGAATATAGTTTGTCAAGACACACATTGCATTATTTAAAAAATATCCCCATTTTAAAGACGTCAGTTCTTATTCCCTCTTCAATGAGACGCTAGAAGACATATGCATCTTTTATCATTTTTTTAAAATTCAGTGAACAAGATTTTAACTCAAAAACATGTGAAAAATTAAAGCTACTTTAAGTATGGAAAACAAGAATTATAAGGTCCATGATTGACATCAATTACAGCTCAATCACAAATAGCGGCAAATTTAATCACGTTATCATCTCATTATAAAAACTGTGAATATATTACAACGCATTAGCCATGTACATTTATTGACTGCACAGTTTTGATTATGATAAATAGCTTTTTAAAACTAAATACAATATTTATTATTTAATTTTAAAACTGAGTACCTAAGAAAATACATTATTCTCTTTAGTATAACAGTTGATAAAAATAAATAATGCCAAGTGGAGGAGCGTGCAATAATCACCGCATTGAGAACTTCAAAAACCTTACTCTTTCATTCAAACAAATATAAATATTTGGATAATAAGAAAAACCGTTCAAATCAAATATAATGAAGCTCACAAAAATGTGTAAAAGAAGAAATATGACTCAATCGACCAGTATCAAAAACTTTTAAAAAATATTGGGTCCTATCCACCCTAATTAAATACTTTTTTATTATTACATTTATATGATGATCCTACTCAAATAATCTTAATTGAAAATACCAGACAAAAAATTCTTTATGATGGCCTCCGAAATCATTCAAAATAATGAAAATAAAATAGCTAACTTATTTTTTAAAATTTGTATCTTCAATGAATATATTTATGTTCTTCAAAAATCATTGGCTTCCATAAAATATATTTGTTTGTCCATTTTTTTGTTTCCATTTCTCCACTAAATACTTAATAACAGAGAAGGAAATACAAATATGAAGGCATGTCGTTGTTTAATCACTGGAGTGATCTGAGTGATTTCCGTGAAGGTGATGTTTCTTAACGGCTGCCCGGTAGACGTTCTTATCTTCTCCCATGCCTTGGACTTGAGTGGACGAGACTTCCCTGCAGAGATGTCAAAGACGGCAATGACGTCCTCCTTCAGATTTTGAGCTCCTTCCAGGAACTCGCTCTTGTCCTCAAGGAGCTCGTCCCCAAACATGACTATGAAGTCAATGATGACACCGTTCGTCCAACCGAAGCCTTCCTGAACCTCATACTCCCACCCCCACCGGCTGCGCCCTGCTCCGTTACACTGTACTGTAATGTACCGCGAGGGAAAGGAAAATAATAAATTATAATTCATTTTCCAATAGTTAACTAATATCTTATATGTCGATGAATAAGTATGAACGTATGGTTATATATTTTTATACTTATATCAAAATATAAAGTATAACAACCCATTGAATATAAAACTTTATATTTTATATATATATATATATATATAAATATATATTTTTTTAATTTTATGTGATTTTTAAATCATTAATGCATTTTTTTAATTCTTAAAATAAAAACAGTGCAGAACTTATGAACCCAAATACCTTTTCAAAGATTTTACAGGCGTCTCCTTCCTCGGAGCATCCAAACATCGTTGCATCTGTATACAATCTGGCCAAATTTTGAGCCCATGCTCGTTGTCCGGAGTTCTTGAGGCCAACGACAAGCATGTGTTGAAGTGGAGGCCAAGCATTTGGGAAATCCCATTGTTGCCCTGAAAGATTAAAAATAGAAATATATTACTGGATGTCTATTTATATAAATTAATATGATGTATTTATACTTCAAAAAAGAATATATCACAGCTTATTAATAATGTGGTTTGGATTATTTGAGCTTTGCAAAGCGTGCTATATATAGCTAAAATGAATAAATAACTATAATAATGAACAATAAAAAAATGTATTTTCAATGTAAGACTTTATTAGAACGGTATAAAATTTTATATTCGAATTTGAAGCTATAGATGGAATATTTTATCAAATGAAAAAAAATCAGTTTGGAATTTGAGATCAGGTGATTTTTTTCATTTAAATAGGCCCCAATCAAATTATTTCAAATATTTAATTACAAAGCTACAGTTCATTCTTTATAAATTCAAAATCATAAAAAATAAACTACCAGAGGATTGTACCAAAATTTTATATATCTCCGGTATTATTAGTTCTGAACATATCTACAAAGTAGTATTAAAAATAATTTAAAACAAAATAAACAACGGCCATTAGAAAAGTCATTTGTATGCTGAATTGCTAAAGCACTCATCTTTCCCCCTTAAAAAACTATCTTGTTCGTTAGTGGGTCCTTTCATTAACATTATGTATATAAAATAGCTTAGTAGAATAAATAAGAAATACTAATAGGTATAAAATCATAAATAAACACATCACCTTGTTGACGTTCGCGAAAAATTAACATTTGCCGTTCATTAAAGTTATCGTTCGTTCTAAGATTGAATCATTCGTTTTAATTCGCCTTCTAAATAAAAGTGACGACGTTTTTTAGAGAAAAAAAATCCAATCAAAAATGATATTTAAAAAGTACAACACTTCTAGTCTATGCAAAGTACTTTTCTTTTTTTGGCGCCAGGGAAGACATTCATGAAGATATTTTGAATAAGAGCAAACCTGAAAGTTACTTATTATTTTTTAAACGAACGACAAACGATAGGATTTTGTTGTGTTCGTCAAAGTTTTGAACGATTACAAATGAACGACAAATCAACAAGTCTGCACATTACTTTAAATGTCCATGTTAAAAACATCAATCGTACATAATAATACAATCATATCATGGCAGAAGGATAATAAGTTTATAAATAACAAAAAATATTTATAGGGTATCGTTGTCGAATATAATATTGACTTTTATCGTGGAGCGTCTTAAATTCTCTTATTTAGATTCAAAAATATAATATCTTGTCTTGAAATTTAAAAAGATAAAAAAAGAATGTCAGTTTTCTTATAAATAATTGAAATTCTTAATGTGAGTCCCATTTTTACGTAGATTCCAAAAAGTTACTTAAAACATCGTCCAATAAAAGGTTTGGACTTTTTGGACCTTTTTTGAAAATCAGGATTTTCATCATTTTTGCTAATAGTTCACAACCATTATCTTCGTAAGTAAGTAAGAATACCACAAATATCATCATAATTAATTATTTCTAGTATACTATGCTTTCATATCAGTTTTTATAACTTCAACATCTTTCATAGTAATCGAAAAAATGAGCCTTATATTTCCAAAGGTTGATCATTTTTTTAGTGTTCTATTTAAGAGACCAATTTTTTTGGTTCAAATCTATTAACTTCAATGAATATCTAATATATTTATATATGTCAGTGCATTTCAGAACAGTTTATATAATTTTGTTATCTGGATTGAAAGTAATAAAAAATAATTTAAAATAACAAAGCATTGCATTATATTAAATAAATGCATATGGGTATATTTCAACGAGGTTTCGTTAAATATAGTTTGTGATTTGTTATGAAAGCAAAAAATAGATTTGCCTTTTTATATGCATTTAATTCATTACAAGTTTTCTTAAAATTTTAAAATACTTTAATGTTACTATGTTTTGGTAAATGGCATCCAAATATCGTGGCAATTTGTTAATGAAACTTTAAAGAACTACATGCATAAAAAGGCAAATCTGTTTTGTCTATGAGACATTCCTCGTGCCAATGCCATGGTTTTCACTTTCAACCTCTTCACCACACCAACAAGGGAAAAAATAGCCTTGGAGAGTACAAACAAAATGGGTTTCCGTTAATATGGAGGTGGGCATAATTGGACTTAATTGACCATTGGGCATTCTTAGAACTTATAATATATGCACAAATGTAGTAATCTGAGGTAGTCTTTTTGAAAACAGATAATAGCAGGTCCATTGTAGAACCACAATTCTACTATGAATATTAACGGATTAACAAAAACTGAAAATGCTATGTCAGCAATGGTAAAAATGCCAGTTTGCCCTCAAAATAAGTTCAATAAGGCTTGTGCTATATATTTTAGATGCAACAAATATGCCTAAAAATACTATTTACTTTCGTATTTATCAACTTTTACGAATTAGCTAACCGTATGATAATATATATATATATAACTTTTTTGTGGTATATTGAACTATTTATTGGAAAATAGCTAAAAATAATAAAAAGCATAAACTTTCATTCCAATTTACCTTTTTAGATTGAAATATAAAATTGGCAGTCATTGAAATATATTTTTAATGAATGATAAGCTAGTTCTTCATGCAGGACTAAATTAAATTCTTGTAATAAAACTACATTTATTATTTGGTAAAGTGAAGACTGTTCAAAATAACACGAAGGATAAAAGGTGTGTAGTAGAAATCAAGGCAGCAGGAAGGTTAAATTAAGAGAGCGCTATAGCCGTGTGCGTTAAGGTGTGTTCAACTCTCAGTGTTGGGGGCGCAGGTTCGAATCTGGAGAGGGAGGGTAATTTTTGGTCGACCTCATTAAATAAGATCCTAGGTTCGAGTGACAAATTTTAATGCTATAATGCTTATTTATATCCTATCGGATGCAATTCTATGGAACCATATGGCAAAAATAAAAAAAAATAAACGCATCCAGTCATTTACGTAGTGTAATGAGTAGTTTTTCATATTATGCTTTTGATAGCATTGTCGGGCATTTGAAAGGGTTCAATTAAAATTAAGTTATCAATTATGATTCCTTATGTTTTTTTTGTTGATAATTAGCTCTTTTCAAATACAAATCTCGAGAAACAGACTTTGTACAAAGAACATACACACCTAGTACTTATCCTTTGAATAAGAGTTTCAAATGAAATTTCCCTTTCTATTTGCCGTAAAATATTTTGATTTAATTAGTTCTCGGAAATGATAAAACTTGAAAGGAATAATGCAATCTATAAACTACTTCATTACGTATGAATAATTGGCTTAGTGATTATTTGTATAAAAACTCCGCTTTGAATGTGGAAATTATGTCCATAATTTGGTATTTTTGAATACTACAACACTTTATTATTATTGAGGCAAAAAACATTTTACATCACATAATTACATATATGTATATAAAATGTATATATAAAACGTAAAGAGGAGAAATTACGTACTTTGACATACTTAAACATTTTAGTTTAAAATTATTCCTCGCCATATAAGCCTTTTAGCACATATTAAAAATCAATAACAACGGGTGCAGAACATTTAAAAGAAAGCAAATGAGGACTATCATGACATTAAAAAATAAGTCTTATCTAAAAGTCATTTTTGTATTAAAGCTTCATAAGATTTAATAATTCTTTAAACATTGATAAGTATTTAGCAGATATTTTTGGGTCGAATTTGATCAAATTTCCACCATACTGCCATCCAGATCCGAAGGCATTGAGATTTTTAGGGAGAAGGCCGAATATTGAACACTTTTTATAGATAACAATAAAGCTTGCTGTACCAAATTAATTAAACACCAGGCTATATTAATATTACTATTTTCTTATAATATTAAAATTAATCTGACCTGTGAGTGAAATCGTTAGTCGTTTATATTATAATTTTTAATACTTTTAGCTAGTCCAAGTTTAATCTATGTAAGAATAGTTTGCGTGTATTTTTTTCCACAGTTTTTTTTTTCATTTTATGCACAGAGTACAAATAATTGACATTTAAGAACCTGTATCACATAAATAAATATTGGAATTATATGAAAGGGGGAAAACCATAACGAATATTTTGATAATAAGAGCATCAGCTCAAGCTTTCTGTACAACACCAATGAAACTTTCAAATTTTATTTTTTTAAGGGCTTTATTTTCATTGTAACAAAGTCTACACAGTAATAAGAAAATAGTGGTAGAATAGTGTATCAATATAATATCTAAATTAACATTCTTATTTTGCTTCTTTAGTACTGAGAATTACATAAAAAACGAACAAATTTTTTTTTATTTCACCAATAAGCAGATCTCCAATCCTTTTTTATGATGGTTTACAAATTCTTGAGAAATCTTATGGGTGACAAGTTGATAGGAGTAATGATAAAGCTGGTATATTTTTTATAAGTATGAAATCCGATATATTTTAGGAAGAAAGTGGTTTTAATTTAAGCTCTATGAACTCATAGTTAAAAAGAAAGCTGTTAACATTAATATCACCAGTTGGGTATACATTCAAAATATAAATTGTAAAAAGGGATTGCGTTAAGGCGTGTTGTACTCTCAATGATGGGGGCACATGTTCGAATCCCGAGAGGGGAAGCTCAATTTTGGTCAACCTCATTGATAAGATCCTAGGTTCGAGTAGCTCATTTTAACGTTATAATGCTTATTATTATCCACAGGGATACTGCAATTCCAACCAAATATGCAAAATAAATATATTTACCTGTATTGAACAAAGACGTAGGAATGCCTCCACGAAACTTAAGTGCTCCGACTCGCTTTAGATAGTCAATTGCATTACTTCCAGCCATTGAGGGTGATACGTCCGGAGGATAGCACTCTGCCCAATGGGCGCTATGTTGGACAAAAAGTAATGTTTTCGGGGACGCTATAAATGTGAGAAAAATACTGATTAAACGAAGACGAATGAAAAAAAAATGTTGTTGAATTAATTAATAAAATTGTGATACACAAAACATTACCTTTGTTTTAGGCCAAAATGTAGATATTCTTAAGATTGTATACCAGTTCTTTCATTTTTTTTTTATTTTTACTAAGTACAATTTTGATATGTTTTTAATCATTTACCACGGATTTTTTTAAAGATAAAAAACAAATTTATTTTCTTGTATCTTTTGACTTTATAAGCCTTAACCTAATTCAGGGAATACTACAACCTGGAAATGGAACTCCCTCCTTTTTATATCAAATATTTCCTACCTTCGTAAAAAAAGGAAGGAGTTCCTAATAGGAATCTCTACATTTCCCTTTTTCTTTTTTTTTACGAAGGTAGTTACACTTTAACATAAAAGGAGAGACTTCATATTCCAGGTAGTTATAGTATTCCCTACTTTGGTATGTCTATTAAAAATGAATATTTCAGGCATTCACGAATGTTGGACTCATTTTGGTTATTATCTAGGTATGAATAATCAAATAGTTACAATGAACCAAAATACTCCCTTTGGCATTCATTGTTAAATATACTATTGCAAAATTGGGACATATTTGGTCTTGTTCCTTTTATTTGAAGAATATTTTATTTGAAAGGTCCACATTTATACTTTAAAAGCAATCATTCAAAAAATATTTTAATGATCAGCATCGAGTTGGTTTTATTTCTTATATATTTCTGCAAACATCTTTTGGTGTCAGGGCCGGTTATGCTATGGGCAATGTGGGCGATTGCCCAGGGCGCAATCTATTTGGGGGCGCCCCTCCAAAAAAAATCGCCAGTTTCCTACTCATAAAACACCTAATTTTCAAGTCAAGTTAGTGGACTGGTCGCTAGGGCGCCCCTACCATCACATCAACTTGCTGCAGTCATGTATACAGGTTGTATATGTTTCAGAAGAAAAGAATGAGAGCGTTTCCACACACTGCGGATCACATCCCCATCTCTATTTCTGTCGGACGCCGCACCGGAGCTCAGTGCAGCTCGAGTGGCAGCAGTGTGGATGCAGCTTGTAATCAGTGTTATTTGTAACACTGAGGGAGGGGGGGGCGCCAATGGAGTGTTCACCCATGGCGTAAAAGTTGCCAGGACAGCCTCTGATTGGTGTTGACGGAGAGACGCTCCAGAGCATTCATGAACAAACAACATACCTTGTGCTTCAAGTTATAATCGAACCATATTTTTTCTTCTTCGTCGTACAGGACAATATGAATGGCGAGCCGAAGGAGTTCAGCCTTGACGGCAGCTTCTTTTGCCTTATCAGGCTCTCCCAGAAGCTGTGAAAGTGAGATAGGTTCCGGTAGCAGAGATATAGAAGCAGTTGAGGTCCACAGGAATGATGGAGGAAGTATGTATGTCACTGATGTTGGCACTCAGACCGCCCTAAGCAAAGAAAGAATCGGTGTTTTATAACAAACGTTTTTTTGTGAAATTAAGAAAAAATTATTAAATAAAAGGTTTTTTAAATAAGTTGTTTTTTATTTAGGTTTTCTTAGATTTTAGTAGTTTATTTTGTTATGATGTGAATTGGGTTTTAGTGGAATTTTTTATCATATTAAAGTTTTGCTCAAAACGAAGAAGTATCTCCTTTATTGTTATAGAATTATTAACTATTTTTAATTTAATATAAAATAGTTTAACTTAAAAATGTACCTATTTGGTAACTGAATAACTTGAAAAAATATAAACGAAAATAAAAAAAACTCCTTTTCCCAAATTTCAGTTAGTTTAAACTCCCAGGGACCATTTTAGGGGTGCTCAAAGTTATGAAAAGTATAAAAAGCCGTAGCCTCCTTATACTTCAAAAGACGATTAATCTCTTCAAAAGATTGGAATTATTTAGCGCCAAAAACCTCAGGAGGTAATGAACTTTCATTTGAGTATAACACGATACAAAAATTTTGGCACTTTGGCGCGTACTTCAAATGGCGCCCCTGCCAGACGCAAGTTTGTTTGCCACATTTTTATATTCGAATTAATATTTTCCGAAGCCTAAAAAAAGAAGAGTGGGATATCCATGAAATCATCGATAAACAGGCTATTAACTAACGGCATATTTAATATTTTGATATTAATCTTGTTCTTTTTATACTTTTTATTTCAAATTATTATTGTTTATGTTATTGATCTCTCTCTATAGGAGGCATTAAAATTAAAAATTGACTAAACTATGTTTTATTATTATAAACAATTAATGGTTTTTTCCTATTTGATATTATTTTGCAAATATATAGCATAAATGGATATTTTCATATAAAAATATATTATCGGCTCGTTTTTTCCCACTCGCATGTATGTTGAAGAGCATCCATTGCCTTACTATATAAAGAATTGCATGCTAAGCGTTTACTCGCTTATCACACGATCTTCGTGATAACAAGGTTTTTTTTAAATTCCCAATGAAACTATTTGATATTTTTTTTAAGATACATGATAACTTCTGTAAGTAAAAGCGAATAAAATGCTAAATGACAATGAGCCATCTTATATAATAAAGTTTAGAAATAATAAATAAAATTAAAATATAAGTGGAAAACCGTATGGCAGAGATGTATCATTTATATAGAGCTAGACAAACATTGCCAAAGGTGATTCACTTGCAGCCTCAAAAATGATCGATCCTGTTCCATGTTTTCATTATTACTAAGTTTTAAGTTTGCTTATACTCGGAATATGCTAAGGTGTTAGAAAGACAAGGAAGGCCAATCACAATCAATCTCATAGAAAAGATCCTTAGTTTGATGTGTTGAATGTAAAATAGTAAAATATATTCATATCCCCAAGCACGTAATTTAATTCAACGAAATAGGAAAAAATACTAACAACCCACGTCAAAATTGATTTACTACCTAAGACAGTGTCTAAAGACTATTCATTAGTGAACTGTCCAATCTTAAACGGCATAAAACAATCATCTGTGTTAATATCCTTAAAGATCGCCTTGGATTTTAAAAAATCAGTAAAGACTTAAAGTACTTGCTCTCATTGGGTTTACAATTTAAAAATGTTATAGGAATGTATAAATATGAGTTTAGGACTATCCAGACAATCGCCCTCCGGGCATTTACCCCCCCCGTGCCATTTACCCCACCGTTACTAATATTTCTTATCCCTTAAAGTCCACTTATAAAGCTATTTATGTTTTCTTTATGACCAAATTGCATAGTGTTGAACCTATATTCCTAATATCGGTCATGTGTGTTTTATGACCGATATTAAGAACATTGTTTTCAAACACTAATGCAAAAGAAAACGTAGTTAACTTAATAAATAGACTTTAAGGATATGAAATATTAGTAACGGGGGGTAAATGGCATGGGGTGGGTGATTGTTTGGGGGTTGGTAGTCCTGTTACGATAAATAAACCTTGCTTTTGAGTGCTTTTTGGATCCAAAATATGAAAGGAACTGCACAATAAATGTAATAACACTTACAGACTCATCAATGAACCATCTTGAGGAGTAATCCCATCCGGACTCGGCTCCGGCCATGAGTTCATAGTAGATGCGCCGTCTGTCTTCCTCTGTCACGTCCATGGCCAGCTCATAGTCCTCCTTGAATGATTCCGGTCTCGGCCCGGAGCCTTTCGTGCCGTAGCGAAACATCATATATTCATGTCCTATTTTATATAATGAAAGAGGGATTTTTTATTATGGTCAAGCCTTCAATACGTTGTATTTCGATTGTTGTGTTTTGATGATGGATTTTTAACAAATGGTTTAGGTTAAATATTCATATTCTTGCTAATTTTTCTTAGGACTACTATAAGTCAACAAACATATTTTCAAACAAAGAAAAAATATGAGCATTTACCATGTTCCCTACTCGCCAAAACCCAAATGATCCCCCTGACTTTCAGGGCTGCTAAAAACCAGTTTTTAAAATTTAAATCAACCTGGGTAGGTTTTAAATAAAATCCAGTTTTGTATTAAATCCGGGGTTTTAATACAATAAAACGTGCAAAATAAAGTAACTCATAATCTAAAAATTAAATATTCATATTTTTTACCTAATAGGATATTGTTTGTAAAAACTGGATCAAAGTTGTTATTTGTTTAAATATAAATATAGGAATGAACTCCAATTGCATTCAAATGATTAAAACTTCCATTCAACTAGTTATAATTATTCTAATGGTATGCATTTTTATACCCTTTCATATTCTATTTCGAAAAGATTACAATCATAAAAGTATTTAATACTCAATTTGAGAAACTACATACATAGCATCAATATTTTTCACAATGGATGAACGGCTTTACACAAGCCTTTCGAATTATCGATCCTGTGTTCTACTACCTTTGATCGATAATAGCTGACAATTGGAAAGAGATACTAAACTATTTTTCGACTTAGTACTTTAATTTGAATAAACAAATGAATATGTTGAATGTTATATTTAAGTATTTATAGCTTTAACATTTTTCTTATTTATATATTTTCATAATGTATATAAATAAGAGTTGTTAAAAACCCGGATTTTTAATAAAACCCATAGGTTTTTAATAAGAAAACGGGCATAATGGAATATCTCACAATCTAAAACTTAAATCAAATAGTCTTATTATTTTACCAAATAAAATAATTGTTTGTTGTATCTGTCGATACAGGAAATATTTAGATCATTATGTACTAAAATTGCAAAAAGAAATTTAAAGAAGTTGTTAGGATTTCAGAAAAATGTGCATATTGTAAGTCCACATTAAGATTTGAAGATCTGTCCACGAAATAACGTCTCTAAATTATCCAGTGAACGTATATATGTTACATGATGACGATGCCGGAAATAAATACTGCACTCCTAACATATGAACTTAACTTTTTGTGTGCAAAAAGATATCTAAAAAAGCCCACAGTAAAAAAAAGCTTAACCAGGCTTTTGAGAATATAAAATCTATTCTTTCCCATACCTTTTTTTATCTTCCCATAAGCATAGCTTTTAAAAGAGCCAGACAAGCTACGACGCAGTTATTATTTTTCGGCGCCAGTGAAACACACAATACCCATATGCTACTATATCCTGCGTGGGAAACAATGAAAAAACACTACCCGGTTTTTTAGAATAAAAATCAGCCCGGGTGAATATATTAATAAAAAGGGAGTTCAATAGCCGTGCGTGTTAAGGCGTGTTCAATCTCAATGATGCGCAGGTTCGAATCCCGAGACGGGATGGCCATTTTTGGTCTACCTCATTGATAAGATCCTAGGTTCGATGGACTAATTTTAATGCTATAATGCTTATTTATATCCTATCGGATGCAATTGTATCGAACCATATAGGCAAAAAATAATAATAATATGAATAAACAAGTTTTTATTATTATTACCTGCGTACTTCACTTTGATACACCGACTCTCTTCCCAAAACTTGATTTCTTTAATGAGTGATCCGATACTACATCGTAGGAAGCCGATGTCCTTTGTGGCGTCCATGTAGTCCGGAGCATGAGTGATAAGAGGGAGGCTGTGACCTTCGGATGTAGTAAATGCGGCCTCCATTGGGTATGAGGCCGTACTTCTCAATCATGACACAAAAGTTCTCAATCATACCCTTGACTGTGATGGTCATTCCGCAGTGAAGAAGTGAGCGAATGATCCAGTAGGTGTCCCAATAATAGAACTCACGAAAACGACCTGGAATAAAAGGACAAAAATGAAGGGAGAACAAAGCACGTGTTCAACTCTCAATATTGAGGGCACAGGTTCGACTCCCGAGGGGGAAGGTCAATTTGGTCAACTTTATTGATAAGAATATCCTAGGTTCGAGTGACTAATTCACACGTTATATCCAGTTGGATACTAATCTATCGAATCAAATAAGCAAAAATAAGATATACCCAAAATGGTAAAATCTGATCTCAAAGCGACTAGAAGATTAGCTGAAGACTTAAGATTAGCGATATCCCAACGCAAACCTCTCATAAATTATGTCCAGCGCCTTGTTCTATTCCAAAGTCTACCAAAGATTATGAACTGTATATAAAAAGTTCAAATAGCTATACTTTAACTTAATGTTTTCAGATATTTATCCCATTTGTTGTTTTGATATTCTAATACTCTCTAGACAGCTACATACTTATTTTCATTTTTCGTGATTATTGATATTTACCACGTGTTTTATAATTAAAAAAACTGTGTAGAATTAGAAGGACATATATTGACTAATTTTAATGATATAATGTTTCTTCAATCATAGGTACTACAACTCCCTATTACCAAATAAGCCACTTTTTTTAAATTTCTAAATGCACGTGCTATGAATATTTTTAATATTATACATACAGTCAACTTCGCCTAAGTCGAAATTGCATAAGTCAAAAGTGGCCTAACTCGAATATAATCAAAATCCCATTTTTTCTCCATTGACATGTGTGTAATAAAAATCGTACAAGTTGATTTTTGTAAGTCGATATTTCGCCTAAGTCGAACAGATATTTTGACAGTAACACATACATAAACAAGAAAATAACTTCGCATAAGTCGAAGAGGGCGCTCACTTCTAAAACACTGCCTGCATGTACTGCGCCTTGATAATTCTTTTACACCTACCACGTGTGTGAGTGATAATTCCCAAATGAGAATATAAATTTGAGAATATAAAAGGTGTGTGTAATCGAGTATATTTCTTGCCATTGGGCATATTAGTTACATTTGTAACTAGTCTAAAATTTATATAAATAATAAGAAACAATAAAATAATAAATTATTAAAAATATAAAATAAATAAAAACAAATAAATAAAATGCCATGCAGAATGGATTATATGGGGACGCTGCTCCAATGCCTTAGCTGCGGTCCTGCTGTGTGAAGGGTAGTGGCCGACCTCAAGGCCTTAGACAAGTTCCACACAGATATTGCGTGACATGCAAACGTAGCTCTCCCTCCCAAGTGGGTACGCCACTGAAGTTGTGGACCTCATGGGCCTCCTTGGATGGGGAAGACGAAATCACCAATCGGGTTCCTGCACCGCCGCCCCCGTCGCTGGAGTAAAAACATTTCCAAGTCTCCATGGCCACCGCCTTGGCGGCCACCTCGTTGAGGGAGGGAAGGCCTGCTCTCTCAAGGAGGTCCCCGATGTGGATGTGATCCCGCCTCTTACATCCAACGTGCTCCTGCGGCGTCATTATGGCGACCTGCACAGCCCTGTGTGCGCATTTGGCCCCTTGCACTCATTATGGAATCGAGGAATTGCCACAGCTGCGGCAGCATAAGAAATCTATGTTCCTCCCTCCAGCGAGGTAAAATTAAAAAGAAAGAAATTTTGTCCTCGCCCACTGCTGCCCCGCGCGATGATTTGCGACTGCATGTGAGCGAGTGCACACACACATGCCTACCTGTATATCAAATTTTTCTTGGACTTAGCAATCAAAATTTGTAACTCGAATTTCGCCTAAGTCGATTGTTTTTGCACAGTCCCGAGATATCGACTTAGGCGAAGTTGACTGTAGTTCTAACACATTTTTTGTATAAAAATAAGGTAAACATCTAAAACTACAAGTCACACTATATTGTTTATGAAATCTTTCAAAAACGAAATTTTACTTTTAAAGCGTTAATAAATATATTGATATAATAAAAGTATCTTTGACTCTTCTTATAAAAAGAATGAAATATA
>CP045898.1:10959923-10971087 GCA_013387185.1 Caligus rogercresseyi | reverse complement strand
AACATCGTCCGAGCTGATAAATGAACATAATACGTCAATGAAATTTTTTTTAGCGTTTGTTCTTTCCTACTCCTGAATAGATACCCCATTTATTATTATTCGTAGTAGTATTTTGCTCATTTGGCATATTAAAAAAGCACTTAGAGATGCCAAAATTTAATCACTGTTTCTTTTGGCATTTCCAATCAACCTCACAGTTTCATTCGAATCCGTTCAGTACTTTTGAGTTATCTTGCTGACAAACAAACAAACCAACAAAAGCCAGTGAAAGACAATACCTCCTTCGGCGGAGGTAATAAAGATTTCTAATGGGTATATATTTTACTAAAATAAGAACTTCGTTTCACTGACAAACGATTGATTAGATCTTGACAAAATTTCAGTGAATAATTTTGAGGACTCATGGAGAATTAGTCACGATGGACACTCTCGGATAATCATTTTCACCATTTTTATTTGTTTCGTCAAAACATTTCTGCGATTTCTTAAATATAATAAGTTATTATGGATCAAGTTTTTTGTTGATGAGTTTGAGGTGTTATGCTGTGTTTTTATTGTGCTATTCCTGGAAAATGGTTTTGAATAAAATTAGGTTTTCAAGGTTTTTTTTGATAATGGAGCGTTAATTCGACAAATTATATCTGGAGGAGTTTGGGCTGATAGGAAATATTTTTTAGTCGGTTTTGTGCTAAAAAAAATCAACACAGATAAAAAAATATTGGTTTACTCGAACCATTTTATTTGGGTAATTTGAGGGGCCAAGTAAATAAATATCAAAGTGAACATTTTTGGAAATCCGGACAGCACCGGGTATTTCCGGCTAGTTTAACATACATAACATTCTTAGTTTTACTCAATTTATATATATATATATATATTTACATTATATATATTTCATCATACATATATATCTATAATTATAAAAAAAGAATTCCGTTCGTTTGTGCGTTCGTTCGTTCGTTTCCCTGTATCTCCCGAACGGTCATTAGATCTTGACGAAATTTTCAGTGAATAGTTTTATGAGCTCAGGGAGTGTTTTAGTGGGTTGTCAACTCCGGAAAATTCCGTCATCGACATGCTTATTTCTTCGCCAAAACGTTTTTTGCCGATTTTAAAATTAAAAGTTAGATTTTGCCCAAATTTCTGTGGATAAGACTGAGGTACTAAGACGTGTTTTTGTTTTTTTGCGTGTTTCCCGGAAAATTCGTTTTCTACATGATTACTTAAATATTGTTCTTTCTGTCCCTGTATTCCCCCCAAATTTTAAGTTTTGTGGAAAATAACAACACGTTTTTTATATTTGTAACATCATGCTAATCAAATTTCAATAATCCCTAGAGATGGAGAGGGATGTCATACCCAGCTTAAGGAAAACGGAAAAAATGGTAATGAAGACCCAATGATAACTTTTTAAGAAACTGATTTTCAAATAAAAAGTCACATGCAATGACATCACGAAATTATTCGTGTGAGTTCGTCTTTTACAATGTTTAAATAACTCAGCCTTAAGGAATACAAAACGGAAAAAATGGTAATGAAGAGCTATGTAACTTTTTAAGGAACTGGTTTTAATATGAAAAGTCACTGCAAATGATTCACTGAAAATTATCGTGTGATTCTTCTTTGTGAGATGTTTAAACACCCAGCCGTAAGGAATACAAAACGGAAAAAAATGGCAATGAAGACCCAATGACAACTGTGAAGGAACTGATTTTAATATGAAAAGTCACTGCGATGACATCATTGAAATTATTCGTGTGATTTCTTCTTTTTAAGATGTTAAATACTATCAATAAAGAATACAAAAACGAAAAAAAATGGTAATAAAGACCAAATGACGACTTTTTAAGGAACTGATTTTAATATGAAATGTCACATGCGATGATTTCACTGAAATTATAGTGTGATTTTTTCTTTATTCGATGTTTAAATACCTATCAATAAAGAATACACACGGAAAAAAATGGTAATGAAGACCAAATGAACACTTTTTAGGAACTGATTTTAATATGAAATGTCACATGCGATGATTTCACTGAAATTATTAGTGGATTTTTCTTTGTGCGATGTTTAAATACCAGCCGTATGGAATACAAACGGAAAAAAAAATGCAATGAAGACCATGACACTGTTGAAGGAATTGATTTTAATATGAATGTCACATGCGATGACATCTCTGAAATTATTCGTGTGGATTTTCTTCTTTTTATGATGTTTAATACCCAGCCTTAAGGAAAACAAAATGGAAAAAATGCGATGAAGACCCCATGACAACTTTTTATACGAATTATTTTAATATGAAAAATCGGACGCGATGACATCACTAAATTATTGGTGTGATTTTTTTTCCATCCAGACTATTGTCAAGTTGGGAAAATCCCGGGCAGCGCAGGGTATATTCGCTTAGTATACTAATATAACAAATCCGTTCATTCGTTCTTTCGTTTGTTCGTTCCCTGTATCTCCCGAAGGTTCATTAGATCTTGACGAATTTTCAGTGAACTGTTTTGAGAACTCAGTGAGTGTTATAGTGGGGTTGCCAACTCCGGAAATTGTTATCGCCATGCTTTTTATTCGCCAAAAGTTTTTGTCGATTTTTTAAAATTGTCAAGGTAGATTTTGGCCAATTTGTGTGGATGAGACTGAGATAGTAAGACGTGTTTTGTGTTCTATTGAGTGTTTACCAGAAAATTAGTTTCCAAAAGATTAAAAATAGTTTTTTTGGCCGTCTTTCCCCCCAAATTTAAAGTTTGTGGAAATAACATCTTTTTATATTGCAATATAGCGTTAATCTAATTTTAATAATTACTAGAGATGGAGAGGGATGTCAATAACTCTCAACTTTTCTTGATTAAGATATGAGTTGCACTCCCATTAAAATTTTTCTTTTGCTGTTTTCCTCCATCAACGGAGATCAACTATACTCTAATATTCATTGCTACCATACATATCTTCGGCACTTATGACTTTTAAAATACCTTCTTTACGATGTGTAAATGGCCCGCCAATAAAGAATACAAAACGGAAAAAATGGCAATGAGGCTCATGACAACTTTTTAATGAATGATTATAATATGAAAAATCATAGCAATGGCATCACCAAAACTATTCGTTGTGATTTTTTTTTCCATTCCAGACTATTGTCAAGCTGGAAAATCTCGGACAGCGACGGGTAACATTCGCTAGTATATAAATATATATACAATATATATTATTGCATATGTAAATTTCTTAATCAAATTTAAATAAATAAAAACATAGAATCAACTACCATTTATTTATGTTTCATGAACTTATAGGTATTTATGAATCGTAACATTACCCTGATACATGCAAATAACTAATACACCAACCCCATATCATTATTTTATTTTTTTCTGTTTTCATCCTAAATAGTTTTTTGAATAACAAAAACACACATTTTAATGAGGATTGAAACACTTATTCAAGATATTTTATTCATAAATACCAAAAAGCGCTATAGCAACACATTGTGAAGAGGGATCAGTATTAATCATGCTGAAACAAATAGGAAGTAACTTGTTGTGCAAAAAATTATTCGCGTGAAATGCTAGTTGTATACTGAAGTACAGAGGCTGATGTGAGCTTTTACTATAGGGGTTTGTAGTCAAAAAGTACTGTCAAACCAATGTACTTTTAACTACACTACAAATATTGCAAATATTTAAAGTGGAATCAAAATAATCCCTGGGATCTGGATGGAAGAATATCCAAAATAAGCGATAGTACAGAGTCTTGTGCTAGGATTATATATGTTTTAATTTAATTTTAAGTGTCTTATACTTAAAGCATATATTTAGATACATAAATTTTAAAATTGATTTATATTAATTTTCTAAACCGATAATACTAACTGAGTAGTTATATTTTTTAAATGAATAGAGTAAAATGTTTTTCCATATTTTATTTTTATACATATATGTCTTAGTTAACAAAAGTTATTAAAATTTATTTATTTTCTGTGAGTTTGTTAACGTTATATTTTCTCCCGAAGCATTATTTCACCAAGAATGTTTATGAATATTTAGGTAAGCTTTAGTTATCTTCTTATTTGTTTTTAATAATAATAATTTATAAAATATGTTAATAGTACTTAAAAATAAATTGTTAAGTAATTATTCACATTTAATTTACATCATTTGATATTTGGTTTAAATATTGTACATTATATTTCTTAAACGATGATATAAAGGATATTTTAATCAGATAAAAATATATTATTTTATTTTTTATCATTTAAACACACATTGAAATTAATTTGTGAATATGTAAACATCAAAGGCATGGCTCTGTTTCCTTTTCCAACGAAAGTTAGTAATTCAATTTTCTCCCCCACAAAATCAAATAACAATGAAAGATTGATTGATTCTTTGATTTGACAAATAAAAGCAACTCAAAAGTCCACAGGGAACGAGCTGTATTTGTTGAGTAATTTATTTTGATAATAGGCACGCCAGTAACTATATATATATATAATTATATATATATATATATGTACAGGGCTCTCAAGTTTTGAAGTGAGTTCAGAGTGAGATTTGGTCGACGCGAAGGATGGATATCTGGCAAATGACGCATAAATTCATGAAAACAAAAATAATTATTGACTTCACGCTAAACTTTGTTATCATTTTTATGTCTATGTGTTTTTTTGTATATGTTTGTGGCTTGCTTTGAGTCATTTAGTTTTCGTTTTAAAACAATATAAATGGAACAGACGACGTAAGTTTTGTTGTTGGCGTTCGTCCTTTTATATGTTTTTTAAAGAAAATTTTAAAAAAGATACTTTCTGTGCTATAAGTGTGGACGTTTTTTGTATTAAAAACTTTAATCAATGTTCCTATGCCACTCCATTTTAAATGATTGAATATTTTTTTTTTGGCCTATATGGTTCGATAGAATTGCAATCCGATTGGAGTAGAAATAAGCATTATAGCCTTATAATTAGTCTATCGCAGCCTAGGTTCTTATCAATGAGGTAGACCAAAAATGATCATCCCCTCTCGGATTCGAACCTGCGCCCCAACATTGAGAGTTGAACACGCCTTAACACGCACGGCTATCGAGCTCCCTTTTTTCAACGAACGAACCGGATAATTTAATTGCGTGATAAATACATGCGTGGCGTGTAACGGTGGGAATGTGTGTGTCACACGCCAAATGCGTGAGACTTGAGAGCCCTGTATATATATATATAAGACTAAGATCTTATGCTTTTTTCAGCTAATTCAGTAGACAATTATCATGTTTTCAAATGGTGGCCAATGATATCTAGTCAAAACGAAAGAAAATAAAAAACTCCTACTCCCCTCACTATCAAAAATGGAACGAAACAAGTGTTTTATGTGATTTTAGTCAAATCTGTAAAATCATTTTACAGAAATGCATTTGGTTTTATAAATGAAATGACCTTTATACCTCCAATGAAATTACAAGCTGGATGTAGACGTCCATGACAAAGTTGTATTATGGTACAGATATACTTGTCTTTTTAATGGGGGGCGAAATCTCTATACATCTACAAAGCAATAAAAATAGGGTCTCTATTCAGGGAGTAGGAAAGAACAAACGTAAAGAAAATATCCATGACGTAATATTGTTCATTTATCAGATCAGGATGACGTCACTGGGTGTTCAAATTCTTTCTCTCCCCGTAACCCTTCCTCTTAATTTTAACATTAAATATAACGCTAATATAAGAACATGAGGAAAAAGTAAGAAGTTTAAACATCCAGTAACGTATTTCTGAATTGACGAATAACTAGTACGAAGTCAATAGATGTTTTTAGGATGGCTCTCTCCTCACTCATTATTCACAAACACACCTACTTATGTATACATATATAATTGGATTGTAATTCCGGACTTGTGGGGGCAAAGCTTCCAGGAGGCAAACACTCTTGGTGGCAAAGACTCCAGGGGCAAACAACCCGGTGGCGAATTCACCAGGAGTGAATCCTTCTAGAACCATTTTTTTCCTCTAAATATTATTATGATAATCATTTGTATCTTTTCATTGTATTTCTAAAACAGGAATACCACATTACGTACGTTGTAATACCTATACCCCATTTACTGTATGTAGTATGTATATATCTATTGTAATAAAGTAATAAAATTATAACTTTAAAATGATATCATGCTTCGTTTTATATAACTATTATTTTGTGAACATGCTTATTAACATTAGATACCTTTCAAATGGTAGTATAAAAAGCCGAACAGAGAGTACATGTTATAAGGACACACAGATCTTCTGATACTCAATCAAATCTTTATCGTAACAAAATCTTTTAATGAAGACTCCTAAAAATAGTATAATTATATCGAATGGTATATCGAAAAATAGTTGTTAAATAACACCACCAAGATGTTAGATTCATGATCCAGCTATTGCAATTTTTTTATATCAATGAATAATAAAAAATGCAAAAAATTATCAGACTAAACCTGATATAAATCACATGAATAAATTTCGTTTATATATTTATATGGGTGCATCAAAAAATAAGATTTGTATTTTATTAACATGTATCTGAGCAAATATGGCATGCCAAACGTAGTATTAGATTTTTAAAACAAACTTTATCGATTTAAAGAAATTACATATATAGAAATAAATAGAATTTGCAGTTCAAAGTTACACCTCTAAAAAGAAGTTAAAAGGCAAAAACTCAACCTTGAATCATGTCAATCATAACTTTAAAGAACATGCTATTTTAACTATACACTAAAAACAATTCCCAAACAGTTCTATAATTTGACAAACAAAACATGATAAATATAAAAGGCATAACATCAATATATCTTGGGAGTTAATTTACAGCCCAGACCAAAGAGTATTCAGGATAAATCCCAACATGCACTTTAATATAAAAAGGAAACTAGGATAAACTATTTTTAATTTTTAAATGACATTTTATAAGATGTTTCAAATTTGATGAGTTGGACGGCATAAGAAGGATAAAAAACGAACTAATGGACCTGTATTATTCCATGTGTCACAATTTGAGTTTGGTATTTTGTATCGTAAGAGCCAAGTAACGCGAAACATGGTATTAGTTATTGTCCACATTTCGGCAATTAAATATAAGATTTTATAAGTATTTCCTGAATTCAATGGAAACAATTGTTCACTTAATAATATTGTCTATGTTTCTTTGTGAACAACATTTTCCTTGACCTTACATGCCATGAATCGAACATGCTACTGAAAAGACATTTTGTCCAATTCACTTAGAAACAGTTGTTGATCATCCTTTCTCTCTAAAAAAATAACTAAGATCCTTTATCCTTGACAGAGGATTTTACACTATCCCACTGACCTTCTGAATAATCGTTTTATGTACCATATACCCTTGTAACAAATCATTCTTTAAATGAACATTTGATAATTCATGAATGACAAACATTAAGAAAATAACTCTCCCCAAATAAATATTTCATGCTATTTCACTGTTTATCAAATTGTTTGAGGTTCCTCAACTGTGGACTACAGAAGCTCATTTCATTTTCCATCTGTTATTAAAAACAAATGTTTTTCGGAGATCAAAGTAATAAAATTGCTTGGAGATATTTTATGTCTGTAAGATCCTTCGATTATATTGGAGAAAAATAATTATTCATATATATATATATATATATATATATATATATATATATATATATATATATATATATATATATATATATATATATATATATATATATATACAGTCAACTTCGCCTAAGTCGATTCTCTCGGGACTGTGCCAAAAACAATCGACTTAGGCGAAATTCGAGTTACAAACTTTGATTGCTAAGTCGAAGAAAAATTCGATATACAGGTAGGCGTGTGTGTGTGCACTCGCTCACATGCAGTTGCAAATCATCGGCGAGCGCGGCAGCAGGTGGGCGAGGACACAATTCTTTCTTTTTTAATTTTACCTCGCTTGGAGGGAGGAAAATACCTTTTATATTCTCAAATTTATATTCTCATTTGGGAATGATCACTACACAAGTGGTAGGTGTAAATAATTTATCGAGGCGCAGTGCATGCAGGCTGGTTTTAGAAAGTGAGCGCCCTCTTCGACTTATGCGAAGTTATTTTCTTGTTATGTATGTGTTAATGTCAAAATATCTGTTCGACTTAGGCGAAATATCGACTTACAAAAATCAACTTGTACGATTTTATTACACACATGTCATGGAGAAAAAATGGAACTTTTGATTTGTATTCGAGTTAGGCGACTTTTCGACTTATGCAAATTCGACTTAGGCGAAGTTGACTGTATATATATTTTCTCTTTCCCCTTTTATCAGTTAAAAACATTTAATCGGTAATCTGCAAAAAACTTATATTATGTAAAATAAAAGTACACTAAAATTACATACAAATAGAGTAAAACTATTCAGGGGGTTGCGAAAATACACAAATGAACATTTTAATTCATATTTACTGCCCTGAAGAATAACCTTATATTTAAAAGAACGCATCATTTATTAAAATTGTTCAAAACTTGCAATGTATTTTTAAATCCTTTTGATAGTTTTCATGTAGAGCTTCGATTTTGGCTGGCCATATTTAATTATGTCACCAGCCCATTTACACGTTGGCGCTCCTAAATCCGGGATTTTTATGCCTATATGGCTCGGCAGAATTGTATCCGAGTTAATTTATTCGACTACCTGAATATATATCTTGTGTTCTTTTTCGAATGTACAGTTGGAATTATTTACTTATTGCTTGCAATTGTCTAGACAACATTGGCGAATAATGATATGATTCAAATATGTATATTTATTCGAACAGACGATATATATATATATATATATTGTTTTCTTTCGTAATGCTCTATTGAATTAGTTATTAATAGTCGTTAGCAATAGTCCAGATGGACTAAATTATAGCAATCTATTGACTTTGCTGTGTCTGTGAGTTCCAAAGGATCTAAAAATCATTTTAATTATATGAAAATAGTATAGCTTTAGCTACTTGTTGTGTAAGCATTTTTAACCTCGCAATATGAAGGTACAGGTTCGTTTTCCCGGTAGGGAAAGGAAAATACAGATCAACATAAGGGGTTTCTAGTTTTAGTCTTGTGTAATTTTAATGATTATTAATATCCTTACAAATAAGCAAAGAATTATAAATATTAGTTTATAATCTAAAACATGATTGTTGAAAGATAATATGAATAGAAATACTTATATACTCCCATCTAATTCCTTTCCACTTAAAAAACTCTTGTCTTGGGAGATTGTAAATAAAGCTGAAAAAAAGAAGTATAATCGTATTGCTTTACTGTTTGCAGAATTGATTAAGATTTAATCTTAAAAACACACACACACAAGCGGGATTTATACATCAAATATATATATATAACTCCTCGCCAATATATAAAATACTTTGAGATTAAGGCTTCAAAAATAATTTCAAGCTTAAATCAAAACCACGTCACATTTATTCATACTAAGAGAGGAAAAAAGATCACCTTAAGGGAATACGTATTACATTATAATGCATGTAAATATACACATATCAATGCTTAACAAACACACTTATTTCAGTATAATAATACAGGAAGTAAGTAGTAATAGGCCGCCTTTATCTGTATTCATGTATAACGAAAAGGAACGAGTATTAAATTATACAAAATTAATGTTTTTTAAATAGCCATGGCCTCCAACACACATGCAGTAAGAGATCACGGAGTGTACAATTTTAAAAATACACAGGAATGTGGGTTAAATGAAAAAAGAACTAGAGGCATATATACACTCAGAGAGTGTGTACCTCCGCCGATCCCCACAACATTCCCATTCAAACATTCTCCCTTTCACACGCCCGATTTTCTATCTCTAATCAAGATACATATGTATCCTTGCTCTAATCATTGTTTCCTCTCTGTTAGCTCATTTTGCATATTAAAAAGCACTCAGAGACGGAAGAGGAAGAAGTTGAAGCTACGTCACTGGGTTAACATAGTCCTGAGCTGATATATGAACAATAATACGTCAATGAATATTTTTTTTAGTGTTGTTCTTTCCTACTCCCTGAATAGAGACCCCATTTCATTTAGTAGTTGGCTCATTTTGCATATTAAAAAGCACTTAGAGATGCCAAAATTTAATCACTTGTTCTTTTGGCATTTCCAACAACTCCACAAAGTTACATTCGAATCCGTTCAGTACTTTTTGAGTTATCCTTCTGACAAACAAACAAACCAAACGCCAGTGAAAACAATACCTCCTTCGGCGGAGGTAATAATGAGTATTCAAGCTGAATCCATGACTTTTTGTCTTTTTTTATTTGTAGAAATATATTTTTCTATTTTTATTTACAAAAACATTTATATATTGGATAAGAAATTTGTAATTTCAGTTTTCTATATCAGCTGCAATTCGGACAAGATGATATCCGTAAAACTGGATCAATCTTAAATATGTATGATCAGAAGAAGCTGTTACATGTAGAGATATCTATATAATAATTCCCAATCTCTGTCCGTCCGTTTATATGTCTGCCGCTATTCCTCCCACATTTATGGTCAATTTGAATTTGAAGATATTTGCAAAGTGATGGGACCAGAAATGAACCAGACAATCACCTTTCTGATTTACTACCTACTTTTCAAGGTAAAGAGAGGAAAAAAAGAAAAAGAAAAAAAAGCATCTCATATGACTTAAAACGTATTCTTTGGAAAAAATGTCAAACTTTTTATGAAAAATGTTTGTACAAAACAGAAAATTATTGTAACTCATTTGACATTTAGAAAACCTATTTTATCTCCACCAAATCCATGATACAAATTTTAAGAAACTTATGTAATATAAACAAATATGCGAGTCTTATCTATTTGACTCATAGTTTCAATAAATATGTATTTTTTAATATATTTTCAAGATAGTTCTTTATAAACTGCTGTTAAAGAGATGAATGGGTTCTTTGACCTTTTTCGAAATCTATTTCAAACTACTTTTAAATCTTATTTGAATAAATAAAACGTATATCACAAGATATCTTTGGAAACCCCGATTTTAGTATTTGCTTAATAAATGTATACCTTTGGGGTTTCCTCTACTGAAAATATACGATTGAGTAATTTCAATACATTACTACTTCATAAAAGGTACATCTCCATAGGATGAATCCAAATGAACGTGT
>CP045898.1:10932335-10952811 GCA_013387185.1 Caligus rogercresseyi | reverse complement strand
TGCGAAAATTCTATTGGCTTGGATAACTGGAAGAGAAACGGTTTACAAATCTTGGTAAAGGAAATCCTGAGGTTCATGTCAGGACGACTCTAGGCATAAAATTGATTTTGAACTCGTTGCTAAGCATTTTAAGAGGGAAGACATACGATACCCGAATGTAAAAATATATTTTCCTTGATATATCCTTAGTTTTGTACAATTGACTCATGTGTGTGCTTTTTAGTCTGTATACTAGTAATGATAATAAAGACATGTATTGTCTAAAAATATCTCGCTTTTAAAACATCCTATTTGTAAGTCTAATATTGTACGAAACTAAAGTTCTAAGGTGATAGTTCAAATGTTGGGTAAGTGGTACACGGAAGATTCTAAATTTAATGTTTTTTTTTTTTCATTATTGGGTATTTTTAAACGAGTATTTATAACTGAGTTTTGGCAATGACGTTGGGACGCGAGCTAATTTCTCCTATGTTTTCTATATTAAATATAAGTTCCTCTAAAAAATGATTTTACTCTAATTCTATTCAAACTATATTTGCTTATATTCGCTGGTGTCATGCCGCTATTGGATTTTATGTCGTTTTCATGCTCGAAACTGTTCCAAAACATGTGCACATGTTACTCTTTTTCTTCTTTTTTTTATACACAGTTCAGAAAATATATACAATAAGAATGTATATATATTTCTCTTTATATATCTTTTTATTTTCGGTGTTTTAAGTATTTATATTTAGGATGATTATATATGCCTCAGCTAAGTTTCGAAATTAATATGATTGTCTTTTCTATTAGTAAAATGTGATTTCTTTTTTGGATGTATTTTGACCTCAAGATATTTCATTTCACAGAATGGATGGCGGATCGCTATTTAACGACCCCTGTTTTTTTGCCTATATGGTACGATAGAATTGCATTCCGACAGGATATAAATAAGCATTATAGGATTCAAATTAGTCTATTGAACCTAGGATCTTATCAATGAGGTAGACCAAAAATGACCATCCCTCTCGGGAGTATTCGAACCTGAGCCCCCAACATTGAGAGTTGAACACGGCTCTCGTTTTAAAGCTATCGCTACCCAGAATAAGAAGTAGACCTGATAACTAAAGTGGACGAGGAGCAATTACGGTACTTAAAGACTTTACAATAAAAAAATACTAATATTCATATAGATTAATTCTTTTTGTTACTTCAGTGAGCTTTAAATCTTAAAAATATAACCATTGGATAAGGTGACTACATTCTATTAAATTAATTTGTCGTCACTCTTATGGTTCTAGATATGCCTATATAAAGAAATCAGTTCTTAGTGTTAAAAAATACTTTGAGATCGATACCTCTTATGAAAAACTCTTGATTATAAATTTAATTATTATACACTAAGGGCATCATCCATTACAAACAACAAGTTATTAAAAAAATCCTTCAAGGTCAATGCAATTGAGCTACTTATATTTTAAAGAAATAACTGACCATGTCTATATTAAATTTATATGAATTCAAATCAGTGTTGGTATGTAGATGATTTTAGTATGCGAAAAAAATGATCGCCTGTAGATACAGTCGTCCCTCGCAAAGTCGCGACGGCCGGATCCACTACACGACCACCGCGATATATATGAGGGTAGCGATGTTGATATATATTTTGTGTGAAAATTCTGCCATTGAGTTCATATGGGGACGTTTTGCCGTAAAAAAAATGGGAGCCAAGCCGTCGTCGCGTAATAAAAGAACTGCGAGATGTCGAGGGGCGAAGAAGCGAGGGCTGACTGTATGTGTATTTCAAATGTAACTCACTTCCTCTGCGTATCGGGTAAGGATAAAGATATATAGTGTCTGACGCCATATTGAGATATTCCCATTAAACAACCAACCAATAATATAACTGGATACTCAACTGAGAAGATATATATTCAACAAACTTGAGGACGTTATAAATTTAGTTAAATGACTGCCACGCGAGGAATACATAGATCGTAAAAGGACTACCATCCCTCAGACAATCACCCCTCGGGCTTTATATCCCGTGTCTTTTATCCCGTTACTAATATTTATTATACTTAAACTCTGGCTATGGAATTAACTATGTTTTCTTTTGCATTTGTGTTTTGAAACAATGTTCCTAATATCGGGCATTTAACACATATGACAGATATTTGAAACATACATTTTATACACTAATGCAATTTGTCACAAAGAAAACATTGTTAACTTCATAAGTGGACTTTAAGAGATAAGAAATATTAGTAATGGGGGGTAAATGTCCGGGGGGGTGCTAGTCCAGGGATGAGTGTCTGGGGCAGGGGTGGCGAACAAGTCCAGGTCAAAGAGCCAAAATTCTTTAATGTGAAAGCCAAAGAGCCACTGACTTTGAAACAAAGACAAAATATAAAACACAATTGATAATATAACGCATATAAAATAATTAACACCAATAACTTGGTCTACAGACATCAGTCTAAGAGGGACATATCAAAAGCATGGGGGCAAAATTATTATAACCCGTAACGTTACGTAGCCACATAGTCTTACTGTAGGATAAATTCAAGAAAAGACACTTATTTCTTTAGATTTTTAATGATGAACAAGCAACTTTAAAATTGAAATAATAATAACTTAAAAATAGAGATCTGGGCCTCCAGTGGCCCCCTATGGCCCGTCCATAGCGATGGGGCAGTCATCCACATTCAGCCAGAGTCTACACCTACCAAGACGAGAAGACATATAGCTACACACAGTTTTCACTTTCTCTGAGATATGAACAGAGCAGATATTCCACTTAAAATGTGCATATATCAAAAGTGTTTTTACCTTTTGAGTGTTTGTAACTGACTCAGTGAGACTTCTGGCATCTCTTGTTTTAGTAATTCTTTGAAGATCCGGTTTATACTCTGTAGTGGCCACTCGCAGCAGTTCTTTACATGAGTGTCAGTCAAATGGATCGATGTTTAGACTTGACGTGTTTCAGAGTTGAGAACAGGGACTCGCACACATATGTTGACGAGAACATGAAGAGCAGCTTGAGTGCAGCTGTTTTAACACAGGGGTATTTTTCAGTTGGGACAGCTCTCCAAAAAACAACGGGCCCATCCTTCACAAGAGATTTCAACCTGTCGTCCTCGTGCAGTTCAATTATCTCTAATTCACTTGCTGCTTCATCGGTGACATGAGGCACTTTTAAGCAGTCCGTCTCCGCATTAAATGGATCGATGAGAAATGTGATCTGTGGTCTTTTCTGCTGTAAATCTTCAAAGCTCGCAGTGAATTTCTCACACAGTTGCGCAAGCAGTCGCGCGTACCTGGCTGCATCCACACTAACAGCGGCCATATGCTGGATGTTGCGCAGAGATGGAAAGTGGGTTAGATCGCTCTTTTTAATACGCTCTATGAAAAGCTTCAGCTTGTTGATAAATGCAAAAACACACTGCACCAGATCAGGCAGCGTTTTTATTTCCCCTGCAAGTCCAGGTTGAGTTATCCAAATGTGAGAGCACATCAACCAAAAACGCCAAGTCCAGGAGCCACATTTGGTCTGAGAGCTGAGGATAATTATTTTCTTTTCTCCCAAAAATATTTTTATGGCTCCCAAAAGTTGGTAAAAAGAGGAAACCACTTTTCCTCGGGACAGCCACCTCACCGTGCAATGCAGAGGTAAGTCACCAGGCAGATCTGCATCAAGTTCAGGAAGGAGATTTTTGATCTGCCGATGATTGAGAGCGTGCGTACGAATATAGTTCACGATTTCCAGTACGGGTTTCATGACGTGGTCTAAATTGAGTGTTTTTGCCACAAGTTGTTCACGATGTATGATACAGTGGAAGTTCAAAAATCGGGAAATCTGTCATCACTCTTGCAAAGACCCACAAGTCCATTCACAGATCCAATCATTGATGGTGCTCCATCTGTGGCTATAGCTGTGAGCTTATCGAGAGACAAATTGGCTTCTCTGAATACGTCCATCATTGCTTCTTTCACGTCAATGCTGCGTGTTCGGTCTTTTAATGGCACAATATCCAGAAGCTCTTCTTTAAGCCTGCCGTCTGGAGAAATCATACGGGCAAATATTGCCAGCTGTGGTTTGTCCTGTATGTCGCATGACTCGTCTAGAGCGACACTAAAATATGCACAATTTTCCAGATCTGTGCGGAGATCCGATTCAATCGCTTTGTTATGTCTGATATTCTGGTCTCAACAGTGTGTCGTGACAGCTGAAGATCTACGATGGCATCTTTTAGTTTGGTATTATCTGGAGTTAAGGTTTCAATCACATCTTTCAAGCACTGTTTCACAAAATCTCCTTCACTGTATGGTTTTTATGACGTGCTATATTCCACGCCACTTTGTAAGAGGCCAACGTCACAGTTTCTGCATGTTTGCTTAATTGGTGAAAGACTTGAGCTTGTCTTTTTGCCTGACTTTTCAAAGTACTCACTTTGTGCGTGCGTAGTTCAGTGCCTTTGGGAAAGTCTCTGTCAATATTAGCATGAACCGTGCGAAAATGCAGATTTGAAGCCTTGAAATGTGATAATGTGGAGCTGCAAATTAAACAGAACGGTTTTCCATTCTGTTCAATAAAAAAATAAGCGTCTTCCCATTCTTCCAAGAAAGTCCGGTGTTCATCTTCGTATTTTCGTTTAGCCTTGCATTTTTCCATTTTGATGACGAGTATAACCTGCACTAGAACGCAATATGCTAATAAATTTCCTGGCATGAATCCTAATGTTTAGTATGAATACCTGGGAAATAACAGAGGATTAAAGACTGTACTTGTCTTACTTATCGTTGGGATCGTGGATAGGAAGCGCAGGAAGAGTACACATATTTAGGTCGCAATCTAGGTATTCAGAATACAAGGTATGCCACATTGAGAACTTCAACTTAATAAATCCCCGGCGTGCTCTAATTCGTCCACATACTTCTTTTACATTTCAGATTATAATTTGTTTTTGATAAGGTCTTGTTGATATGAAATTGCTCTTAAGGAAGAATTAAACAAAGTGAGGTCTAAAAACATGCAAAAATGAGAAGAGGCAAAGAGCCGCATTCCTATTGACCAAGAGCCGTATGAGGCTCGTGAGCCGCGTGTTCGCCACCCTGGTCTGGGGGATGGTTGTCCTAAACTCTATATAGAGAGCACATTCCCTTCAATAGCAGAGAAACATCGTTCAGCTGTATTCTGTACTCAATATAAACAAAATAATGTATACGTCATCGTAAGTTGATCATAGATATAGAAAGATTTGTTTATATTGGGCACAATGACGTACTTCTCTGAAGAATCCAATAAGCACTCTATGTCTTTATATCTCTATGGAAGAATCATAGAGATATAAAGAAATAGAGCTTATTCCATCCAATAGCAGAGAAATATCGTTCAGCTGTTTTTTTGTGTCCAATATAGACAAATTATTTATACTACGTCATCGTAAGCTGATCATAGAGATTTGCTTATATCGGACACAAAAATGTATTCCTCTGAAGAATCCAATAAGCCCTCTATGGCTTTAATCTCCATGGGAGGAATACATGGGAATGGAAGAGGGGAAATCCTATAATAAATATCAGTATTGTGATTGTGTACAAACAAACCTTAAATATTTATTTCAATAATATTTGCGTCACTGTGTTTTTGTCATTTTTCCTTAATCTACTCCATAGGGGGCTGGTACTTTGATTGTAGAAGGGATAATGCTAATTCCTACTTCTCTTCTTCGTTTCATCAGGTGTGCTCCGACATTGATCTTCCATTTTTTATTCAATCTATAGCGTTGTCGATAAAGGTTCTTCTATTTTGGACATTAAAAACTCGATGACAACAGCATTCACTCCATCTCAAACTGCCTTTTTCATCAAGTCTGCTTATAATTCAATAACTGACGTGATAATGACTCATATTGAGACACCATAAGAGAAAACATTATATGTATTTAGAAAACTAAAGCTAAGCCCCAAATAAACTGATTTAAAATTGAAATTTTCATAGTTGGCTCATAACATGAAGTTCCTTTTAAAATATGGATAAGTTATGATGTATTACAAAATGTGTTTTACTGGAATGCAGCGGAAATGAAAAGAAGTATGATGTCACTTTGATTAGTCAATATATATTTATTTAAGCTTTAACCCATTAGAACTGAGCGTCGATTTTTCGACGTGTTATAAAAGTAAAGAAAAAAGTTGTAATATATGCAAAATTAAACTGTATGAATATAAATATCGCTTTATGATTATTCTACTTGGTAAAGATCCATTGTTTATGTGTGTGCCATTTTTGTCAGTCTAGACCAGGAGTCGGCAGCCTGTGGCTCTAGAGCCTCATGCGGCTCTTTAGAGCTGCCTTTGTGGCTCCTTGGAGCTTTTCCAAAAGCGTTAGAAAATGGGGGAAAAGATGGAAAAGGAAAAAATATAGGACCAAAATGTGCACCGTATGAAGGTTATTTTAAGGAATTAATTTTTTGTGGCTCCAGATACATTTTTTTAATTTTTTTGGTTCGTTGTTTCAACATTTTGGGTTGCCGGCCCCTGGTATAGACAAAGAGTTTTACAGCGACGGACATGCCTCAAAAATTATCCACTCCAAGCTTTTGTCTTCTTTGATATTTTCTTTGTTGTCAAGTACTCTCAATAATTATTATGGGTGATAAAATTATTTATAAACATTATTCTTTAAATGTTGTTTACATATTTTATTGAGTTTGGGTTCTGAATTTCTAGAAAAAAACTATTTTATTTTCTAACGTTGAAAAATCGACGCTCAGGCTCTACAGACATATTTTTTAAAAGGAAAATGCAAACAAGTCTCTATTACGATTTGTAGTAATTATAATTTATAAGTAATATTGTTTGATTATAGCAAATTATATATAGGCTATTTTTTTGTAAATAACTATTTTTAGATATTTAGATTCTGGAAGACATGGATGAGTTGTGGATGTTTTATAGGCCTTTCAGAAACCTAAGCAACTCTCTGACGGAGATAGTGATAGGTCAGATGACGAGGCAGAAGGCATTTCAGAATGAGTAGTCGACTTTTATTGGAAGACCCTGCTTATTCTAATCTTTTTGAAAATTAGAAAGTGTAACCTGTGAAGAAGCATCTATTATTTGGAGGAAAAATCTGAGAAATGTTCAAAAATTTCAATCTTTTTCTAAAAAAATCCCCATTTGAAAAGGATATGACAGCATAGAATCCACAAGACTTTTTCAAGCTTTTCTTCATTTCTAAAGCTGTATTTCTACGATTGACCGTGCTTCAAAAATTAGACTAGAAGTTTGTTTCAAAATGGAAGTTTGAAAAAAAATTCCATCTTTGGACGAGAGCATGATCCCGTACATGGGAAGCTTTACACAAAACAGTTTATCCGAGAAAAACCTATTCAGTTGGATTCAAAATGTAGGAATCATACTCCAAATGTGGATACTGGCATACTTTCAATCTTTATTGTGGTAAAAAATTACCTCTAGAAACATTATGAGCCATAAATAATCCTTGGAGGGAACACAGCGATTTATTTGATCAAAACGGCTAAGATTCCACCACAAGATGGACTCATGATATATTTCGACAATTTCTCATCAGTATTTCCCTCATGAAGGACAACGAAAGTGGTGTTGGCCAATAGTTTTTTATGTAATTTGTGTCACGGTCAACGTACATGCCAATTGCTGAAACAACAAGGAACAAATATGGTTTCATATATTTCATCAAATATCTGGCAACACATTATTTTAAATATTTTGGCTAAAAATCGATTCAGTGAGCAAATTACTTCAAAACTGAATTGTGTATCGAGATAGGATGAAAAAATCTATTAGATCATACATTGTGAAGTTACTAACGTATGATGACACTGTGCAGGAAGAACTTCGTTTATTTGTTGTAAATGCAATGCAGGTCTTCACCCTAGGAGCTTCAAAGAATACCACCACGTTTGTAAAGAAATAATACTTTAAAATATATAGAAAATTGGTCAATAAGTTATTTTGAATCAAAAATAATGTTATTACGTTATCGTGTATCCATCTATCTATATATATGTAAGAATTAAAAGAGAAATATAAAAGGAAAAATGATCTACCGTTTATTCTTTTTTGGCTACTATAGTATTTGCCTGTAGAGCCTGAGCGTCGATTTTCGAAAAATCAACGTTCAAATTTCTCTTCTTGTTCAATTGGGTTGAAATTTGAACAAATATTCTATGTGTCAGGATAAAATAGCCATATCATTTTCATGGTCTGCAATCATTATATAACTTTCGGTTCTAATGGGTTAACTAGACAACCTATGACTTAGTACAAGAGTACAGGGCGTATACGTATAATCCGGACTAATTAAAACAAATTTTGAAATGTTGATAACTTATTTATTTACCAATATTTTCAACAATTTTTTGTTAAATGAGAGGCACACATATATAGATATTTATTTTTCAATATAGCCCCCATCAGCAGCGACGACCATCCCGAGGCAGTGCCTGAAGCGGCCGTAGGCCTTGGCGACGACGTCCTTCTTCATATTGGCGAACTCCTCCACGATGGCGGCCCTGAGGGAGTCGAGAGTGTTTCGAGCGTGCTTGTTGGTCTTGTTCTCGACCATGCACCAGAAGAAATAGTCGAGGGGGTTGCAGTCAGGGGAGCTAGGGGGCCACAAGTCCGGGCTCCAGTGGTAGGGGAGGTTCTCCAACAGCCACGCCTGGGTCTCCCTCGACTTGTGGGCGGGAGCAGAGTCCTGCTGGAAGACATAGGGCCTCCCATTCACCACCAGATCCATCCATGGCTTCACGACATTCTTCATGACGTCGATGTAGATGGCCGTGTTGACCTTGAGGCCCTTCTCGAAGAAGTGGGGGGGGGGGGGGCATGATCACCCCCAGGACCATCACGGAGGAGGGAACTTCGTGTGCTTGACAACAGCACCTCGTAAACATTTTCCACTGGTCGTAGACGGTCGACTTGGGATAGTTGAAGAACTCTATCACCTCCTTTGGACTCCTCCCGGCACGGAAGGAAGCGAACATCGCATGCCTTTTCTCTTCTTCCATGGCTAAATGTTGACTGATTTTCAATCTTTTTTTGGCAGATAGATAAGATGCAAGCGCAGTAACGTACATATGTGCGTTGCAATGTCTCAAAAAACAAAGACGGCATAACCGATCAAAGTTAGTCCGGATTATACGTGTACTCCCTATACTTCATTCCACCGTAATGGCATCTACAATGGCTACTCAATGCATTGAAATACGATATATTTATCCTTAATCTCAAAACTGTTTTTGTAATTTGTATAGATATACAGACAGACTGAAACCACTTAGGATTACCAAGGTTCGAAATTGATAATCACCAATTCAAAACGGATTGATATAGAGTCATCGTTTATTTTATTTTTATTAATGTATTTATGTTGTGAATGGGAGGCGTTGCTCTCCAATTAGCAAAATCTCCTATTTTTATGCTATTGAAGAGTGGTCATTTAAATAAGAATAACAAACTGAAAGCTTTTTTAACCCAATGAGAAAATAAATAAGAAGTCGATGGTGAAAAAGTATCCTCTATTTTAAATACAATCAATTGTATGTTCAACATACAAACAATCACATATTATTCAATAAAAATGAGCGTGAAGCTCAACATTATTATGAATTATAACATATTAACATGAAACATTCCCTCTTTGTTCTATCACTACCGTTTTTTAACGTCCTTTCCGCCTTTACGTCCCTTGGCCATGGGTCCACCTCCTCCTCTACGCTTTGTCCACTTCCTCCTCTACGCTTTGCTCCACCTACTTTCTTGCCCCCCTTCCCACTCTTTTCTCCGAAGACCGCTCAGACTCTTCGTTATAAATCTGCTTTCCAACAGCCTTAGAAACATTCAGGGTGGCCCTCTTATTACTCATTTTATCTAAAATGCTGAGACTTCGATCCTTTTCCTTATCATTCACAAGAGCATCAAACTTCCTTTTCCTCCCAGTGGGAACCTTCTTCACATTCTTCTCCACTTTAGAGGCCAGTTTCTCCTGAAAGACACCTAGAGAGGCGGTGGAGCGACGTGCAAGATCAGCTGCATGGCTTAATTCCTTTGCGGAGGACTTGCGTGCAGAGGTTTTGGGGGAGAACGCTTCCTTTACGGAAGGGACTTTGACGTTCTTGGCTCTGGCCAGATTGCGGAGGCGATGGATTTCATTCTTGGCAACGCGCTCTCGCTTTTCTCAGTTGCCTTTTCAAAGGGATCCTCGTTGTCAGGGGCGTTGCCCTTCATCTCCATGACCAGGTCTTCTTAACCTCTGCCTGGGCCTTCTTGTATCCAAAGCGGGGCACCCATTCCCGAACTGCGTCGTCCCAAATAAGGCGGGACTCTTTCTTTTTCTTGTTGACTATTCCCTTGGACTTAGCAAAGGACTCCCATTTCGTGAGGGGCTTCTCCTTAGGCAGGGTTTTTCACGGGGGATTCGAGTCGAAGGAGCTGGAAGAGAGACCACGATAGCGTCCTCCACACGTTCTGTTTCCAAACCCCAAAGTTCGTTCACGAGAAGCTGTAAATAGAAATTGAAGAAGGAAATGAGAAAATGAAGGAATTGCATTGAGTCCTATAAAGGCATACTTGATTTTTAGTTTTTAGTACTAGAGATGTTGACCGTATACAAAATATATCAATGGTGAAAAAAAAATATGATTATCCGGACGTGGGTAGATAATATATGAAGTGAAATAGTCCATTAATTCCTATTGTTTTCATTTTTTTAGTCTCCACACCCGACATTCTTTAAGTCACAGACTATTACTCCCTAATAGAAAACCAAACTTTAATGCGTAGAACAAACAACTCACCTGCAGGTTATCTCTGGTTCTGGATTTGATAAAGTCTTCATCGGGATTCTCCGATAGTTCATTGGCCTCAAAGCCCAGTAGATTCCCCAAGTCGTTCACTTGGTCCAAGGGTCGCTCCGGACACAAAACAGACATCCCCGAGAGCTTCTTCCCTCCCTTTTCCTTGAGAATGGTGGTCACCATATCGTCTGTCTCCATTAGATCCGTCATGATGCCTTCTACTATCTTGAGAGGAATGAAGGAAGAACCACGTTGTTATTCTTCTACCTCTAATGTTATTGTTTGGTTGCTAAGGAAAGCATGAGAATTGTAGCTGACGCGTGACGTCATTACCGTGGCTCCTGAGAAATGTTATTATTCTTCTCTTCATTGACGTGTATAAACATTTCTATGATCTTCTCAATAGCAGTGCCTTAGAGCAGTGCCTTAGTAGTAGCAGAGTCTGGACGAGATGCTGATGAGTCATAACAAAAGCTGACAAAATCTCATAACAAACAAAATTTAATATCATAAATAAATAGGTGTTTGGATTGAATAGCAAATTTAATGTTATTCTTAAAATCAAGGGGATATATTTTAATGTAAAAGATGGCTATTGATTTGAATTTGCTATGAATTGCATTATTTTTATGTTTTTGTCACTATTTGAGCAGAAATAGGATTTATATGTTGAATAACAATAGTATTGTATTTCTAATTTTATCGTAATGTGGGAAGCCTTTCATCAATCACAAAACCTTTTTGTTTTATATTTTATATCTCTAAGATCAGTCATCAAAATAGGTTTTCGTAATACTTTACCCAGAATAAGAGCAACAAATGATCGTTCTGGAGTCCAATCGTTTCAAGAGTAAAATGAGAATATGGCAGTAGCCTCATTCTACTCTGAATTGTGCGATGCACAATAGGATTGCCTTTAACATAGTTTTTTCCGAGGCAGTATGGGGATGCTTCCAAGGTTGTTGTTTTACTCCGGAAGATCATTGTTGCTCTTATTCTAGGTAAAGTTTTAAGAGAAACCTATTTTGATGACTGATCCTAGAGATATAAAACATAAAAAACAAAAGGTTTTAAGAAAGATAAATTTATATATTTCCTCTGCGACTCTTATATGCATTTAGTATAATTTTCTAACCACAGGGGTCACCAACACGTTGCCCGCGGGCGCCATGGCGCCCTCGTAGACTACTTGAGTCGCTCACAAAGGCATTCTCAAAATAGTAATACTTAAGAAAGTTATCATCATGTCTATTAGTTTTGTATAGTTGTTGACTGATGTATGTATATTTTTCGTCATGTCTTTGTTATTGTCAATTTGTGACGTCAATACAAATTTGTTACTAAATACAAATACCTACTAATTTATGATATGAAATCTGTTTTGTTATGGAAGTTAGTCAACTGTTTGTTATGAATCATCAGTACAAGGTCTGTATAATAAGGTCTGGGCAATACAAAAACAAACATGTAATCCTAGCAGTATAACTATTCAATGACGTCACTGAGAACGATTCTATCTATCCATTTATATATTTATCAATCTCTCTATCAATCTATAATATATATATTGGTTTTAGGAATATTTATATATAAAACTTATGCACAAAGAAAATCTGATAAAACATTTTTGTTGGGAATTATTGATAGTAGGAATTTTTCCTAACGACACTTTTGTATAAAATTCATTTTTAAAGGAACTACTGACTTTTGGTCCCAGCTTATCAGTCAAAATAACTTTATTGAGCATTAATGAGCATATTTGGTTAGTTTTATTTTATAAACTGAGCCCAGTTTGAGTACTTTTTCGCTCATATAGAGGAGTATATTCGTATATAATGGATCATAAGGGTACCTTAAACAATAAGCTACGGTAAGGTAAGGTAGGTTCGTGAAGAATAAAAATAACAATAACATAATAACTAATAATAAGCGGAGCTTGTTATATTAATGCGGAGAAGGTCGGGTCACGAAACCTACCTATAATGGATAGATAGAATCGTTCTCCAGTGACGTCATTAAGTAGTCACACTGCTATATGTTTGTTTTGTATTGCCCAGACCTTATTATACAGACTTGGGTGTACTCCTTAAGCTAAAAATGGGGGTAAATTTTTTAAACTTGAATTCTTATTTATATATTTTTGAATTATACCAAAAAAACTATATGAATTATATATATATATATATATATTTATATATATATATATATCTTATATATAATATATATATATAATATATAGTCTATATTAGGGTTGTTCTTATTTTTCAAATGTTTGACATGTTAGCAACATTGTGGATTTTCAGTTTCTTGGTGATAAAATAAGACGACATACAAAGTTTGAACAAAATCGGTCAACATTACGAGGTCGCACAACGAGGTCAAAGTTTTAAAAATTTAGTAAAAAAATAGTTTTCCGCAAATTTCTTCAAAATGGTGGACGTTACAGACTTCAATAATTATTATTAATTTAAAGGAAATCTAATTTACTACCAGACGTATGTTTGATGTTTTTTAATAAAACAAAGTTTTCAGTAAAACAAAGAAAAAAAGGGAGTGTGTATTGTTAGCTTATTTCATAGCTTTTTTTGTATCAATTACTTCACTCGCCTGTAGAGGATGACTTGTTCGCTTCAGAGTAAAATAGTACTTTTAAGTTTAGTAAACCTTAGATGATAAATCCAAAAATGACCTTGTTTGCATTCTATCAATTCAGAATTCAGTACAATCTGAGTTTACATCATATGATTCAGAGCCTGTATTGAACTATAAGAAATCGATTATGAAAAAAATAAATAATAATGTGTTTCTTTGATTTGCATCAAGGTATCCTCTCAAAATTTTACTTTGTCTCTGACGCATTTGTAATCCATTATATGCGTCATTTTGTACGCGAGATAGGCTTTTTTTAATATACATATAACTCTCTACTTATTAAATTGACATGATTTAGTATACCAAAATATTAAAGCTGGTTAACCAAGCTTTCATTTGATATGTTGGTGCTCTAAAAATCGCTATATTTAAGAGATATAAGCAAATACATTTTTGCACGTACTCTCCTCAAAAAATTGATCTTCTGATAGGAGAATATACAATTACCATTTGGTAACTGCAGAGTGTTACCTGGATAGAAAGAAAAAAAGAAGGGAGAGAAGTGAGGCAAAATACTCTCTCCCTTCTCTTTCTATCCCGGTAACACTACAGCAGTTACCAAATGGTAATTGTATATTTTTTTAAACTTCAATTTTGCAATCTCCACAACGTTCTGCCTGCAAACATGCATCCGCTCTTGCACTATCAGCTCACTCAGTGAGGCGAATTCTCCATGAAGATCTTAACTTCCACCCATACAAGATAACAATTGTTCAGGAACTTTCTGTTGCTGATTTCACTGCTGATTTCAAGAAGAGGCGATTTGGAATGGCCAGCCCGTTCACCCAACTTATCCCCTTGTGATTTTTTTTGTGGGGTTACTTGAAATCCCGAGTTTATGTCAACCGCCAAACAAACCTGGCATTTTGAAGGCCAATATCAGAGAGGAAATAAACAATATACCCGCCGATACGCTGGCGAGGGTAATGGAAAGTACCAAAAATAGGTTTGTCCAGTGTATCGATTCTGGAGGATGTCATCTAAGTGGTGTGATTTTTAAAACTATGTAAAATAAAACTTTAAAGATGTGCTTTCATTATGAAACAAAAATAAAACCTTTTTGAATTACACAGCTTGTTTTATTGCCTTTGGAAAAAGGAAATTAGTTTGCCCCACCCTGTATATATATATATATATTTAAAAAAAAGGAAGTTAGTTTGCCCCACCCTGTATATTATATATATATATATATATATATATATATTCGAGCAGTGAATAAAAAAGTATTTTTCCCTTTTTTTAATATGCATATACATTTATATTTTTTTGGAATGTCTTTATTTTCTTTTTAAGCAACTCCAAATAGAACAATCTAGTGAAGAAGAATCTTTAGTCTCATAAAAATTACTTGGAAACGTTACTAATTCTCTCAAAAGTCTCAATCTAGTGTTTGAGGGGATTTTTTCTGTTCCATTTGTCTTAATCAAGACAATTTGTTCAAAATATACAAAGATAATGGAACAAGTGTTTCAACGATCCAGAAGTTGAGTAAATGAAAACCGTTTACTGTGATGGTGAGAATGAAAATGTCAAATGACAACTCATTCATGCGTGGCTTTTAAATATTTGATATTACAAGGAACATATGTTCCGTCCGAAAGACTTTCTCTACGGTTGGGCAAATTCTAACTAATTGCCGTAATAGACTCACAGATGTTCACGCTGAACAATTGGTCAAATTAAACGCCAATTTATGTTAGTCATTCTATATTTGCTGTAAAAAAATCTCTAACTGATTTTTTATTTTAAAAGTTGGATTGTATTATTAATTATTAGTTTTTTTTTCTATTAAAATATCTGTCAAATATTGCATTTTAATATACCTTAATTCTACCTTATCAATATTATTATCGTGCTACGTTAATTTTGTAAAATCTTGAAATGTCAAGATAAAATATTTGTCGGTTTACACGCACGGTAAATCAAAATTTCATCGTTGAGATGAATTTATGTTTCAAAAACTGAATATTGATTTAAACTTTGATATTAAGTAATTTATGAAAAAATATCACTCCTAGCTCAATAAGCTATAAATCCTTAAAAAAATCAATTATATTAAAACTGTGCCCGAGGGATAAATAATCCATTGACCCCCCTTACCCCCCCTCAAAATGCGTTCATAGTTTTCGTTATGAAGCAAAATGTTTGTGTTATTACTTATTTTGAAAAAAATAGTTTTACTAAATTTAGCAATGATATTTCAAATAATATTTATTGCCAATAAATGAACATAAGTGCTGACGCACCCACCATTTTTAAATAACAGCTCCTACTAGGGTTCTTTTATAGTTTCAAGAAGGAAATAGAATAAGAGGGTTCTCTTATTGATGTTTTTAAGTTATTTTTTAAATACGTTTACTTTTCACATCTTTTTTTTTAAAGAGACTTTATTCGTTCAGGGTGTTACATATAGTATTATATATAAATACACCTTATAGTTTAAAATTAAAACCCTAAACTAAAGCCAAATCTAATAACAAATTTATCTAAAATAATACAAAATAATAATACAAACATTTCACAACGATTGTAGGCACCTACTAAAAAGGTTTATCAATATTTAAAATATCTAAGAACAGCAAAAAAATAATAATACAAAAAGCATTCGGCTCCTTCCAACCCAGATCCTTGGAAACTTTCATATCTTCCTCATGGTGTCGGTGATGTCAAAGGTGATGATTGCCACCCAGTTTCAGTTTCTCTCGAACCCAAAGATCGAAGAGATCTCCACTAAGTACTGCAGGATATCCACGGCGGCAAGATTGAAGATTGGGAAAACATGAGAAGGCATTATTATCACTACACAGGGAATCTCAAGAAAAATACAAACAGTGAAGGGGATATGGCCTACTAATTTTTGTAATTTTTAACCTCTGGTTAACCTTAATTAAATGTTTTAAAAACCGTAAATGGTTCTGAAAACAAGTAGGATAAAACCGCACTAAATCTCCCGCAAAATTCCATGACGACGAGCCCACTTTTGGTATCTTTATAGATAAACTCGAGTATCGAGCTGCTGTTGCAATAAAAATGGCCCTCAAGTCCTCGGAGCAAACATGTTCATAGAGTGTTAACCTCTGTGCAATATAGCTTCTGCAACTTGATAGAGAAATCTCCAAAGCACGGGTTTTTGAGGCACTTCTGGGATTTGAGTTTAGCCCAAATAGAAGTAGAGCAGGCACGATTTTATTTGTGACCCCTTTGACGTTTAGAGTGACAAACTCCCTCAAGATGTCAAGAACTGGGCACTTGGCAAAAGCATGGACAGTACTATTATACAATAGTCCACAGTTTTTACATGGTGTATTATAAAATATACAACCAGAAGAAACCAGGAACTGCGCTGTAAATTTATTTCCATCCCAAACCTTTGACACAGAGCACATTATGCGTGATTTCCAAGTTCTTGGAAGGTCTAATTCTTCCAAGTACTTGTTGCATATTGGTCAGCTTCTTCTCCTGTGTCATATCCAAAGGACATCCTTAAATACCAGTGTACTGCACTTGATGCCTTATAGCAGCTCTCTTCAAGGGAAAGGAGAATCTACCGTTGTTAAATAGTGGTTCACGGACTAAATCAGGGAATATAAATATTCTTTTGGACAGTGCAATGAGTTCCAGCCTTTACATAATTATTTGTATGGAGGCTAAAAAGGTGGACATTTCTGCTAATTTTTCATTTATAAAATCAGTACCTAACATTAGCCAAGTGAAAGCGTCGCTTGACGTAAAAATTGAGCGCCACTCAGAGTGGGGATGAGCTGACATATCTATTAAAAGCTTTTGATAAATTTTTGGTAAAATTCTGGAGAGTGGATTTAATCCTCCCCCTAACTGTTGTCTTGGTCTCTTGAAGGCGCTCAGATAACTTCGATGAAATAGTTGGTTTAGCCATGTTTGTTCTTCGGCAATGGCTCTCTCAGCCAACCAAGGCAGAGATGAAGCTTTATATATAACAGATGGGACAATCGAGAAGTTGTAAAAGTCAATCCTCTTTTGGAGATTGAATTTTCTCCACAGTGGAATCGAATGGCTCATATGCTTTTTCATATTAAACCAATTTGATTCAGAGGCGCCCATCGCATCCCAAAAAATCCTAAGATCTCCAAGCTTCCCCTTATTGAACAACCTGAAACTTTAAGGTCATTACAGGGTTCCATTTTTCAATAGGAAGAATTGAAGTTTTTTTAATGTTTATCATCAGCCCAGATCTTTTTTCAAATACTCTGAAGTGATTCAGAACTATTTCAATCCGTCTCAATAGTTGCTCTTGGGAATTGGCTTCGAGCATTAGCGTGACATCATCAGCATACATATCAATTATATGTTTTGATGAGCCAAAGTCTACTCCGAAGCCTGAATATTTTTTTGTGATTGCATCACATAATATTATCAGGCCAGTTATAAATAAAAGCGGGCCAATGGACAGCCTTGACGGCAACTTTTCTTTAAAATTATAGATTCACTTTCTTTTCCTCCTAAGGATATAGTTGAAGTTCCATTATATAAAAGAGCTCTTATAGGGTTAAAATATTTTTTGGGAAGTACTTTTTTATTGATCTAAAAATATGGGAATGCTGTATTGTGTCAAATGCTTTCGTAAAGTCCACAGCAATTACAGCTCCATAAGTGCCTCTTTTACAAACATTTCAATAGCTGTTCCTATGTTAATAGAAATATCAGCAATTTTCCTCCCCCTAAGGAAACCTTTTTGCTCTTTTCCTAGTTTATAGTATAAAATTGGTTCAATTTTAGAGGCAAGAACCCCTGAGAGAATTTGGTAGCTCATATTGAGTACCGTAATGGGTCGCCAATTATTTATATCTGTTGGGCTGCCTTTTTTAGGAATCAAGGTTATCCAACCTTTGGTCACTGATTTAATTTTTTTTGCCTATATGGTCCGATAGAATTGCATCCGATAGGATATAAATAAGCATTATAGCATTATAATTAGTTTATCGAACCTAGGATCTTATCAATGAGGTAGACCAAAAATGACCATCCCCTCTCAGGATTCGAACCTGCGCCCTCAACATTGAAAGATGTTCACATCTTAATTTTTATACATTAAATTTGATACATAAAATAAAATTGTATATTCTTTCTTTGTTTTATATGTAAGGTTTTTTTAAGCTCATATTTGATAATATATGTATATCTATGACGTTGATTATATCCATAAACTTTTGTAGATGCCTCCGTTACTAGTTTTACAGCTCTTTCCATTGATTGTAAATGGCAAGAATAATTATTAATTTTTAAAGGATGTTCTTTTGCTTTTATAAGATCTTCCTCTGGCAAAATTGGAGGAACAGACAAATTTATATTTGACCAGTCTATAAGATTTAAAAAATCTTAGAATTAAAGTTGATATTGTTGAGGAGCTGAAAATTGTTTGTTTTTTAATATTCTTTTTTGCAAACAAAACTTTTTCCAGGGTAAATATTCTTGTTTCCATTTTTTTATCAGTTAGGCGTGCTAGCAATATATTTTCATGGTGGGCAAAATAGCGTTGCTCTTGAGTGTTTTTTCTATTGGGGGGCTAAATTTTCATCAATCTCTTGTAATAAAGTTACGGCGAATTGGTAATGCTTTGAGCCATCAATGAAAAGAAGATTTAACTTGGTTTGAAACCATATAGGAGCGTAAAAATTAGTATAATTTTTACAAGTTCACATGGACTTTTTTTGTGAAAATAAGATCTTAAAATTCTACACAATCTATGGAGCTAACTTTATCGAGTATTCTCAGCTATTTGGCGGTGAAATTAACTCTTGACAGAGTAATTGTTATTGAAAACATTCGGGTCATCATGATCTCGACGGCAGCGCGATACATAACGAAACCTTTGAACGCAATTTGGGGGGGGGGGGGGGGGGGTAAGGAGGTAAATTTAGATATCTTAATATTAGGTCTCTATAATACCCCCTAACGAACATAATAATTTTTTTGAAACAACTATGATTAATGTCATGTGCTTCTGTTCAAGTTTATTTCAAATCTGTTTCAGCAAAACTTTTAGTTGATTGGAAGATGTAGTGAGCATTTGTGCAGAATAGGCAAACAATAATGTTGCAATCACATTCTTCTATGATTAAGGGCTGAATCTAATCAAGAAATTTGGATACCAATAGTATGTGGCTTTGGAGGAGATACAAAGGTAGATAATTTATATGGCAATGCTATTCACAATGAACATATCAGAGGATTTACTCAGGTTGTCAGGCACTTTTCATCCGAGTGGAAGTCTGTTTAGGTATATTAACATGAATAATAATAAACTAACTCCACTATTCAGCCATTCTTAACCTTGGGATTCCGACCCCAATTTGTTTCACGAAATAATTGCTCAGGTTTGCCAAATTGTCGAGTAAAACTATAAATGCACAAAATTAATGTGGTATGCCGACGTAATAGGGTAACAAGTGATGTGTATCAAACATGCAGTTTATTTGGCAAACCGAAATCAAATACGGGGGAAGTTTGTGGGTTGTATGGACATTACACTAAAAACGGCGAAGTCTCGTTTGTAATTTGCTTCCTTCTTGCTTAAATATTTTTTTATTGAGGGTCTTTAGTTTTATAAAGGAGTGATTCACAAGGAAGAGAGCAACAGAAAAGGGTAACGTACATGATCAATTTTTGAACCATTTTCCTCAACTTGACATTTTTTAAAGTGTACTATGACGTCATACTAATTTATATACGACATATATAAAACACAACATATATTAATCAAGCGGATTTTATTTAAAAAAGTAATGTTTGCCAGTATAACATAATTAATATCACGCTTTTAGTGCTGAACGTTCTCCTGAATTAACTGACAGTAAAATTAAGTATTTTGACATCCCTTTTTTTTTAAATACTCAGATGAGTCCTATGTTAAAAGCAATAACACAATCAGTGTTGGTCATAAGATGCATTTTTCTTAGTTCGAACATATTATCGTTTACTATAAACAAATATTATATATATATTACACTGAAGCAAAT
>CP045898.1:10906512-10932235 GCA_013387185.1 Caligus rogercresseyi | reverse complement strand
TCCTATTGAGAAGATCATAGAAATGTTTATACACGTCAATGAGAGAAGAATAATAACATTTCTCAGGAGCCACGGTAATGACGTCACGCGTCAGCTACAATTCTCATGCTTTCCTTAGCAATCCAAACAATAACATTAGAGGTAGAAGAATAACAACGTGGTTCTTCCTTCATTCCTCTCAAGATAGTAGAAGGCATCATGACGGATCTAATGGAGACAGACGATATGTGACCACCATTCTCACGGAAAAGGGAGGGAAGAAGCTCTCGGGGATGTCTGTTTTGTGTCCGGAGCGACCCTTGGACCAAGTGAACGACTTGGGGAATCTACTGGGCTTTGAGGCCAATGAACTATCGGAGAATCCCGATGAAGACTTTATCAAATCCAGAACCAGAGATAACCTGCAGGTGAGTTGTTTGTTCTACGCATTAAAGTTTGGTTTTTCTATTAGGGAGTAATAGTCTTGACTTAAAGAATGTCGGGTGTGGAGACTAAAAAAATGAAAACAATAGGAATTAATGGACTATTTCACTTCATATATTATCTACCCACGTCCGTATAATCATATTTTTTTTCACCATTGATATATTTTGTATACGGTCAACATCTCTAGTACTAAAAACTAAAAATCAAGTATGCCTTTATAGGACTCAATGCAATTCCTTCATTTTCTCATTTCCTTCTTCAATTTCTATTTACAGCTTCTCGTGAACGAACTTTGGGGTTTGGAAACAGAACGTGTGGAGGACGCTATCGTGGTCTCTCTCCAGCTCCTTCGACTCGAATCCCCCGTGAAAAACCCTTGCCTAAGGAGAAGCCCCTCACGAAATGGGAGTCCTTTGCTAAGTCCAAGGGAATAGTCAACAAGAAAAAGAAAGAGTCCCGCCTTATTTGGGACGACGCAGTTCGGGAATGGGTGCCCCGCTTTGGATACAAGAAGGCCCAGGCAGAGGTTAAGAAGACCTGGTCATGGAGATGAAGGGCAACGCCCCTGACAACGAGGATCCCTTTGAAAAGGCAACTGAGAAAAAGCGAGAGCGCGTTGCCAAGAATGAAATCCATCGCCTCCGCAATCTGGCCAGAGCCAAGAACGTCAAAGTCCCTTCCGTAAAGGAAGCCTTTTCCCCAAAACCTCTGCACGCAAGTCCTCCGCAAAGGAATTAAGCCATGCAGCTGATCTTGCACGTCGCTCCACCGCCTCTCTAGGTGTCTTTCAGGAGAAACTGGCCTCTAAAGTGGAGAAGAATGTGAAGAAGGTTCCCACTGGGAGGAAAAGGAAGTTTGATGCTCTTGTGAATGATAAGGAAAAGGATCGAAGTCTCAGCATTTTAGATAAAATGAGTAATAAGAGGGCCACCCTGAATGTTTCTAAGGCTGTTGGAAAGCAGATTTATAACGAAGAGTCTGAGCGGTCTTCGGAGAAAAAGAGCGGAAGGGGGGCAAGAAAGTAGGTGGAGCAAAGCGTAGAGGAGGAAGTGGACAAAGCGTAGAGGAGGAGGTGGACCCATGGCCAAGGGACGTAAAGGCGGAAAGGACGTTAAAAAACGGTAGTGATAGAACAAAGAGGGAATGTTTCATGTTAATATGTTATAATTCATAATAATGTTGAGCTTCACGCTCATTTTTATTGAATAATATGTGATTGTTTGTATGTTGAACATACAATTGATTGTATTTAAAATAGAGGATACTTTTTCACCATCGACTTCTTATTTATTTTCTCATTGGGTTAAAAAAGCTTTCAGTTTGTTATTCTTATTTAAATGACCACTCTTCAATAGCATAAAAATAGGAGATTTTGCTTATTGGAGAGCAACGCCTCCCATTCACAACATAAATACATTATAAAAATAAAATAAACGATGACTATATCAATCCGTTTTGAATTGGTGATTATCAATTTCGAACCTTGGTAATCCTAAGTGGTTTCAGTCTGTCTGTATATCTTATACAAATTACAAAAACAGTTTTGAGATTAAGGATAAATATATCGTATTTCAATGCATTTGGAGTAGCCATTGTAGATGCCATTACGGTGGAATGAAGTACAGGGAGTACACGTATAATCCGGACTAACTTTGATCGGTTATGCCGTCTTTGTTTATTGAGACATTGCAACGCACATATGTACGTTACTGCGCTTGCATCTTATCTATCTGCCAAAAAAACTCGATTGAAAATCAGTCAACATTTAGCCATGGAAGAGAAGAAAAGGCATGCGATGTTCGCTTCCTTCCGTGCCAAGAGGAGTCCAAAGGAGGTGATAGAGTTCTTCAACTATCCCAAGTCGACCGTCTACGACCAGTGGAAAATGTTTACGAGGTGCTGTTGTCAAGCACACGAAGTTCCCCTCCTCCGTGATGGTCCTGGGGGTGATCATCATCCCCCCCCCCCTTTCTTCGAGAAGGGCCTCAAGGTCAACACGGCCATCTACATCGACGTCATGAAGAATGTCGTGAAGCCATGGATGGATCTGGTGGTGAATGGGAGGCCCTATGTCTTCCAGCAGGACTCTGCTCCCGCCCACAAGTCGAGGGAGACCCAGGCGTGGCTGTAGAGAACCTCCCCTACCACTGGAGCCCGGACTTGTGGCCCCCTAGCTCCCCTGACTGCAACCCCCTCGACTATTTCTTCTGGTGGCATGGTCGAGAACAAGACCAACAAGCACGCTCGAAACACTCTCGACTCCCTCAGGGCCGCTATCGTGGAGGAGTTCGCCATATGAAGAAGGACGTCGTCGCCAAGGCCTACGGCCGCTTCAGGCACTGCCTCGGGATGGTCGTCGCTGCTGATGGGGGCTATATTGAAAAATAAATATCTATATATGTGTGCCTCTCATTTAACAAAAAATTGTTGAAAATATTGGTAAATAAATAAGTTATCAACATTTCAAAATTTGTTTTAATTAGTCCGGATTATACGTATACGCCCTGTACTCTTGTACTAAGTCATAGGTTGTCTAGTTAACCCATTTAGAACCGAAAGTTTATATAATGATTGCAGACCAATGAAAATGATATGGCTATTTTTATCCTGACACAAGAATATTTGTTCAAAATTTCAACCCAATTGAAGAAAAAAAAGAAGAGAAATTTGAACGTTGATTTTTCGAAAAATCGACGCTCAGGCTCAACAGGCAAATACTAGTATAGCGTAAAAAGAATAAACGGTAATATACATTTTTCTTTTATATTTCTTTCTCTTTTAATTCTTACATATATATAGATAGATGGATACACGATAAACGTATAACATAATTTTTGATTCAAAATAACTTATTGACCAATTTTCTATATATTTAAAGTATTATTTCTTTACAAACGTGGTGGTATTCTTTGAAGCTCCTAGGGTGAAGACCTGCTTGCATTTACAACAAATAAACGAAGTTCTTCTTCCTGCACAGTGTCATCATACGTTAGTAACTTCACAATGTATGATCTAATAGATTTTTTCATCCTATCTCGATACACAATTCAGTTTTTGAAGTAATTTGCTCACTTGAATCGATTTTTAGCCAAAATATTTAAAATAATGTGTTGCCAGATATTTGATGAAATTATATGAAACCATATTTGTTCCTTGTTGTTTCAGCAATTGGCATGTACGTTGACCGTGACACAAATTACATAAAAAACTATTGGCCAACACCACTTTCGTTGTCCTTCATGAGGGAATACTGATGAAGAAATTGTCGAAATATATCATGAGTCCATCTTGTGGTGGAATCTTAGCGTTTTGATCAAATAAATCGCTGTGTTCCCTCCAAGGATTATTTATGGCTCATAATGTTTCTATGGTAATTTTTACCACAATAAAGATTGAAAGTATGCAGTATCCACATTTGGGAGTATGATTCCTACATTTTGAATCCAAACTGAATAGTTTTTTCTCGGATAAACTGTTTGTGTAAAGCTTCCCATGTACGGGATCATGCTCTCGTCCAAAGATGGAATTTTTTTCAAACTTCCATTTTGAAACAAACTTCTAGTCTAATTTTGAAGCACGGTCAATCGAAGAAATACAGCTTTAGAAATGAAGAAAAGCTTGAAAAAGTCTTGTGGATTCTATGCTGTCATATCCTTTTCAAATGGGGATTTTTTTTAGAAAAAGATTGAAATGTTTGAACATTTCTCAGATTTTTCCTCCAAATAATAGATGCTCTTCACAGGTTACACTTTCTATTTTCAAAAAGATTAGAATAAGCAGGGTCTTCCAATAAAAGTCGACTACTCATTCTGAAATGCCTTCTGCCTCGTCATCTGACCTATCACTATCTCCGTCAGAGAGTTGCTTAGGTTTCTGAAAGGCCTTTAAAACATCCACAACTCATCCATGTCTTCCAGAATCTAAAATATCTAAAAATAGTTATTTACAAAAAAATAAGCCGATATATAATTGCTATAATCAAACAATATTACTTATAAATTATAATTACTACAAATCGTAATAGAGACTTGTTTGCATTTTCCTTTTTAAAAAAGGTCTGTAGAGCCTGAGCGTCGATTTTTCAACGTTAGAAAATAAAATAGTTTTTATCTAGAAATTCAGAACCCAAACTCAATAAAATATGTAAACAACATTTAAAGAATAATGTTTATAATAATTTTATCACCCATAATAATTATTGAAGTACTTGACAACAAAGAAAAATATCAAAGAAGACAAAAGCTTGGAGTGGATAATTTTTGAGGCATGTCCGTCGCTGTAAAACTCTTTGTCTATAGCCAGGGGCCGGCAACCCAAAATGTTGAAACAACGAACCAAAAAAATTAAAAAAAGTATCTGGAGCACCAAAAAAATTAATTCCTTAAATAACCTTCATACGGTGCACATTTTGGTCCTATATTTTTTCCTTTTCCATCTTTTCCCCATTTTCTAACGCTTTTGGAAAAGCTCCAAGGAGCCACAAAGGCAGCTCTAAAGAGCCGCATGAGCTCTAGAGCACAGGCTGCCGACTCCTGGTCTAGACTGACAAAAAATGGCACACACATAAACATGGATCTTTACCAAGTAGATAATCATAAAGCGATATTTATATTCATACAGTTTAATTTTTGCATATATTACAACTTTTTTCTTTACTTTTATAACACGTCGAAAAATTGACGCTCAGGTTCTAATGGTTAAAGCTTAAATAAATATATTGACTAATCAAAGTGACATCATACTTCTTTCATTTCCGCTGCATTCCAGTAAAACACATTTTGTATTACATTCATAACTTATCAATATTTTAAAAGGAACTTCATGTTATGAGCCAATTAAATTTCAATTTTAAATCATTTGGGGCTTAGCTTTAGTTTTTAAATAGCATACATTAAAACTTTTCTTTAGGGTTTCTTTACATTACAATCACAAAAAAGGCAGTTTGAGATGGAGTGAATGCTGTTGTCATCGAGTTTTTAATGTCCAAAATAGAACTTTAATGCATCGACCTAATTAAACTGAATGCCTATAGATTGAATAAAAAATGGAAGATCAATGTCGGAGTCAGCACCTGATGAAACGAAGAAGAGAAGTAAGGAATTAGCATTATCCCTTCTACAATCAAAGTACCGAGCCCCCTATGGAGTAGATTAAGGAAAAATGACAAAAACACAGTGACGCAATATTATTGAATAAATATTTAAGGTTTGTTTGTACACAATCACAATACTGATATTTATTATAGGATTTCCCTCTTCCATTCCCATGTATTCCTCCCATGGAGATTAAAGCCATAGAGGGCTTATTAGATTCTTCAGAGGAATACGTTTTTGTGTCCGATATAAGCAAATCTCTATGATCAGCTTACGATGACGTAGTATAAATTAATTTGTCTATATTGGACACAAAAAAACAGCTGAACGATATTTCTCTGCTATTGGATGGAATAAGCTCTTTTCTTTATATCTCTATGATTCTTCCATAGAGATATAAAGACATAGAGTGCTTATTGGATTCTTCAGAGAAGTACGTCATTGTGCCAATATAAACAAATCTTTCTATATCTATGATCAACTTACGATGACGTAGTACAATTATTTTGTTTAAATTGAGTACAGAATACAGCTGAACGATGTTCTCTGCTATTGAAGGGAATGTGCTCTCTATATAGAGTTTTGGACAACCATCCCCCAGACCAGGGGTGGTGAACACGCGGCTCACGAGCATCATACGGCTCTTGGTCAATAGGAATGCGGCTCTTTGCCTCTTCTCATTTTTTGCATGTTTTTAGACCTCACTTTGTTTAATTCTTCCTTAAGAGCAATTTCATATCAACAAGACCTTATCAAAAACAAAATTATAATCTGAATGTAAAAGAAGTATGTGGACGAATTAGAGCACGCCGGGGATTTATTAAGTTGAAGTTCTCATTTGGCATACCTCAACCCCCCGCCATTTCATAATGTATAAACTTAGGTTCCGAAATATTTTTCGTGTGACGTCACGTCTGGCAGAAAACATAAACAAATAACTTTTACTATATATAACATCACTACTCAAATTATCATTAGTGCATCGTACTCTTACAAAAATGGCTTCAATTAATATAAAAAAAGAAAAAAAGACAGTGTGCAGTTACTGTTTGTCCTTCATTGGATCCCAATGCTCACAATGTATTGTACCACTCGTTTCCAACCAACATCAAACAGAGAAAAGCTTGGACCATCGCATGCAAAAGAGGAGATTCGACATTTCAGCCTGCATCATCCTTTATGTGTAGTCTGCACTTCACTGAAGAAGACTATGAGAGAGATCTAATGCATGAGCTTCTTAACCTTCCTATTAGAAAGAAAATCAAGAAAGGAGTAGTTCCGACACTTAATTTAAATGAAAAAATGAAACAAACTTGTCGGAATATACGTCCATGGAACCATCTTCCAAAGGAATGATAGAATATTAAAACGAAATTATCGTCAGATTACTCAAGAATGCTTAGATAAATATGAATCTTCTAATTCATCGTTACCTCCTCCTTCAAAGCAACCTCCAAGTCCACAAGTATTACTTCCAAGTTCATCAGAAGATAATTGTCATGACAAAAGAGTTTCTAAATCAATGTCTAAGGTGCCGTCAGTTCCATTGGAAGCTCTTAATAAATTTGCTCAAATTCGTGTATTTCTCCAAATAAAATTTGAAAAAACCCGCCTTCAAGAGCAAAAAGCTAGACATAAAAAAGTTTAAGAGAGAAACGAAAAATGAAACAGTGGATTAATTAAATGCTCCAATAAATTATTTACTTTTTCCTAAATATGTATTTCTAATAACATTTATGTAATATATGATTACAAACAGTATTTTGTTTTGTAATAATTTGTAAATTATATATTTTTTTCTTAATATGTATTTCTAATAATATTTATATAATATATGATTATAACCATATTTTGTTTTGTATTAATTCATAAATTATATACTTTTTTCTAAATATGTCTTTGTAATAATATATGATTATAAATAGTATTTTGTTATAATTTATTTCATTGTTTTTTATGTGCTTTAACATATAATGATTGAAGAGTTTGCTTTTTCATGAAAATATTTTGGATAATATCAGCAACTTTAAATCATCAAAATTTATGATTACTCACAAAATTTAATATTTTTCCATTTTCTAATAGAATTGTGATAATTAATTCTTCTATGATCTAATTAAAGGCTAAATTCGATTATATTTAACATATTTTACTTATACAATATACCCTCTTTTGCCATACGTGACGTCATGCTCATGAGGTAGGTTGCGTGGCGGTGTATTTTTTTTACTTTCATTGGTTAAAATGGCTCTACCTTACTTTTAACTACCTTGGCAAACCTTGTTTTGAATACCTATATTCAATATGTGTACCAACCCCCCGCCATTTCATAAGTGTATAAACTTAGGTCCGAAATATTTTCGTGTGACGTCACGTCTGGCAGAAAACATAAACAATAACTTTTACTATATAACCTCTCTACTCAAATTATCATTAGTGCATCGTACTCTTACAAAAAATGACTTCAATTAATAAAAAAAAGAAAAAAAGACAGTGTCAGTTGCTGTTTGTCCTTCATGGATCCCATGCTCACAATGTATTGTACACTCGTTTCCACCAACATCAAACAGAGAAAGCTTGGACCATCGCATGCAAAAAGAGATTCGACATTTCAGCCTGCATCAATCCTTTATGTGTAAGTTTGCACTTCACTGAAGAAACTATGAGAGAGATCTAATGCATGAGCTTCTTAACATTCTATTAGAAAAGAAACTCAAGAAAGGAGTAGTTCCGACACTTAATTTAAATGAAAAATGAAACAAACTTGTCTGAATATACGTCATGGAACCATCTTCCAAAAGGAATGATAGAATATTAAACGAAATTATCTCATCCACCCTATGGATCACACATCAAATCTAAATGCTGTAGATTATCTCCTTGGTTGAGGTTTATCTCGAAGGGTGGTTTTGTACAACCAAATTGCATTTCTTAGAGGCTATGAGGAAATGTGAACAATTTTTTTAAAATAATTTTATAGTAAGGAAGGATTGATAGGACGCACCTTGTAAAAGAGTTTTCTAAATCAATGTCAAGGTGCCGTCAGTTCCATTGGAAGCTCTTAATAAATTTGCTCAAATTCGTGTATTTCTCCAAATAAATTTGAAAAAAACCCCCTTCAAGAGCAAAAAGCTAGACATAGAAAAAGTTTAAGAGAGAAGCGAAAAATGAAACAGTGCTGAATAAATGCTCCAATAAAATTATATATTTTTTCCTAAATATTTATTTCTAATAATATTTATTATGATTATAAACAGTATTTTGTTTTGTAATAATTTATAAATTATATTTTTTTCTTAAATGTATTTATAATAATATTTATATAATATATGATTAGAACCATATTTTGTTTTGTATTAATTCATAAATTATATACTTTTTTCTAATATGTCTTTGTAATAATATATTATATAATGTATTTTGTTATAATTTATTTCGTTTTTTATGTTTTTAACATAATAATGATTGAAGAGTTTGCTTTTTATGAATATTTTGGATAATTTCAGCAACTTTAAATTATCAAAACTTTATGATTACTCACAAATTTAATATTTTTCCATTTTCTAATAGAATTGTGATAATTTAATTCTTCTATGATCTAATTAAATGCTAAATTCGATTATATTTAACATATTTTACTTAAACATATACCCTCTTTTGCCATATGTGACGTCATGCTCATGAGGTAGGTTTGCGTGGCGGTGTATTTTTTTTCTTCATGGTTAAAATGGCTCTACCTTACTTTTACTACCTTGATGTGTACTCTTCCTGCGCATCCTATCCACGATCCCAAACGATAAGTAAGACAAGTACAGTCTTTAATCCTCTGTTATTTCCCAGGTATTCATACTAAACATTAGGATTCATGCCAGGAAATTTATTAGCATATTGCGTTCTAGTGCAGGTTTATACTCGTCATCAAAATGGAAAAATGCAAGGCTAAACGAAAATACGAAGATGAACACCGGACTTTCTTGGAAGAATGGGAAGACGCTTATTTTTTTATTGAACAGAATGGAAAACCGTTCTGTTTAATTTGCAGCTCCACATTATCACATTTCAAGGCTTCAAATCTGCATTTTCGCACGGTTCATGCTAATATTGACAGAGACTTTCCCAAAGCACTGAACTACGCACGCACAAAGTGAGTACTTTGAAAAGTCAGGTAAAAAGACAAGCTCAAGTCTTTCACCAATTAAGCAAACATGCAGAAACTGTGACGTTGGCCTCTTACAAAGTGGCGTGGAATATAGCACGTCATAAAAACCATACAGTGAAGGTGATTTTGTGAAACAGTGCTTGAAAGATGTGATTGAAACCTTAACTCCAGATAATACCAAACTAAAAGATGCCATCGTAGATCTTCAGCTGTCACGACACGCTGTTGAGACCAGAATATCAGACATACACAAAGCGATTGAATCGGATCTCCGCACAGATCTGGAAAATTGTGCATATTTTAGTGTCGCTCTAGACGAGTCATGCGACATACAGGACAAACCACAGCTGGCAATATTTGCCCGTATGATTTCTCCAGACGGCAGGCTTAAAGAAGAGCTTCTGGATATTGTGCCATTAAAAGACCGAACACGCAGCATTGACGTGAAATAAGCAATGATGGACGTATTCAGAGAAGCCAATTTGTCTCTCGATAAGCTCACAGCTATAGCCACAGATGGAGCACCATCAATGATTGGATCTGTGAATGGACTTGTGGGTCTTTGCAAGAGTGATGACAGATTTCCCGATTTTTGAAACTTCCACTGTATCATACATCGTGAACAACTTGTGGCAAAAACACTCAATTTAGACCACGTCATGAAACCCGTACTGGAAATCGTGAACTATATTCGTACGCACGCTCTCAATCATCGGCAGTTCAAAAATCTCCTTCTGAACTTGATGCAGATCTGCCTGGTGACTTACCTCTGCATTGCACGGTGAGGTGGCTGTCCCGAGGAAAAGTGGTTTCCTCTTTTTACCAACTTTTGGGAGCCATAAAAATATTTTGGGAGAAAAGAAAAATAATTATCCTCAGCTCTCAGACCAAATGTGGCTCCTGGACTTGGCGTTTTTGGTTGATGTGCTCTCACATTTGGATAAACTCAACCTGGACTTGCAGGGGAAATTAAAAACGCTGCCTGATCTGGTGCAGTGTGTTTTTGCATTTATCAACAAGCTGAAGCTTTTCACAGAGCGTATTAAAAGAGCGATCTAACCCACTTTCCATCTCTGCGCAACATCCAGCATATGGCCGCTGTTAGTGTGGATGCAGCCAGGTACGCGCGACTGCTTGCGCAACTGTGTGAGAAATTCACTGCGAGCTTTGAAGATTTACAGCAGAAAAGACCACAGATCACATTTCTCATCGATCCATTTAATGCGGAGACGGACTGCTTAAAAGTGCCTCATGTCACCGATGAAGCAGCAAGTGAATTAGAGATAATTGAACTGCACGAGGACGACAGGTTGAAATCTCTTGTGAGGATGGCCCGTTGTTTTTTTGGAGAGCTGTCCCAACTGAAAAATACCCCTGTGTTAAAACAGCTGCACTCAAGCTGCTCTTCATGTTCTCGTCAACATATGTGTGCGAGTCCCTGTTCTCAACTCTGAAACACGTCAAGTCCAAACATCGATCCATTTTGTCTGACACTCATGTAAAGAACTGCTGCGAGTGGCCACTACAGAGTATAAACCGGATCTTCAAAGAATTACTAAAACAACCAGAAGTCTCACTGAGTCAGTTACAACACTCAAAAAGGTAAGAAACACTTTTATATATGCACATTTTAAGTGGAAAATATCTGCTCTGTTCATATCTCAGAGAAAGTGAAAACTGTGTGTAGCTTATATAGTCTTTCTCTCTGGTAGGTGTAGACTCTGGCTGAATGTGGATGACTGCCCCATCGCTATGGACGGGCCATAGGGGCCACTGGAGGCCCAGATCTCTATTTTTAAGTTATTATTATTTCAATTTAAAGTTGCTTGTTCATCATTAAAAATCTAAAGAAATAAGTGTCTTTTCTTGAATTTATCCTACAGTAAGACTATGTGGCTACGTAACGTTACGGGTTATAATAATTTTGCCCCCATGCTTTTGATATGTCCCCCTTTAGACTGATGTCTGTAGACCAAGTTATTGGTGTTAATTATTTTATATGCGTTATATTATCAATTGTGTTTTATATTTTGTCTTTGTTTCAAAGTCAGTGGCTCTTTGGCTTTCACATTAAAGAATTTTGGCTCTTTGACCTGGACTTGTTCGCCACCCTGCCCCAGACAATCATCCCTGGACTAGCACCCCCCGACATTTACCCCCCATTACTAATATTTTTATCTCTTAAAGTCCACTTATGAAGTTAACAATGTTTTCTTTGTGACAAAATTGCATTAGTGTATAAAATGTATGTTTCAAATATCTGTCATATGTGTTAAATGACCGATATTAGGAACATTGTTTCAAACACAAATGCAAAAGAAAACATAGTTAATTTCCTAGCCAGAGTTTAAGGTATAATAAATATTAGTAACGGGGATAAATGACACGGGATATAAAAGCCCGAGGGGTGATTGTCTGAGGGATGGTAGTCCTTTTACGATCTATGTATTCCTCGCGTGGCAGTCATTTAACTAAATTTATAACGTCCTCAAGTTTGTTGAATATATATCTCTCAGTTGAGTATCCAGTTATATTATAGGTTGGTTGTTTAATGGGAATATCTCAATATGGCGTCAGACCACTATAAATATCTTTATCCTTACCGATACGCAGAGGAAGTGAGTTTACATTTGAAATACACATACAGTCAGCCCTCGCTTCTTCGCCCCTCGACATCTCGCAGTTCTTTTATTACGCGACGACGGCTTGGCTCCCATTTTTTTTACGGCAAAACGTCCCCATATGAACTCAATGGCAGAATTTTCACACAAATATATATCAACATCGCTACCCTCATATATATCGCGGTGGTCGTGTAGTGGATCCGGGCCGTCGCGACTTTGCGAGGGACGACTGTATCTTACAGGCGATCATTTTTTTCGCATACTAAAATCCTCTACATACACAACACTGATTTGAATTCATATAAATTTAATATAGACATGGTCAGTTATTTCTTTAAAATATAAGTAGCTCAATTGCATTGACCTTGAAGGATTTTTTTTAAATAACTTGTTGTTTGTAATGGATGATGCCCTTAGTGTATAATAATTAAATTATAATCAAGAGTTTTTCATAAGAGGTATCGATCTCAAAGTATTTTTAACACTAAGAACTGATTTCTTTATATAGGCATATCTAGAACCATAAGAGTGACGACAAATTAATTTAATAGAATGTAGTCACCTTATCCAATGTTTATATATTTTAATTTTAAGCTCATGGAAGTAACAAAAAATAATCTAATATGAATATTGTATTTTTTATTGTAAAGTCTTTAAGTACCGTAAATTGCTCCTCGTCCACTTTAGTTATCAGGTCTACTTCTTATTCTGGGTAGCGATAGCTTTAAAACGATAGCCGTGTTCAACTCTCATGTTGGGGCGCAGGTTCGAATACTCCCGAGAGGGGATGGTCATTTTGGTCTACCTCATTGATAAGATCCTAGGTTCAATAGACTAATTTGAATCCTATAATGCTTATTATATCCTGTCGGAAGCTGCAATTCTATCGTACCATATAGGCAAAAAAAACAGGGGTCGTTAAATAGCGATCCGCCATCCATTCTGTGAAATGAATATCTCTTTTTTTTAACATCGACCAAAAAAATACATCACATTTTACTAATAGAAAAAGACAATCATATTCATTTCGAAACATTAGCTGAGGCATATATAATCATCCTAAAATAAATACTTAAAACACCAAAGAATAAAAAGATATATAAAGATAAAATATATATACATTCTTATGTGTATATATTTTCTGAACTGTGTATAAAAAAAGGATAAAAAGAGTATTACATGTTGCACAGTTTGGAACAGTTCGAGCATGAAAAACGACACAAGATCCAATAGGCGGCATGACACCAGCGAATAAGCAAATAAATATTTGAATAGAATTAGAGTAAAATCAATTGTTAGAGGAAACTTATATTTAATATAAGAAAACAATAGGAGAAATTAGCTCGCGTCCCATCGTCATTGCCAAAACTCAGTTATACAATACATCGTTATAAAAATACCCAATAATGAAAAAAAAACCATGAAATTTAGAATCTTCCTGTACCACTGACCCAAAATTTGAACTATCACCTTAGAACTTTAGTTTTTCGTACAATATTATAATTACGAAATAGGAAATATTTTAAAAGCGTAGATATTTTTAGACAATACATGTCTTTATTATCATTACTAGTATACAGACTAAAAAGCACACACATGAGTCAATTGTACAAAACTAAGGATATTCAAGGAAAATATATTTTTACATTCGGGTATCGTATGTCTTCCCTCTTAAAATGCTTAGCAACGAGTTCAAAATCAATTTTATGCCTAGAGTCGTCCTGACAATGAACCTCAGGATTTCCTTACCAATATTTGTAAACACGTTTCTCTTCAGTTATCCAAGCCAATAGAATTTTCGCAGATGATGTCGCTCAATTTTCTTCGAAGAATCATGCTCTACATAACAAACAAACAAAAAGATAATTATTTTGTAAATCAGAGTTCAAAAAAAGAAAAGTTTCTACGGACCTGAAGTTCTATATGAAGACCTTTTCCCTCTGAGCCCTCTGCATGAGTAAAGAAAAATCGATCACCATCTTTGAGTCGTTTAAATTGTTCGCAAATGAGACAGTGGAATGTTTCTCCGACGCGCTTCCCTCCTATTGAATGTGATAAAAATTATGGCTCGTTAAATGAAAGAGGAGTAATTCCCAAATGATGTTGGGATTTTTATATTTTGTTTAAGTATTTTTTATATAGAATTGAGGTTTGCATAGGTCCCAACCATTCCAAGGTTTTAAGCACTTCGTCAGGATCCCGGATCTCTCGGGGACAAACTGGAGCTACGCTGCAAACGTTTTATATCAAAGGTGCACCTTCGGTTTCTGAAACGCTATTAAGATAGTATAAAGGTTTCCAAAGAATCAAATAAGAGAACGCCCAATATTTTTAATTTACCATTTATTTTAAGACCTTATTTATTATTTCAATGTTTTTTGATTATATAAGATATATTTAAAAGCATTTATCTTCTTTTACGTTACTAACCTCGTTACATATTCGTAATAGCTTTGTTTGATTGATGGTATACTTTATTAAAAAGTCTATCTATTTGGACTTTAATTTAAGGTTTTATTTTAAACTACGCTGTAAACTAATACATTCATATCTATATACAATAAATCTTAACAAATAAAGTCTTAAACCCCCAAAAATCTCTAAAACTCTTCTTTAAATCTAATATACGATACTTATTTAAAAAAACTTAGTAAATATCACAAACAAAATTAGATTGTTGGACAATTTGTCAAAGAATGATTGAACACAAGGATAAAGTCCAAAAACCGATTTAGACTAGAAAGAGAACAGTAAATATATTGTAAGTTTTTGGGGCCAATATATATTTAAACTTTTATATTTTAGGGCAAAAAAATCCTAACATGGGAACTATTGGTATAGAAAATCAATAACATATATTGTGTTATGTACATTTTTATTGATTTTATAAGACTTTCATCATTATTTTTCTTGAAGAAATTACGAAGGGAGAGCAAGGGACAATATTTAATCTATGAATAATGTGTTCAAAGAATAAAGAGATGTTTCAGAACTGAGTGGAAAAACTATTATATGTCTCATAAATATTCCTTCATTCATATTTATTGTTTCTCTTCTGACCATATATATATATATATATATATATATAAGGGAAACGACCAGGACACATTTTTTCGCCAGGACTTAAAATTTTCAAGCCGGGACTATATATTCATGCCTTCGTCATTCTGAAAGTGATGACACTTTTTAGAAAATATTTTTTAAATTTAAAGATTTATTTCTGAAAAAAGTGATGACGTTTTTTATAGAAAATAATTTTTAATATTTTAAAAAAATAAAACTATTTTCTAAAAAGCATCGTGACTTTCAGAATGACTAACGAACGAAAATATTAAAGTTCTGGCCCGGTGATTTTTAGACACCGGGCCGGGAAAAAAAAAACAGCCGGGACCCGGGCCGGGTATCCGATTGTTTCCTGATATATATATACATACACTTATATATATATAAGATATCAAATGCAATAAGAACAGAAAAAACTCTGATCAACAAACCTGATACTAATAGTTAAATAAAGTAAGTGTTCAAATTTTGGGGAAAATAATATTTACCATATATTGATTAATAATCCCTCTGACTATCGAACGTATGATAAAAACAATTTTACTAATGAAAAAAAAGTTTATTTGTGAGTTTACACGAACACCCTTCCCCTAATGATGACCTACAAGTTATCTGTTTACCTCTCTTCTTTTCGCTGAGCCACCACTGAATAAATCGATATCTTCTACGCTCCCGTAGATGGATTTAAGTTTGTTCCAAGTATCTTCATCGAATTGCTCTGGTACATTGGATGAATGGAAATATGAATGATCGATCCTGGAAGACCGCATTGGTTCCGAACGGAGTTATAATCTGGGATTCCATGATCTCTTCCTCGTTGAATGTTGAGGGCGGCAAGATCAGATCCCATTCCTGGAATGAATGTTATTGATTGTAGATATAGCATTTTGAGAAAAAAATTGGCTTTTGGTAATATTAAGCAAATAAATTTTTCAAATAAATCTTTTTTTTATATGTACAAAACCTGAGCAGCTTCCAACTATGAATTTTTTAATCTAATTGTTATATATTCACAGAATCATTTTGTTTACAATAATCCTGTAACAACGTATAGATTTTATATTTCTATTGTATATAGAAAACGACCGGGTACCCGACTCGGTTCCCGGCTGTTTTCTGAGCCTCCCGGCCCAGTGTCTAAAAATCACTGTAATTTTAAAATATTTTTATAAAAATATAAAAAATAAAAAATATATTGAATGGAGAGGGGGTACAATTATCAAAGGGATCAAATCAAACCCTTTCGAAAAATGGTCTGTTATTCCTTATTTGTATCTATCTTATCTAATCGCCATACCAACCCAATACTTCTGAGCCATTTTAGTGGCTTCAAACCATTTCAACGGCTTATAAGTCGTTTTTGATTTGGAAAGTGTGGTGGTGTGATTTTGTTTGCAAATTAAAAATTTCAATCCCAGAGTGAGAACTGTTCTGAACCTCTCAACAAATTTTCGTCTCTAAGTTTCCAATTATTTTTCGTGCAGTAGTTCCGAAATATTTTATAATAGAAAGATACTGAATATTTAACAAATCTTTTTAATCATTCTGGTGGTTCAGAACGAGTTCAATATATCGCTTTTGATTATGAAATACCATTTTTACTAACATATATTTTTGAAAAGATAAAGTCTATTTATGTAATTAATTTACGCATGTAGTTCAACCCTTATAAAAAATGAAATACAAACGAAAATAGCAACTCAAGATAAAATATTCACCTCTCCAATTATCTGTTTTGTTTAGCATTTCCTTGTTCAAGTAAAGTTTCCGAGTAAGTTCCTTGGAAATGAATCGATCTGCCTCCTGACAGGGCTGATGGATCGCACCAATCAATTCCTTTTCCACTCCGTTCCCTCGAAACTGGTCGCAAACTGAGCATCACCAAAGAAGCTTCCAGCCTCCAGGCTGGGTCCAGTCCTTCGAAGACCCCCTGAACCAAGGAGTGCCCAAAGCGATAGGCAGCCGACACGAATTCGTTGAGTATGGATGCGTTCATGTTTGGATCATAATTTGAGTTGAGTTGGAGGGTAATGCCGTCGCAGTCGTTGGGTAAAAGGATGGGCAAATATTCGGAGTAAATGATATTGTAAACTCAGCGATTACAAGCCTTCTTGTTTCCTAGAATTATAAATTATTGAACAAAAAATACATTATGTAGACATAAGTTCTAAATGTTTATGTGAAAACCAATTAATTTGAATATAATTATTACAAACATATCATTCCTAAGTAGAGCAGCCATGAAATTTCTGAGACCAATATCGAAGAGCCTATAAATGTTATGAAGCTACGACTGATTAAATCAGTATGACGTAATGCGCAAAACGATATATGATTAAAAACTACATTCCTATTAACCCGTGGATGCATGATGGGGTCATATTGACTCCAACAGACATTTTAACTCTTCTAACGTAATATTTTAAATAAATTTGGTGGGTTGGTTTTTTGTGAATTTTTATTATTATTTGCATCTTTTTCAAAATCTTTACAAAGCCATAATTTTATTAGTGTAATTGCATTAGTTTACAGCTCATGAATGGGTTCAATTTTGACACCCATATTTTGACACCATACCAGATCTATCCAAACAAATAAAAAAAAATATATACCATCAAACTATCTTATACACTGTTTAGAACACATAATTTTGGGACTTTTCTACTATCTTTTTGATCGAAATTGTTGACTTTTTAGACCATATAATTATTTTTTCTCACTTCAATTTTGATGGGAAACAAAAAGAGATGCATCTATACTTCTATGTGATAGGGTCTTACAAGAAGAAATATAACATGCGATAATTTCCTTACTAGTTTAAAACTGGCAAAGGAACTGAAGAAATAAAAATATTTCATTGGTTGGAACAATGAGAAAACAAAGACGAGAAATACCGAAGGAATTCCGTGAAGTCAAAACAAGGAAAGTATTTAGTAGTGACTGCGCATTTACTTGTAATGCTTGTTGAAATAGCATAATATATTTTTGTTATTACGTATCAACCCAATAAAGATATACTATTAGTTTTGCTCGCCATTTTCAATCGACAACATGTCGCACAAAGTAAAGAAAGAGGATAATGTGAATATCATTGATAATTATAACAGTGATGACGATTTTTCGGACATTAGTGACCCAATCCTCACAGTGAAGTTAATCTTCAGTTCGAAGAAATTTCATCGGAGGTCAGTTCGTCGGAAGATGAGTTGCTAGAATTAGAAGATCAGGAAGAAATCGACAATACTTATTTCACTTCACCTTCAGGAGAAAAATGGGCAAGAAAACAACCGTCTACATTCCATCAAAGCCAGCAAAATATGGTTTGAAATTTTGGATCTTAGCCGACTCAGAAAGTTATTACGTATCAAACATTGAAATGTATACTGGAATGGAATCGACAAGAGCGGAAAATTTAGGCATGCATGTTGTTACCAGCTTATTGAAAATTTAGATCTTTTAGGAAGAAATATAACATCCAATAATTTATTTAATAGTTTAAAACTGCAAGGGAACTGAAGAATAAAAATATTTCATTGGTTGGAACAATGAGAAAACAAAGACGAGAAGTTCCAAAGGAATTCCGTTAAGTCAAATCAAAGAAATTATTTAGTAGTGACTGAACATTACTGAGGATGGAATAATGCTCGTTACTTACAAGGCAAAAAAGAACAGAAATGTTATTATGTTATCCTCTCAACATAATAACCACATAATTCACAATGATCTAAAGAGAAAACCTGATGTCATATTGTATTATAACAAACTAAGGGGGGAGTGGATTGTGTCAATGAAAGAGTGGCAAATTATAGTGCCAAATATTCTAGTAGAAGATTCCTGTATTTTGTAACACCTTGGATTTATCCTGCTATAACACATTTATTTTATACATAATGTTAATAAAGGATACCAAGATGGAAAAAGTCACAAAAGTAGATTATTTCTTGGGGAACTTGGATTGGCTTTGAGCAAACAATATCGAGATTCGAGAAATACAAAAGTTTCTACCTCAAATGTCTTGGTTCCTTCATCTACAAAGAAAAGAAGTAGATGAGCGTTCTGTCCACGGGATAGGGATAGAAAACATTCTTCGTTTTGCCAAAAATGTAATGATCATTCGATATTTTTTTGACCTACTTGTGAAAAAAAAACTATATTTTGTTGTTTGAAAATTATTTATGAATGTATAATATGGCTTATGTTTATTTGTAATAATTTAGAAAATAAATCTATAAAATAATTAACCACATAAGAGTTTGTTTTTTTACTTGGGGTCAGTATTGACCCCAGCCATGCAGAAACAGAGTACAAAAATGTCATGCATCCACGGTTAAGGTAAAATATATGTAAGAAACCACTAATTAACGAACTTTTAAACTTGACCGAAAATGAATTATGAATTGCATATTTCCGTTCTGCTAAGTATTTTTTTTTTGCAAAATTGTCTTTAGGCACTGCAATTGATATCTGAGTCCCCGCTGTTAAATAACTATATTAATGTTAGTATTATATATGATTATCAATATAAAAGGTTCCTCCAGTCACACCAATAACATATTGGGGTTTCAACCCCACTACCCACGGGCCCTGGGGTTCCGCCAATTACAACTATAGCTTTAAGTAAACTTTCATCGGCTGATACCGGATTAAGTTCCGGTGGGGTGGGGTTTACCTAGGAGTAAACAAACAAACTATAACTTATTGGTGTTTCAGAACCACCTCCAATGGACCCTGGGGTTCCGCCCAAATATTTATAGTTGTATTCGGTAGGACCTGAGGATCTATGGATGGTGATGCTAAACCCCCAATATGTTATTTGTGTGATCGGCTGAACCCAATGTAACAATGGCGGTGGGTTTTAAACCCCCAATAGATCAAAGATGGGATTTGCAGAACCCGAGGGCTCATTTAGTACCCAAAATGCCATTACCCTGAGTGCAATAACCCTTAGTTGGTTCGACACTCCAATATGCATTTAATATTTCGAATTGGATTATATTTATTTATGTGGGTGGGAATTACCTGGTGTGAGTTTTCCAGGGGGGGGGGGGATTTACTAGGGGGGAATTCACCGGAGGGAGAATTTTCCAGGTGGAATTTACCGTATTCCGTTTTTAAACAATCATTTTAAACTCTATATGACTCATTACTGTACAATAAGTTATAGGTTTCATACTTAAATACAAATGAATTGTGCATAAGTCTTGAATGCAAGTAACTGATAGTTTGATATTGGGCCAGTTGGTTTTGAATATAAAACACAGATAAAAATACTTATCACCTATCAAGAAAGAAAGCAATTATGGGCAATATATATTCATGTCTTCACTACTAGGAAATATCATTAGTTTCTTTCTTGATCACTGAGGATACCAAAATATTATTAACTTCTTGAAAATAATCATATCTCCACACATGTTTATATATATATAGAGAGAGAGCTTATTTCCTTCAATATCAGAGGGCCATAGTTCAGCTGTCGCCTGTGCCCAATATAAACAAATTAGTTTGTACTACGCATCGTAAGTTGATGTATAGATATAAATATTTGTTTATATTGGGAACTATTACGTATTTATCTAAAGAATCCAATAAGCTCTCTATTTTTTATGTCTCTATGATGTTTTCATATATGTATATTGTTATTCGACGTGAGGCAATGGAAGGTAAAGGGTTATGACGTCATCACTCTAGGGTACATGTTTGTAGACCTGAGTAATGACGTCAGAGCCTCAACTCCCGCACTTGACTATTATTAGCCTTGCACCAATAAATACTCTTAGATAAACTCAACTTGAAAAATAATTTCATCTTGCTCTTTGACTTGAGGTGCTGGATATGTTGTTGTTTTAGCATTGGACCCAAGGTCCTTGCAATTCGATTATGCTCCCGAAACCAAAGGATATGCATGGCCAAGAGCGTTGACTGGGTCTGGCATCTCTGATCCCCGGCAATGAAGTCCTCATTCGCCTCTGATTTATACAAATGCGAACCTTTAATTACAAAATATAATATTATCTTATTGAAGTCTGAGAGCTAATCACAAAGTGCTATTAATTGTTTTGATTTGGGATAATAATTCAAATGTAAGGAAGATTATGTTAAGGTTTTGATAGTTAAAATATGGTTGTTCAGATTATTATTAAAAACCATACATTTTTATGTTGAAGTGTTACTTTTTAACTATGATAACAATTCTTTTGTGAACATAAATATATGGGCATGTGAATTTACATAAAAAGTTTACCAAATTGTTTTGATAAAGGATTATATATCAAATTCGACAAAAATTCGTTAGGAGGTATGATAACAAAAAATATATGATTGTTTGTAGATACAGAGTCCAAATCAATAGTTATAATCTATATACAAATCTATCGACCCAATTATTGTAAACCTATAAAAGTATACAGGGGTGTGCAGGCGAATCTAGACTAACTTTGAGTACTTGTATCTCAGAAACCCTTTAGGGTAGAAGCTTAAAAATGTATGAACTGGTTAGTATCTTATGAGCTTTGTTTAATAACAAAAAGATTGAAAATGTCCTCGGAACTTGAGCGCAGGACGGCCATTATTGTGGCGCTCCGTTGCGGCCGTGCGCCCAAGGAGATCATCAACTTCTTCGAATTCCCCAAAGCTACTGTTTACAGCATTGCCAAGTCCTTCAAGGAGTCGGAGGACATCGAGGAAGGATTCCTAACATCGGAAAGAAAGACTCCAGACCGATTTGGTGCAAAACTGGCGCTCAGAGAATCTCGACATGTTCTGGTCAAAGGAGTTCTGGCCCCCCAGCAGCCCTGACCTCAACCACTGCGACTACTACCTGTGGGGCGTCCTTGAGAGGGACACTAACAAGCGTGCTCACAACACTGTGGACTCCTTGAAAGCTGCATCATCCAGGCAGTGGCCAACTTGTCCAGGGAACAGGTGGTGCATGCTGTTGGGAGGTTCAGGCACTTTGTGGAGGCTGTTATTGTGAAGGAGGAAGTTGGATTGAATGAACATTAAGAGAAAAGTCATTTAAATTTGTGTGATATGAAAAAAGTCAATTAAAAGTTCTTGTTCTTGGATATGAGTATCTTGTTTCCGTGCTAAAAAAAAGTCTAGATTTGCCTGCACACCCCTGTATATAATAAAATACGGTTAGCTTTATATACCACACATTTTATTAATGTCATTCAATCAATCAGTTTCATCACTTATAAAAATCCATTTAAAAGTTGTCAGTAAAAAAGGAATAATATAGATTTTTGTTACCCAAATCCTTTCTCGTAGGTAAGAAATGAGGAAGAGATGAATGAGTTCGTAGTGTACCATCAGTCATTCCATTTCGGAGCATTAAATTCGCCTCTCGACAAGATCCATAGATAGTTGAGCAGTCCAAGTACGATGTGACGCTGTTAAACTGTTCCCTCTGCCCTTCAGAGTCACAAGTTGAATCCGAGCGCGTAAACTCCAAGCAAGATCGATTGAAATCCCCATGGAAAAACTCATCCTCGTGAATATCGATGTTGAAGCATCGAGGATCCTTAGCAATTTCTTCGTTGCAGCAATCCAAGTCTATGGCATAATGACATTAATAAGTTGGAAAAGTTATTTATGAACTTGCGATATCGACAAATTGACAATTTCATTTTTTTTACTTGATATGTAAATGATAAACCATTAGCAATAATATGACTTTGAAAAAAAACACAAATTATAATAGTGACTCCTCCTTTTTGGGGACTATCGATAACTTTTTAACTTCACGATACACAGTAAAAACTTCCCATCATCAATAGTGATCCTTTATTGCATATTTTATCGCTCACGGCAATCACTAAGATTAAAATTCAGAGTGAATAATGTAATCTATGCTATGCTAAGTCCAAACAAATGGACCACTCAAATATATAGTCTTTTAGAAAAACTCGTGAATATAAATATTATTTTATTCATTTATACTCTTTCTTTTGTCGCATTTATAAAATAGAGGGTTTTTTGGCTTCCACGCGGAAGAAGATCAAATCATTCAATGTGAATTATTTAATATAATATCAAGTGTGTGAAAATGTATTTTTATATTTTTAAATATAGTCAAAGTCTTTCCTGTCCGAAACTCATTTAGAGGAGTTCCATATTGGGGTTGCGTGTAACTACCTTGCGTAGTTTGGATGAATATATTCACCCAAGCCGCCCGACAAAGCTTTTTTAATACAATAAAGTATCCTTGCAAAAAGGATCCCTTTCGGAATAATATGTATTTTATTTCCTTTTATTAGAGATGTCTCGTGATCGATTGGGGCCAATCACGTCAATTTCAAAATATCGGAATTAGCAAAAAGATATTAGCTTTATCCGATATCTTTTTAAATTATAAATTGAATATGTGCTTTTCCGTTTTCAATATTTATATCAGACCTGTTGACGTTCGCAAAAAATTGTCGTTCGTCGTTCATTAAAGTTGTCGTTCGTCATTTTGAAAGCGACGTCACTTTAGATAGGATTTTTTTTGCCATTCAAAAGGATTTAAAAAAGTAAGTCACTACTGTCTGTGAAAAATATTTTTTTTTTTTGCCAGGGCTAGACAATCATGCAAATAGTTTGTACAAACTTACAAGTTACTTTATGATTTTTTAAACGAACGACAAAAGAAAGGAACCAATTTGGAGTGAATGAATTTAAAAAAGAAACTTAGGACATTTTAATTGAGGTTTTAGTCCCCTTTTTTTCTTAAAGCATTACCAAAAATGTATCTGATCGGGAAACATGATAAGAAATGATTGGAATTGTATCGGGAGCAAAAAAAGCGATCGAATTGGGAAATATCGGATCAGCCGATACTCGAATTTAAAATCGGATCGGGAGCAAAAAAACGTGAATCGGGACAACGCTACTTTTTATATATGCTCAAGAAATTATATAACATTTTGGTTGAGGACTTTATTCTATCCATTTTATTGAATGCAATGTCAGAAATATTTGTCTTTAAAATTTAGCATATATCGGATAATAATAAATATTTTTCATTTTTAATACCATTCAATATATGTAAAAAACATACCATCCTTTGTGCTTTTAGCAATATCGTGACTAAGGAACTGCCCAAACTGCATATAAAAATGCGTCAAGTCCGTGCTGGTGTGCTCCTCATCCTCATGAAGGTCAGCGCTTATTTTCCGCGGATTTGGCAGTCTTGATTTGTATCCTTCCTCTTTGGAGTAAATCGCTCCACGGGGAACATGTTTGCCTAAATGAATAGAAATGGTAATAAAATCGATTTATCTTGATTTAATAAATGAAGTGTTATAGTTACCGTCTTCATATTTCGGCTCGAGGAATCTATTGAACTTATCTAGGAAGGATCCCCACAAAGGTGAGTTTAAGTTATTACAGAGGCCGTCGTAGGATCGATAATTAGTTTCCTTGGAGCAGGTCACATTGCGCTCAGGACAAAATCCTGAGTAGCCTTTAACAAATTAAAAGTATATCCTATGTGACAGACTTGGTGATTTATCGTTCATTTGTTGTAGTTCGCGAACGTCGTTCGTCGTTCGCGAACGACGAACAACAAAGTTTTGACGAACGACGAACGATAGGAAAATTCCTTATCGTTCGTCGTTCGTTTTTTGGCGCTAAAAAAAGATTTTAAATTTTCATGGGACAAATTTCCTTCTTAAAAAAAACGTCATCACTTTTTTTCAGAAATTTCTTTCTTAAAAAAAGTCGTCAATTTTTTTCAGAATGGTGAACGACAAACGAACGATGAACGACGAACGATTCAATTAAAATTATCGATGAACGACAAACGATAACTTTTGGCGAACGACGAACGACAATTTTTCGCGAGCGTCAACAAGTCCTGCTATGTGACTATTTATTATTAAATGTTATTTATATATTGGACCTCCCAAAACTATTGAAGTTTATTTTATATCAAATAAATATTTTTTTATGGAAGACATTTCATGTAAGTTTATTCGATAGTATACTTCTATTTACTGGAGCAAAGATTGAACGCGTTTGGCTAAACCAATAATATGCCTCACAGAGTTTTACCAAAGAAAAAGTTTCTTCTTTTGTGAATATTTTTTCTTCTTAAAAATATAAGAGAATATGATTTTTGCTTTTTAATGCTTATAATCTTGTAGATCATCGTTTTTAGATTTAAAAAATGATAAAAATAAAAAATTGGGAAACCTTTCAAAGAGCCAATAAGTTTATGTGTTTTTGCCATATGAGAAAATAACGTTATTTACTCAACTTTATGATAAAGCCTTAATTTAATTAATAAATATAGATTAATATTAAGCATATATATATATACATGATATACATCTTGTAAATATAAATTAATATTAAGTATATATATAAATAGG